>PVJX010000053.1:0-473603 GCA_004027295.1 Dolichotis patagonum
TTGGGTTCTAAGCCCGCGCCCCGGTAGGCAGCAGGCTGCTTACTGGTTGGCTCGGCGCCCTAAGTTCCAGCATGGCGCGGATCTCAGGAGGCGCTCTTGCTTCTGGTTTCCCCGCCCTGGGGTGGCCGCAGCTTGCCAGACCACAGTCACTTTCCAGGGGCAGCAGGCTCCTAAATTTCCTTCTTGAACGTCCCTCACCGTTCCTGACCGCATCAGCACTTCCTGCAAAAGTGTTCTGTCGGGGCCTCTCGGTTTCCGCTTAGAAATTCTTGAACCAAAAAGGGAACTATTAATAGTGAACACTCCTGGCTGTGTTACTGAGTGGCCTGCATTCCAGGAGGATTCCCCCAGCTAGCGTGGTCAACTAGGGTGGGGCCTCCCTACCTGAGCCCCCAAGCGGCTGCCGGTAGGGGTCGCTGCACCAATCAAGAGAGTGTTTGACCTCCTAAATTTCACTTCCTCTCCTCTGGCTCCGGCAGTAAACTTGGCCACTGGCCCCTTGCAACTTTCTGCTCAGCGGAGACAAGGACCTTAATGTGGTTGGAGGGACGGAAATTAACCTACTAGACCCTTTCCTACAGTCAAATAATGCTCACTCCATTGATATAACTTCCATGACCAATCATTAATATGCTGGAGACCAAATTCTGGGTATTTCAAGTAAGGCTCAGAAGCCTGTGGAAGGAAGCAATATATATGAATGGCCTTGTTTAGATGGGAACCTCAGAATAGGCTATTCTGAAAATAACTGCCAGTTTGCAAAAAAGTTTTCATATGCTAGGTACCAAAATGAGAAAAATAAAGAAGACATGAAATGACACACAGAGGTTTTTTTTTTAGAAAGATAAATGTTTTATTTATTTATTTATTTATTTATCAAGACAGGATTTCACTATGTAGTTTAGGCTGGCCTTGGACTCATTTTGTAGCCCAGACTGGCCTTGAACTCACAGAGATGCTCCTGTCTCAGTCTCCCAAGTGCTGGGATCATAGGTGTATGCCATCACACCTATCCCAAATATTCCATTTAAAGGAGCATATTGTTATGTTATTGAAGGAATGGATGCTATTTGTTTTATTAAAATGGAGACATGGTGATAATTTTTATTTTCCAATACTTTATTATTTGAAGTTCCTTAAAAAGGACAGTCTTCTATCATTTGCTAATATGTGGGGACATGTTATTTGTACATAAAATCCAGAACTGGAGGACCCAGGTCTTTTGGAAGACAGTGTGAGGTCTCAGGAGTCCTGCAGAGGAAGTAGGAAAGGAATACACACAAAGAGGAAAGCCTGAGGGAAGGTGCCCATGAGTGGCTTCTGTTCTCCTGCCAGAGGTTGTGCTTAGGGACTGGTGTGGAAGACCACAGAGGTCAGTGAACTTCATTTGATTTCCTTTCCAAGAAAAGCAAAGAAGCATAGTATATCCTCTGATTGTCTTCGTTTAAAAAATGAGTCCATTAACAGTGGAATCACCTGCTTGTCTAAGGCTTCATTAACAAGGAGTCAGAGGGAGTGAGCTGTAATAATTTCTCATCATTTGCTTGCTTGTGAGGCCTGGCATAGTTGTTTGCATATATTAGCAATATGTTAATCTTTTAAAAGCTATTTTCATTTATCAGCACTAACTGAACTATTCAAGGCTCCAGTGAAGGAGAAGCCCCAAATCATGAGGAATGTTCCATCCATCTTTCTAATACAGAAAAATTTGTTTGGAGAAAAAGTCTCAAGTAACTAATTCAGAACTTGATCTTATTCTCTGCAGATATGATGTTTTGGGGTGAAACCTATAGATGTTATTCTTGTTTTATAAGCCATATTGTGTTCTTTTCCTAAGGCAGGCATTGCTCCTGCTAATGCTGTGGATGGCCCCATGGTGAGTGGAAGTTGGTAGTCTGTCCCTTTGTGTACCGGCCAGTGTGTTCCAGCCACAGAAGGAACAGCTTGCTACTCTGCAGATGTTTGCCATAGTCAGAAGGTAGGATTTACTGCAGGGATTTGGACCCAAAGCATTCACAGAGAAGCCATGTCATTTCCCTAGTGATTTAAGGCAAGAAATAACTGTTTTTTTCCTATTTTTTGAAGATAGAAATGCCTCTATTCAGATCTATGGCATTTTGTCTGGCGGTCTTCCCAGACCTTTCTTACAGAATTGTTTTACCTTTATATGATCACTGTAGATACTAGTCACCTGTTGATAATAACTTCTTTCACTGAAGGACATTATTCTAAAGGGTGCATGGCTTGTACATATGATCGATCTGTCAAAACAGAAGTAACCTAATGTCCTTAGATAGCTCTAAAACTGAATTATTGACTCTTATTCAGTACTGTATGAGGTAAAATATTAAATGTGTGCCCGGTGGTGAAAAGAATACATGTATCATACATTTTTTTCTCACAGGAGAAAATGTGCCCCTAGGTTCAGAATGCAGCAAAGCAGTCATCTGATAAAAATTCTCTCAGCTCTTCCTAAGAAACTATTTGTAAAAGAAAAGTGAAAGTACCATGAAATATCTGGGATCACCTGTGAAGTGACAGGTGTTGAGATCTACTTCGTTTTCTATTACTTGTGTCTTCCTCAGATGTCTTCTCCATATGTTTTTCTCAAAGCAAAAATTCCAGATCTTAAGACAGAGCCTTTGGAGACAAGATTCAGGGCCAACCAGTTAAAAGATATACAGATGCCACAAATGGAGGGGAAGAATGAAGGATCAAAAGCAGCCATGTTAAGAACGTAGAAAGAAGACATCTGAGGAAGACATGTTCTCTGGTGCCCGTAAGGTCTTCCCCAGGTCTTATTTTGGGAGCTTTTGTGACTATTCTCAAGCTTTTTGCCTTATCCTTTGTGAGATTTTGAGTGCTCCTGAGGCCTTGAGCATAATTTCTGGGCTCCTCAGTGTGATCTGGTGTTCACAAGACTCTTGAAGCTCCCAATTGTCTTAGGGCACTAAGATCTTTGCTTAGACTATGATCTTTGCTTAGGTTCTCTCAACCAACCCTTGCTCCACTTCTGTTTTCTGCCGGGATTAGTTTCTTATTTGGAGGTCTCTCTCTGTCTCTGTCTCTGTCTCTGTCTCTGTCTGTCTGTCTGTCTCTCTCTTCCTCCCTCTTTCCCTCCCTCTGTGTGTGGCAGTGTATGTGTGTGCATCTCTTGCCTTGGAGCTTCCTACTTCTTGTGGGGGTGGGGTCAACTGGTTCCTGTTGTGAAACTTTGGCAGACATTTTAGTCGTTCATTAGTTCTTCTGCACACCAGTGAGTGGAGGACCCCTGAACCATCTGCAAGGTCTTTTCCAGTTTGTCCGGAGTAAACTCTCAGGATTTTTCAGTTTGCCCTCAGCATTTCCCGATCACCTCAGAGCTGTTTCCTTTCCATAATTTTGTTTTTAGGTTTAGTATTTTCTTGGCATGTTTCAGAAGTTTTCCCAGTCCTTCATCTTGCCATCTACTTTGCTTTCTTTTACTTGTGTCTTCCTCAGATCTCTTTTTCATATGTTTTTTCAAAGCAAAAAGTATTCACTGATGTGTGGAAAGGGGGGATATTTTACATGGATTGAGAAATAGATGTGGATATTTTCAAATAAGTTTCAGGCTGCTAACATGAAACCTGATGAAAAAAAGCAGTCACTCCAAATAGGGAGATGAAAACTGTCACATAACCATGACACACCTTCAGAGACGGATCTTCTCCATGTTTCCACAGAATATACATGCCACTTGAATTTAAAGTTTCTCAAAGGATCTGCCTTCAACACAAAGAATAACTGCAAGCCACGAGAAAGACTTCTTTTAAGATTAATAGAGGGAATAGGCTAGTGTGAAAGAGCTAGTCAAAATGATGGCTATAGACGTCAGAAGAACTTTCCAGGAGTGCAATAGTTATGTGTATCTTCCAGTGTCAGAAAAACTGGTCAGAAGAAAGGTGGGCAGTTCAATTGTTGATCATGATTCTGTTTTACTGGGAAAGGGTAAAAAACACCTGTTTCCTGTTGCTCCTGTTGAAGAATTAGCAAATCAACTTACTGTGATGGTATATGTCTGTAATCTTAGCCTCTGGGAGGTTGAGGCAGGAGGATCACAAGTTCAAGCCCAGCCCGGGCAACTTAGTGACTTATTGAGACCATGTCACAGAATTAAAAATATGGGGTGGGGGATGTAGCTCAGTGTAAGTTCCCTGGGTTCAATTCTCCAGGAAAATAGAGAGAGAGAGAGAAAGAGATGAGAGAGAGAGAGAGAGAGAGAGAGAGAGAGAGAGAGAGGAAGCAAAGGAAAATTATCAATTTGTGTGCTCTCTATATATTGGGGCATTTTGGAATAAATGTAAACTATTATAATCAGATTTGACTTATGTCACATGCAGGGCTCCTGATTGAAATCTATTCTGAATTGTTTACTTAGGTTTACCAGTACAGGTGATCATTTCTCCATGGGAACAGACTTGAAAATCTTTACCGTGGATATCATGAGATTACTGGCATCTTGGAAAATTATTCAATGTAAAAATTTAAAATTAATTCCTCTTTGATTTGACTTATGTTTGCTATTCTCTGTGTTAAATTTGAGCTTCATTCTACTTATTGGACTTGTGTGCCTGTATTCTCATTTCTTAAAGGAATGCTCCTGAGCCAAATATCTTAAGATAAAACCAATGGAGATCAACAAAGAACTGTGATACTTTTATCAGCAGAAATGTTAAATAAAGAGGCATGAAAAGAAGTCCATTTAGACCTCCTAGGGTGTGGAGCAATGGAACCCAGAGGATGGGGCCAAAAATCTGTATCTAGGGCCAGAGTAGTGGGACCAGAATATCCTTGAGATCTGGAAGACAGGATAATATCATCCAGCCTCACACAGTGGAGAAGGACATAAAGAAAAAAACTGTAGAAATTCCCATGAAGAATCAGAAAGGAAGAGAAATTATCAACAATTCATATTTCATTTGTTAAGGCCCTGAACACTTGAAATCTAGAAAGATTGAAATCAAGAAAAAACACTTGGAAGGTGAATCTAAGAAGATACTCATTTGAAATATGAATGCATGTCTAAAAATTACAAAGAAGGTAAACAATTTACTGTTTTCCTTTTTTGTAAGCATAGAATATTTTGAATATATTTCACCACACATAAAAAATCAGACAAAAGACATTATGTATAATATCCTGCTGAAACTCTTGCATTAGTCGAAGCCATGTATTTCGTCCTAGTAATTATGTTATCTTATATGTCTGTTTTGGGGATTCCGCTTCAACTAGTGAACCCATGTTATTGAAATTTTCATTCAGGAAAAGTTAGCAATGTATTTGGTTCCTGCTATCTGACTGCTTAGGACACAGATTGGGTCAAAAGTGTAGGTAGTACCTTAGATCTGTCTTCTAATTTACCAACAGTTATTAAAACAGAAGGTGGCCATGTCTGGATCTCAAAGGATTTCCTTTGGAAATGCAGAGTAAACAAAGGCTGGGGAGCCCAAAAAGTAAATAGTACTGTGTAAATTCTACTCAGTAGGAAGTGTGTGTGTCATTTCACCACCCTCAAATCAAACAATATCTAAGCTAGTGAACTGTAAGTGCTACTAAAGTCAGATCAAACTTTGTAGCTTATGAATTATCTGTTATTTAAATAATCCATAATTCGCAACTTAGATCAATTACTACTATGAGGAACATATGATTTAACTGGTTCAAAAGAATAGAGTGGACAGCACATTTTGTGAAAGGTACAGAACTGCTCTTAGTACACAGAACTTGAATTGAAAACTGCCCTATTCTGAAATCATCCAATGAAATGAAGGTAGCAATAGCTACTTCAGTTGCAGAGTTACAGCAAGTCCAGTTTTTTAGACTGGTGGTGTCCAGAGCAAGCCAGGGACTTTAACTGACATTTTTAAGGAGAGTGAGAAGATTCCCAGGTGCCCCCAGCACATACCACACAGCCACAGTGAGCTGAGCTGGAGGGTCATTCTTACCAGATGGTTGTAAGGAACCTAGTGGGCGGTGAAGATCAAGTGTTCCAGAGAGAGTGGGGAAGGAGAGGCTCAGGGAAGCAGAGCAATGTCCAGAATGACACCACGAGTGAGAGATTGTGTCAGAAACTGGGATGCCTAAAAGCCAAAGGCATCTGATAATGGCAAGACATGACTGTAGAGACCAAGGAGATACCAGGATTTCACACAACCTCGTGTGGGTAACACAGGTCCCCCCTTTGCAATTCTGAAATAAAAGTCGGACTCCATACCCTTACACATTCATAGTTTGAACAATTGTGCATGATCAGAATGAAATCGAAGAAGTAAGAACCAAACTCCTTTTCACATGGATGACCCTAAACCAATAGCAGCCAGGATCCCAGCCTGAGCCAGACCTGCCTGTTCTGTGGGGAGCCCTTGGGCCCCCTCCCTGCAGCCTATTTTGGGCTTTATTTATGAACAGGAGCTGCTGAGAAGTTTTCAACAAAGATATACCACATTAAGATTAAAAACCATTGTGGCTACAATGAGGAGAACAGAGTGTGAATAAAAACAGCTGGAAGGGAAATGAGTAGAGAAGTCACTGTGGAACTTCCAGAAGTTCCACAGTGGAGGAATCTGGACCCGGTAATACAAACAAATCCACGTAAGCCCTGGAGTTTATGATTATATGCCTACACTCCACCAAAAGTGGAGATGGGGAGCTCATTCGGGAAGTATAAATGTCAATGTCTCAAATGTCCACGCAGCTATGCTTAATAACAACAGCCCTGCACAGGAGTCAAAACACGGAGGATAGGGACTGGTGGTGGTTATTTTCCATCTCTAAAACCCCAGAAAAACCATAGGGAAAAATCATGTTACATTTGTGTGTGTATGTGTGTACACAAAATTTAAAATTAAATCACGTGTGTCATAATCTAGTCTTGGACGTTCTGTTCTCCAAATCCCAGCAATAAAAAAATGTTATTATTGTTGTAGCTTGGCATAACTGACGCCATCTTGAGCCCTGCATTTAACTAGTGCCCTGTATTTGACCCAGGAGAATGAAAGATTACCTAGAGTCCAATCCCGTAAGAAAAGCAAAGTGAGCTGCACTCATAAGAGAAAAATTAACCTGCTCAACAAAGAAGCAGGATACAGGTGTCAACCAAAAATTAATGTAAGATTCTAAATTACTAAATTGTTTCTAACAGGACGTCTTTTTCTGGTTTTCTGCTTTAAAAAGCTCTGTAACTTTTCAGTTGGGGGCAACTTGGTGGGACTCTGAAACAGTATACGAGTGGTCCTGAGCTCAGCTAATAAAATCTCATATTTATCAACTAGGCTGCTTGGATTCCTATATTGTTTGTGAACCCACATCAATTACCTCCTCTGAGAGAACGGCAAGAGCAGAGGAGAAGGTGTTACAGCCCAGCAGGGTGCCTCTCCCTCCTATTTTATTTTTTTTTTCCAGAAAAAGCAGCAGCCAAGTACCCCGTCCTTCCTTCTTTCACTCTGCTCCGAGCAGCCAGTGCTGGCCCTGGACTCAGGGACACGTGTGTCTTCTAGAGACAGCCCGAGGGACCAGTCTGGTTTACAATCATCTGCTCTGCATGGAAAGATTTGGATCGAATCTTGTTAACATTTTCTGTTTGATGTTTTGAAAATATCCAGCAATTTAAACATCAGTCCCAAATTCTACTGGCTAAGGGTTGGGCTGTAGGTCAGTGGCACAGCATTTGCCTGGCATGTTTAAATCCCAGTAAGGGCCAAAGCTAAATAATAATAAATCAGTGAAAAAGAACCATGAAGTGGAAAACGTACAGAGTCTTAAGAAAATGTGAGGCCAGGCACCATCCACTCCCACAGCGTGTCTCAGGATGCTCTTTTGCCTTCTGTCATCTGGAGGTCACCACTTTCCTAAGGACAAGGCTGGAGGAGGGTCATTTGCTGAACATGGATGTGCCAAGACAGGCACAAGAAAATGTGGCGACCTCAGTCCCGCTGGGTGGAAGGAAACAAAGCGTATTGACCCCCATTTTCTGCACTGATGTTGAGTCCAGTCCGTCTATGGAGGCTTGACTTGGACGGGCTATAAAGCACCCTTACAAACTACTGCAGGAGCGCCCCGCTAAGACAGCTCCGGGTGGTGTGAGGATCGATGGCTTAGAGAGCAGAGGGCTGACTTCTCTGTGACCACAGGTTCGCTGGGGGAGTTCCCTGACTCTGCTGCCCCATCCGCCTTAACTGCTCTGTGGGAGCCCGGCTGGACAGGGCTGGCTTTCAAGTTACTCCAGAGCCCAAGGTCCTAAGACCAAGGAGCTGCCAACCCAGATACCCCGGGCCTCAGGGCCACAGGCTAGAGCCCTGGCTGCTGCAGAGCTGGCCCAGGTCCCCTGGCGCGAACCCCTGCAGCACCTGTCCCCAGAGCCAGGCCCCAGTTCACCTGTCCAGTCGGCTCTCACAGTCCCTGGGTACCCTCGGGCGTCAGCGCAGCCCTTGCACCCAGCCGCCTAGTCCCAGGTCCCGCTGCGCCTGTCCGATTCAAACGGAAAAATCTTTTTTTTTTTTTGGTCTTTTTATGACAGTGTTTCACTATGCAGTTCAGTCTGGCCTTGAGCTCACTTTTTAGCCCAGGCTGGCCTTAAACTCACAGCGATCTTACTGCCTCTGCCTCCCCAGTGCTGGGATTACAGGCGTGTGTACCACCACGCCTGGCAACAAAAAATCAAATGTAGACACTTGACATATGGGCACTCTCTTGGCCCTGCTGAGGCTATCAAGAGAGACTACACAACAGCATAATTTTAATATATGCATTTTTTAGTATTCCAACTACATCTCAATAAAACAGACTAAAATATATATCTGAGGCAAATTTTTAGTCAGGCTTTGAATTCAGAAGAGTAAATTTGTAGTAATCAGTCTAGAAATTCACATTAACTGACTAGATTTGCAAGTACATATCCTTTACTTATATGTGTAATGTTGCTATGTACATTCTCAAACTGCCTTTTTAAATATATGAGCTGAGTTTATCCGTGTGTGTATGTGTGTGTGTGTGCGCGCGCGCATATCAGGAATCAGACTCACGACCTTGTGCTTGCCAGGCAGGTGTTGTGCCGCTGAGCTATATCCCTACCCCGAGCTGAGTTTATCTTTCACCAAGAGAGAGCCTTAATTTTTTCCCTTTCGTTGGCCCAAGGACACTGACAATGTTGACCTCATCTGTGTAACCTTGAGTGCATCAGCCCAGGAGCCCACACAAGACCTAACTGCCTGGAGAAAGGGGAACCAGAGCCTTGACCTCAGCTCTCTGCATTTAGAAAAAGAAACTGAGATAGAAAAAACACTGAATCAAAAACTGTGAATAAAATTTTGAGAATTTTTTTGTCTTTAAGAAGCTAATAGTGTGTCTTTATTATAGAATATTTAGGGGAAAAAGTTCACTCAAAGATGCCTAAAAGTAGAGTCATATTTTTTTCTGTGTCATCTTTATGTTACACTGGAAACATTACATATATATATGCATAAACTTTTATTAAAATTTCTTATGCTTTCATTTTGTATTATAATCATTTTCTTGCTTACTTTGGTGCATATCACTTTGAAAACTCTTATTTCCTTCTGATTGAACATTTATGATTTTTCCTAAGTCACACTGCTTTGGAGTCACTAAGCTGCCCAGGCTGAGGTGGGACTTGTTATCCACCTGCCTCAGCCTTCTAGAGTGTTGGCATTCACCACTCCTAGTGAAACCATCTTGCTCTGATATTGCAGATTATGTTCTAAGTATATGCCTCCCCAAATCTACCTACTCTATTAAGTAGTATTGGCTATAACTACCAAATTGCTTTTTCTTTTTTTATAGATACATTTATATTTTTTTATTTTAAAAAGCAAAGCAAAAAAAAAAGGATAGAAATAATATAGAATTTCTAAAAAAACCAGTAAGATATCAACACTAGTTAATATATTGCATATTTTTATCTTGGAAGTAGCTGTTTAGGCTATAAGATCTAGGCATAAAAATGATCAAACAATCAAACAATGACAGCAAAACTGCTCTTTTTGATGAACTAGCAGAGATTGGTAGTATAGTTATCTGTCTTGCCTATATATATATATATATATATATATATATATAGTTATATGTGTATACTTACATACATATAATCTTTTCCTTTCTTCCATTTCTCCTTGCCCCTTTTCCAGTGAAAATGCTTTTGCTTTAAAAGGATTGTAACAATTTGTTGGCCCAGCCCAATGTTTCAGAAAGCCTGTTTTAAATTAGACTTTTCACTAGCATTTTTATTCTCTGCTAATTAGATAAGGCATAGATGGACTGTTAGTGCAATGTGAATTTTATAATTACTAGTAAGTTTGAACACGTACATGTTAATTTTTTTCATCATTTGGAGTTTTGGTTAGGAGTGTCCTGTGTTACTTACCTAGTCACCGACAGGTCTGAAAGTTCTCCTTGCTGATTTCTTTAATATATAAACCTTTGTTCTGCATGGGTCCCAGATAATGGGTGCTGCTGCTGCTGCTACTGATGATGATGACGACTGTACTGGGAACTCACCCCCCTGGGCCTCACCCGGCACATGCTAGGTCTACCACTAAAAGGTCTACCACTAGGCCACATCCATACCACAAGAGTTTCTAGAGTTTTAAAAGTCAGTCATAAAACTGAAGATTATTGAAAATCATTTTATCAGATTCCTTGGGAAAATGTGTGAAGTCTCCAGCTCTTGAAGAAAATTTCATGTGCTCAGAAAGCATGCTGGTGCGTGCACACTGATTCTTGCGCAGGACTGGTTTGAATTCAGATGAAGGGAGACTGGCACATTCATAGTATCTTACAGCCCTGGGCTACACTCGCAAGAAAGATACTCAAAAGAAGATAAATAAATCACTGTTCAAAGGGCAACTGAAACAGGACAAGATGTAAGGGGGAAGAAACATCTTTAGCTTGAGGTATAAATGATATGTGAGAATTTAAAGTAGACACAAAAGTGACAATTTATTTATCTATCTATTTATTTATTTTTGTACTGGGGATTGAACTCAGGATCTCGCACTTGCCAGGTATGCATTTATACCACTGAGCTAAATCCCCAGCCCAAAAGTAACAATTTAATACAAAAGATCATCCTTTCTACTCCGCAAAGCTTGACTAAGTCAGGAGGAACTTGAAACTCTCAATACAGTAGTCTGGTAATTCATGGGGTTTGTTTTTCTTTTCTTTTCTTTTCTTTTCTTTTCTTTTCTTTTCTTTTCTTTTCTTTCCTTTCCTTTCCTTTCCTTTCCTTTCCTTTTCTTTTCTTTTCTTTCTTTTTTCTTTTCTTTTGGGGGCCTGGGATTGAACCAAGGACTGTGATTACATAAGCTAGGCAAGTGCTCTAACATCAAACTATGTCCTCAGCCCACATGTCTGCTTTCTAAATCTTCCCTCCGAAGGAATTATTGAAGCTCATGAGTCTGGAAAGGAGGTATCTGAAACCTTTTTTAGTATCTGGTTCTTACAGAATAAAGGGAAAGATCCCTATGTGTGATTTTAAATATTTACATTGCTTGAGAACCAAATTTTAAAAATCATGATCACTACTGTAATAATTAGTTCACCTTTCTATATTATAACCTTTAAGACATTTAGCTATGATCAATAATTACTTTTATGTAGTTATGAGGTTTTAAAATTCTAAATTTATTATTTTAATTGAGAAAGTCATTTATTATCATCCTGTGTAATCTTTTGCCCTTGAAACATCAGACATTTCTTTTTCTTTTTTTTTTTTTTGGAACTATCTTTTTTTTTTATTTTAAAGAGAATAAAACAAAAGAGGGCAGAACAGGACAACATAGTCAACACAGTACTTTACATTAAGACAACCAGACATTAACAGTAGCTATAACAGTATCTCTTTCTCTGCTATAGTTGAGCATAGTTTCAGATACAACAATATCAAACATAACAAAATAGTATAAAACCATTCAAAGAGTGAAAGAATTATAGGGCATTCTGAACCGAATAACAGAGAATGATCAATGGGTACTATAATATCTCATTTTCGATAAAAAATTTTATTTATACTATCACATATATTCAAATCCCAATAAGACACAATGTGATAGATAGAACCAATGGTAGTAGAAGAATAGAAGCATGGTAGGATTTCTAAGAAGGATGATATTAAATCAGCAATAGCTGTTATAATGTTTTGTTTTCTTCAAAACAGCTGTTCATACCATCACGCATGATAAAGTCAAACAAAACAGAATAAAAACATTCCAACTGATGAATGAAAACATTGAAAGGCTTCAAAGCTAAGAGATGGGGACTCATGCTTACCATAAAATCTGATATACTCTTATCAACTCTCATACTAGGGAGACTATACGGTATTTACACATGTGAGTTTGGTTTATTTAGTTTATGAGTATGCTCTCAAGTTGTGTTCATTTATTTATAAATAGCTCAATGTGATCATTCTTTATAGCTGAGTAGTACTCCATTGTATAAAAATATCACAACTTTTTTATTCATTCCTCAGTTGATGGGCACTTAGGTTCAGGATCTGGCTATTACAAATTGTGCTGCTATAAACATGGGTGCACATATATCACTGTGGTATACATCAGACATTTCTTGATAGAGAAATGTGATTTTTCCATTGAACTGATTTCTCTTTTGCCAGCTTTATAAGAGTGTCCTTTATATATGTTCACTTACAAAGGAAATTTTTGGTAATGTGCTGCAAAGTTAGTAACTGGCAAGGTTTGCAAATGTGCTCTTATTAAATTGTTTTACAAAATAATGTAACAAGCCCAAGTTTAATAATTACATGAGAAAACTATTATCTGCTTAATAATAATAAATGCCTATTTTCACAGACATACACACACACACATATATAGACAGGTTGAAATACTATTATTGTAATCACTGAGCTTTACTAGCTAAGTTGCACAAGTACATGTAATGCCTGATACATGAGGGTCCCTGTTCAACTGACAATGTGTGGCCCATGGCAGGGGAAGTCAGCACTGCTCTGTACCCTTCCCACATAGCATTTGTTATGGTTTATGTCTTAGTATTCCCCCAAGCCTCATGCAGTCATGGAGGAGGCTGAATCTAGCATTTGTGATTGGTTCATTATCTAGTGCTGGGATTGGCAGTGTGAATGTTGCACCCACCGAGGGGCATGGAGTTGGCATACACTATAGGGCAGGGAAAGAGGCATGCTTACTTCTTTTTGCCCTTTTTGCTCTTGTTACATATAGCTGTCATGGACAGCTTCCCCTCAGCCATGCCAACTGAATATGGACTGAAACTTCCAAAAACTTTAAGATAAAGAAATCTTTCCCTTCTTCATTTTGAATATTAAGTATGTTGTCTCAGCCATGAGAGAAAAGTAACCAAGACAGCATTGCATTATTACCTACATGGTCCTTGCTCTGGTACTGTGCAATTGAGACCTGGAAAACATTACTAAAAGCTATATAATAATATTAAAAGTTTATGATCTTGTGAGTCTACATTACTAGCTGTCCAAGACTTCACATAATGAGCAGTCTATGAGCTGGAAGTACCCTGGGGGTAAATGCGCTGATAATGTAGACACAATACAGTGCACAGAAATTGGTATTGGGGGTAGATAGAAGGAACGTATGGGGAAAAAGTTAGCTGTGCTATTGCCTTATCAGAGTGAACCGGGAAGAAAAGAATGTGACTTCAAATTAAATGGTGTGAAAGAGGAGTTTTTAGCTATTTTTCAGTAATGCCCATATTAAGGCTCCAGTGGACTAAAAAGCAAGGCATTAATATAAGCATAACCTTTAGATCATAAATGCATACATTCTTAAATATTTAATTATGTTCAACCTGGTCAAAAAGTATAGTGAATGATTAACTTTTTTAAAAAAGTTGTACAGGGCTGGGGATATAGCACAGCAACAAGTGCAAGGCCCTGACTTTCATTTCTGGTATCTATCCATCTATCTATCTATACTGAACAATAAAAAGTTATACAAAAGATACCTTGCCATCAAGCCCCCTAAAATACTCTCCTTCGCTTTCGACACATGTTTCTCCTTGTTCTTGTCTCTTTCTGGAGCAGGACTGGAAGTTTTTCTTCACCTCTTTAGTTGCACTGTTGTGGGTGCCTCAACGCCTCAATGCACTCAAACTGTTCACTTTTCAGGGTCCTTTTGATTTTGGGAAGGAACCAGAAGTCACATGGTGCCAGATTCCATGAACAAGATGAATGAGGGCACACTCTAATGTTCCTATTTGACAGAAATTACTGTAAACTTTTATTCAGTGACAGGTGATTGAAAAATAGAGTGAATGTTTAAATTAAAAAGAATTACCACCATAAGAGAAACACTGCCATTAGTTTTTCTTAAAATATTCAACGGTATTCCCTCTTTCTTCAATCACACTTTTCCCATCATTCTTGCTGTGTCTTCTAATGTAATGTTTTTCTTTAAAAAAAATTTAAACAGTCACTATCTTTCAGTTACTTTTTGTACAAAATAGGAGAGATGAAGCATGAACGACAGAATGAAATACTGCCTATCCAAATCTGTCTTAGACAATTTAACAGAGCTGGCAGCAGGCATGTCAGTTGATTCAATAAGTTGAGGTAGCCTGAGTTAAGGTGCTAATAATTTATCTATCACAACCAAAAGACCCTAATATTTCTGTATACTGTTTTGGAGTGATTGCCTCTAAGTACCTGATGCAAAAGCCTTGGTAGAAAAAAACACCGCAAAGATAAAACATGTGTGGTTAAAATGGTAGAGGGAATAGAGATAGAAGCTAGATTCCCTTGAACCGATCTTCTCTGGTAGATTTGACTTTCAAAATACATGAATACTTGTAAAAATACCAAGCAGATTAAATTGAAAAAGAAACTTTAAAGTTAGAAATTACAACTGTGTAGCAGGTAGCGGCATAGTTACACAGAGAAGAAATAAGTCACATAAAATCCATAATTTAATAGCATATACTCAGCCATGCCTTAAGGACAAAATGACATGAAAAATTGTATTGAGCAGTTTTCAGTAACTGCACTGATTGCAATAGTGGAGTTATGATGCTGAGCCGGAATATTATACTAAGAAAATGCAAATAAGTGATTATGTGAGCATCACTAGGAACAGAAGTTTTCTTTGCCTAATAAAAGGAATATAAACATAAAACAAAAAGATTAAGGGTTCTATGAGCCCCACATAGAAGCAGAAGGGATCCTCACTCCAGTGGTGATTCAAACGTGGACACTGAGTGAGCCACATGCTACCAACAGGGTGTGAGAGGTTTATTACTCACGAAGCCCAACTTCCCTCACAGTCTGCGTGACTCCAAAGAGCACAGCATGGCCTGGCTTGTGGCTAGGGGTGGGGTCTGGTGACAGCTGGGCCTGGGGCTGCTGTGTCTGAGTCTCCTGTGGGAATCAAAGGAGGAGGGAGCATTCGGCTTTCTTATCCACTCACACGGATGAGGGATGGGCCTGGGACTTCACTGCTCTCAGCAATCAAACGGCACTCGATGGACTGACATCAAGCAAAGTTTTAACTGGAAATGTGAGTATAAACTCATGGTGTATTATCTTTTCTAAAAACTTAAAGTACATATTTCGTTATGCTAGGATTTGATTGTGGACTGCTTCTCCCCAACCTTCCTGTATTGAGAACTTGGTCCCCAGAGCCCTGGTGTTGGGAGATGGTGTAACCTGTCAGAGGCGGGGCCCTAGGGCCAGGTCCTTGGGTCACTGAGGACTGGAGGCAGGTCGCTGCTGCCTCCTGACTTCTCTCTGGAGTGCTGTTCCAGGAGGAGGAAACCTGGCCCTTGCCTCTCTGCTCTCTGCACTCCTTGTTCAGAATGTAACCCATTATTTCCTTCTATACCGTCCACCATTGCTCACCATGAGGCTTCATCAGAAGCAAGCTGGTGCAGGTTCTTGGTCCCTCAGCCTTCAACACTGAATGAAGCAATGTCCTCTTCTTAAGAGCTTATGTTAGGTATTTCCTCCTAGAGATAAAAAGGTCACTAATATACTTGACATATTCACTCGAGAGACTTCAAATATACCTGATAGTTACGAGAGTGCACCTTCTTTCCACATTATGACTCTGAAATATTATTCTCTACTTATAGGAGTGAAGTTCCTCTTAGAAATGGTAGAATTTAGATCTGGAGCGGAAAATGTGTAGGATGACTCTAGAACATGCAGTCACATCAGAAAGCCAGGGTGCTTTCAACAGCTACTGTGTCCATTTCTAAGGACCTAGGAGCCGTGTGAAGCGGCTTTGTGTGACCAACACTGGGAAAGTTTGACCTTCAGTAAGAATAGTAACACTGAAACTGAAATATATCAAATATGGTGAAATTCCTCAAGGTCACGAAAGAAAGAAAAGCACCAAATATAACCCAAAATAAAATAAAAGAAAGGAAGCTCTTGGACACTTTTGGACGCTGCAAGGGAACCAGTGCATTCGCCAACATGGGAAAAGCCCCAGCTATTCAAAGCAGATCAGAGGAACTTGTGCTTCGACCACAACAGGTGATTCCAGACTTACTCTCCCACTGCAAGCATCTCTAAAACCGCATCCAGTCCACAAGGCAGATGTTTTCTGGCAAGCCACCCCTGCCAGCAGAAGGCCAGCATCTCTGAGAGGAGGGGAGCACAGCTGGGAATTCCATCTCATCTCCATTTTTGCCCGGTTCAGAGAAGTGAGGCACCGTGGAGAGCTGTGATCTCGCTGTGCTGGGAGGAGGCAGGCTTGCTCCAGGCTGCTGAGAATGAAGGACTTGCTGGCCATTCCACTGTGAGGGAGGAAGCTGTATAGAAAAGAGGGCAAGCGGAGACCATTACCAAGGGGGCCGTGTGTCCTCAGGCAGGGCTGGGCTTCCCAAGTCCAAGGAAAGACTTCACTAGGAGACGGCAGAGAACAGGCACGGAAAGAAAAATCTGTCCACTAGATTTCTAAATAGATGGAAAATAAATATGTTAAAATAAGGGTTATAGTAAAGTAGTTTCAGATTAAAGACTGAAAATATACATCAGAGAAACGCAATTTAAACTCACCAGAAGACGCAGTCACGTGTATAAAAAGATGGAGCACAGCAAACATCAGACAGGATGTGGAACACGTGAGAAAAAGCCCTGCTTTGATGGTGGAGGCGTATACACAACCACAGCACAAAACCTTCAGGCAGCTTCTTATAAAGTATCTTTCTTATGATGCAGCGATTTCACTATTAGGCATTTTCCAAAGAGAAATGAAAACATCCTACAAACAGGCCCCTATGAACAGCTCTGTTCATTATATTCAAAGCCTGGGAACAATCAAGAGGTCCATCAACAGCACTCAGGAGGCTGAGGCAGGAGGATTGCTGCAAGTTCAAGGCCAGCCCGGGTTATATAAGTGAGTTCAAGGGCAGCCTGAACCACGTAGTGAGATTCTGTCTCTTTAGAGAGAAACAGAAAGGGAGAGGGAAGCAGGAGAGGGAGAGGGAGAGGGAGAGGGAGAGGGAGAGAGAGAGAGAGAGAGAGAGAGAGAACGCGAGCTGAGAGATATCCATCAACACGGCATTTCCTAATTGGATGTACTTTACAAATTGTGTTATAATCATATGGCAAACTGTGACATAGGAATAAAAATGAATGAAATGTTAGTATATGCAATGATGTGGCTGGATCTCAGTAAAGAAAGCAGGTGCAGAAAAGTACGGTATCATAGTTTGATTCTATTTATGT
Source organism: Dolichotis patagonum (assembly GCA_004027295.1). Classification (NCBI taxonomy): domain Eukaryota; kingdom Metazoa; phylum Chordata; class Mammalia; order Rodentia; family Caviidae; genus Dolichotis; species Dolichotis patagonum. The sequence goes on from PVJX010000053.1 coordinate 17,717, forward strand.
GAATTTTTAGAACAGGCAAAAGTACTCTGATAGTTGACATTAAGATCAATGATTTTCCGCTGGTTCATGGGTGGATTGATTGGGGCGGGAAGTAATTTTCAGGGATGATGGAAGCCTTTTATGTTTGGGTTGATGTTTTGATCACGTAAGATGTTTACATTTTTCAAAAGCATCAAAGCTATATAGTTCAGATTCATTCACTTGACTAGGTATAAATTTTTACCCTAATTAAAAATATTTTAGGTCATGAAATGCAACTTATGGGCCTTATTTGGATCACCTTTGAAAACACAAACTGTTAACAGCACTTTTATGAGGCAGTTGGAAAAACGCGGGCACTGAGTATTTGGTGATATTCAGGGACTGTTTTTCAGAATTGTTTCTTGTACCGGGAACTGAACTCACGTGCTTACACTGCGGAGCTAGATCCCCGGGAACCTCACGGTCTGAACGTAGTTTTGGTGCCTCAGTGGTATTGCCATATAAAGAGTAGTTTTTCTCCTTGGTGCTGCACCCTGGGGCAGTTAGAACGGAGGAAATCTGCTATTTGGGGTTTGCTTCCTTCCCCCGGTTCCAGTGGGGTGGGAAAGGGGCGCTGGGGTGAAACACCCAACACCAGGGCACCAACCAGCCACAACTGTCAGCTGTAAACGCTGCGAGAGGGCTGCGTGGGGGATGGGTTTGTTACTCTTTCTACCTTTGTACATATTTAAACTCCACCACGAGAAAAAGTTCTTAAAATTAAATGTTTCAAGCCTTAAAAACAGTAGAAAAGGAGTCAGTTGAGGAGGCGGAGGAGGCAGCTAAAGACATCCTTGAGTTACCTTGCAAGCTGAGAACCATCTTCCTCATCGGGTAATCCAGTGTCTTGGCCTTTTACTGGCCTGCTTGTGCCGGGACAGTGCACCTCCGGAAACACTGACCGACTCAGCGTCAGGCGACACCCAGGAAGTTTCTATTAAAAATCTTAAAATGCATGGAAGGAAGTTTCTTTTTGAAAATCTTAGCGTGCACGGATTGCTAACATTTCAAACAAAAATCTACCTTTCTGACTGCTCTTAAAAATAAACGAACATGGCACTTTCACCAGGCCCAGGCTCTGCCACCTGCTGGAGGAGTCCTGCAGACCTTAGCGGAGGACCGAGGTTGTAGCGCTACCCGTTTGGCTTGCTCCCTAAGCGTCCCTGCAGCGTCTGCTCCGCTGCAGGTTTTGGGAATCCCGCCGCTGGAGCAGAGCCGGGCCTGCGCCTGAGCCCACGCCGTCCGGAGGCTGCGATGGCTGGGGCTGCAGCGCCACCTGGCGGTTAAAAAGGCCCATAGCGCCGTCAGATAAAAACACGGGCTTGCTGGGTGCGGAAGGCCACGCGCGGGTGGTCAGCTGTAACTGCTCCTGCCTGGACGCCGGGATCTGCGTGGACCTCCGCGTACCAGCCAAGGTCGTGTCGATGCGGCAGTAGAAGGGAGGCCGTTCTCTGTTTGCACGAGCTGTGTGTCTGAGGTCATTGCTGTTGCAGCAATGTGCTGACGCTAGGGCGCGGGGACCTGTGCCTAAACGGGACCTCGTCCTCAGGGAGGGTCCTCTCTGAACGAAGAGAAGTGCGATCGGTTCTGAATTATATGCGTATTAATTGTCTCTTAAAAGTCGCGGGTCAATAATGCAATGATGAGAGATCGACTTAGTTAACTTAACTATTAATACATTATTCTTTAAATGCTTTCACCTATAAAATCATACATTTATGAATTTGGAAGCCCAGGACATGCACACCCTTAGCCATCCGTGTTTTGGGCGCTTATGGTCTTTTACGCGTCAGGTAGTGTGTGTGAGACAGTTTCTGCAGTCCGCGGGTGCGCAGCCGGCGAATCCCGCGGCCCACGTGGCGCAGGCTGCAGTCCATTCTAAGTGTGGCCGCCATCTAGAGGATGATTTTGGGATTGTCCTCGGCAGTCGCCACCGTGTGATGCATGCCGCGCAATGGGGTATGGAAAGGCGTGAACCCGATTTTAGGTTAGGTTTTAGTTGTAGGCTGCTGGAGTTCTTCAGGGATGGTACTGGGAGAGATATGCTGGACGGGAGAACCTGTCTTCCTGAGGTTAACGCATGACGAGTGAGCTGCATGGCAGCGGTGCTCTCAGGAGGCTGGTCCTGTGTGGAGTACCCTGCTCAGGGCTCTTTAGTCCCTCCCAGCTCCCCCAGCCCTGCATCGTGTCCCCAGGCCCTACTCTTGTTCCCACCATCTGGGGTGCATAATCTGAGCAAGTGCTGACTGAGGGAGCAGGCTCCCCACAGGTGCAGCCCCGAGGCTCTCCAATCTGGCTGTTTCAGAGCTGGGATGAGGGCTGTATGAATTCACCTCACTCACACCGCAGTGTCTTCTGGGTCTAGGAGTCTTGGATGCCCAAGGTGCTTACTTTTGTTTCAAGGCTAACTTGCTTTTTTGATTTTTGCTGATGTCTTCCCTCTTCATGATTTGGTTACAAAGCAGTGGAAGCAGGAGCTCTGTGAGGTCTGGGTGGGTGTATTAATGACCTGAGCTGTGTGTGACAGCTCATGCCTGAAACTGTGGGTTGGAACTCAGGGGCTGTGGCCAGACGGCCACCTCAGGGTCACACATCCAGCCTTATAGGCGAAGTCTTCTGGAGCTGGCCAGGCCTCACTTAAAGCCTGCTCTGCCCTTCCCTGTGGAAATTTGACTTCACCTTTCTCTCCAGTTCACTGAGGCCATACAGCCTCTTGTACTTATCAGAGGCCGAAACTTCGTTTCCTATTATGCTTATAATATTAATGATGGTACTATAGCAATGTCTCTGTGTTAATCAACTTTTCATTGCTGTGAAAAAATACCTAACATAAGCAACTTGGGGAAAGATTTATTTTGGCTTATGATTTCAGAGGCTTCAGTCCATGGATAGCTGGCTCCACTGTTTCTGGAGCTGAGGGCAGGCAGAACGTCATGGTAGGAGGGCAGGGCAAAGGAAGGCTGCTCATTGCAGGGAGAAAGCTGGAAAGCAAGAGAGGATGGGGCCAGGGACAAGGTATATGGGAGGGAAAGAGAGGAATTAAAAGCGATCAAGGTGCTACAGGTATGTGTACGCATTTCCCCTGACAAATGTGTTTGTTATATGCCACAAACATGTACTAATATAAAAGGACAAAAAAGATATTCCCTTCAAAGCCATGCCTCCAGTGATCTACTTCTCCAATTAAGCCTCATTCCTAACAGCCCATTCAACTATGAACTCACCAGTGGATTAACCAATCGATGAGGTCAGTGTCTTCCCGATCCAGTTATCTTTCTAGGCTCCATCCTGAAACACTGCTGTGGTGGGGAATCAAGTCTTCAACAGAGGAGTCTGGGGAAACACTTCATACTTAAACCCTAATACCTCTGACTGCTGTGAGTAGGCATAACCCTTTCCACATTTGGGATCCTAGCTCATTAACTTTTGTGATAATCTCATCAGAGAAGCATTATCCCCGGCTCACAGATGGGAATTTGAGCCTCAGACAGTGAATTACTGTGGTCTAGGTCACGCAACTCTTCTGCAGCAGAGCAGGTGACCTGCTGGTCTGTCTGTCGTGCTGCTGCCCCAGGCATTCTTTCTGCAGCTTCCCTGGGTCATGCCTGCTTGGATGCTCACGGTGGGTTCCTCACATCTTGGTCCAGACTTGGTGACCTCTGCAGAAGGGAAGCCTGATGTTTTGTTTGTGTGATGTGGGCACCCGGATGCTCAGAACAGCTAAAATAAGCTTCTTATTGAAATTTGGTGAAGTGTTATTTTTGAAACATTAACAATTTCCTTTGTAATTGGATATTTATCTACAAATAATGGTCAAATTAGTTCATCTTTTCTAAAAAGTGAAGCTATCTGGTCAAATATTTAAAAGGGCTGACTAACCACCATTAACTGCTGCATGATCAGAAGTGCAAAGAATCGGGTTTATTTTTCAATTGTTACAAAGGCAATAAACACTCAGATTTTGAAATATGCTCCATAGTAGTAAAAAAAAAAATCATCTTTGTGCCTAGAGATGCACTTTCACTAAACAGCCATGGAGGCTGAGGAATTGGGCCTAGGGGGACATGGACCAGGTTCACATTCCTTCCCCACCTCTTACAGGCTGTACCAACTTTCTGGGGTTACAACAGAGCAGCAATAAGCCAGCCTCCACTTCGTGGGTTCCACATCCTTGCACTCAACCAACTGCGAGTCAAAAACATTTCTTGAAAATTGTGCCTTCTCTGCATTTGTACAGACATTTTTCTTGTCAACATTCCATAAATAATACAACATAGCAACTATTAGGCTGGGATTTAGCTCAGCGGCATAAGCGCCTGCCTGGCAAGTGTGAGGTCGTGAGTTCAATCCCTGGTACCGCAAAACAAACAAACAAACAAACAACCCCCAACTATTTACAATGTACTGTATTAGGTACTACAAATAATCTGGAGCTGGAACATGTGCAGAGTTTATGTGCAAATACTACCTCATTTTGTATAAGGGACCTGTGCATCTAAAGATCTTGTTATTCATGAGGTCTTGGAACAATTCCCCACGGATACTGTCATGGTTTGTCAGTGGCCCCCAAGCCTCATGAATTATGGACTCAAGCGAATCTAGCATTTGTGATTGGTTCATTGTCTAGCGCTTGGATTGATGGTGTCAGTGCTACACCTCCTAGGGGGCGGAGCCAGCGTACAATGTAATGGCGGGAAGAAGCTGTATCTCTCTCTCTTGCCGGTTTCCACTTGCTGTTTGCAGCCGCCATGAACTGCGGCCCCGCCATGCCACCCTGCCTTGGAGCCAACTGAGTATGGACTGAAACCTCCAAAAACTGTAAGAAATAAACCTTTCCTTTCCCAACTTTGGGCATCAGGTATTTTGTCCCAGCAATGAGAATAAAGTAACTAAGACAGATACCAAAAAGCCACTGTATGATTTTGAGGGTTTATCTCGACTGTTTCAAGGAATAACAATGGTTGTTTGGGGCCATTCTCGGGGGGTTGTCCCCCCTTGAATTCCTATGTTAAGCCCTAAACCCTAGTATTTCAGAACGGCAGGGCCTTTAAAGAGGTAAATAAAGTAAAATTAGGTCACAGGCGGCCCTATTTCCGACCTGACTGGTGTCCTCAGTGCAGACAGGTACAGGTGAGAGGCATGTGAAATACTAGGAGACAAAGGGCTTCTGCAAGCCTGGCTGAGAGGCCCTCGGCACCAACAGGTCCCTGTCAACACCTTGATCTTAAACATCTGCTTCCAGAAACACTTTCCTCGTATACATTTTTCCTCCTAAGAAAATAGTATTCTTTTGTTTACGACACCCAGCCTATAATTTTTTTTTATGGTGGCCTCACCAAATTAAAAAGATGGTTTTCTGGGTGCTAGTATATATTAGGCCCTCTAGAAATTTTAACTTCTTTTATTCTTCTTGCCTGCTTTTAGGAGGCACCAGGGTTTTTAAAATTTTTCTTAATCATAACCTTCTAAGGTTTAGGGGTGATGTCATGCTTTAGTTCACCACCAGTTGCCTCCATTGCTGTGCCCCTGTGGTGACACACTATGGCAGAGAACCAAAAGAAAGGAAGGAAGAGGCCAGGGTCCCACAATCCCTCCGAGGGTCCCCCCAAATGACCTAAAGGGAACATCCCTCATGGTAGTGGCAACCTGGAAACCAAGCCTTTAACCCATGGACCTTTGGAGGACACTGTAGGTCCAAACCATAGCAGGCAGCATGTTAGTTACAGTCAAAGACCAGAAACTCTCCATGTATCTGCCCACAGCAGGCACTGGTATGCTACATAGAATCAGCAAACTGCAACCCCCCGCAACAACACGTGAAAACCTCACCAGCATGTCACTGAAGGAAAACAGCTAGAGATGAGGGCACACGCGCTGGGACCATCCTGGCCTGTTTACCTCTGGGTTGGGGCTGGGAAGGGCCTGGAGCAGCTGGCAAAGTTCTCCTCTGGATCTGGGAGTGAGGAAGGTTCAGTTTGTGTAAATTCACTGAACTGTTCTTGTGATTTGTCCCTAGTCCTGTGCACATGCTGTAGTCAAATGAAACATTCCAAACTGGCAAACTGAAAAGGCAAAGGAAACTTAGCTCCAGTTTTATTTCCTGGAGAGGTAAAGCTCTTTTAGAAAGTTTTTTGCTTTTTGATAACTTTCACTTTGTTATAAATAAGTAGCTTTTGTGTGCGTTTGGGCACTCAGTCTCCAAGAAGTTTTCCATCACGGTCTAGGGGCTGCAGGATCCTTGCTATACCTCAGGGAGAAGCAACCCAAGGCAAAGGGCAAGGGAAATGCCAATTCCTGGCCTGCAATTCAAGGCAGTTGCAGGGTCAGTACAACAAGCAGAAGTTCTTAACGTGCAGATGTTTCCTGCAGAGACTTCAGGGCCCACCAGAGATCAGCTCAGCTCAGCTGTTTAGTTAGTAGACCAGCCTTACCTTATTTTATTTTAAGGTAATTCATACTGCTGTCCGTTCCCATCTCCCAGTGTAGCAGTGTCGCAGAGAGAGAAATCTTAGTCTTTTGTTGGTAAAATATTGGGGGTCTTAGAATAAAGGCCTTGGTTTGAGTTAACTGGGTGACACTCCATATGTGCCCATGGGTCCTTTACTCTTTCCTAGCAGTCAGAGTGCTGTCCTGAGGGCTGACCTGAACAAAACACTTTCCCAACCCTGCCCCTACCTGAAAGTTGTCCAAAACAAAAACAAAAACAAAAACAAAAACAAAAACAACACATGTATTGATTACAATCTAGGTACCAGGCACCTACCAAAGTCCATAGACTTTCTTGTTTTATCTTCACAAAAGCTCTGAAGGAGTTCCTTTACCCTTTTATAAATTATGATCATGAAAACATCTTCCGGCAAGTGGATGTCTAGCTAAAAGCTATTGAAGCAACTGTTTAACCTTCAAAAAAAGTTAAATCAAAGCTGTATATTTAGGTATTAGCTTTCAGTTACTATAAAAGAATACCTGAAGTAATTAGTCTATACAGAGAAAAGGTTTACTTTGGTTTATATTTTGCAGACTTCAGCCCTGTTGCTATTAGGCCTGTGCTGAGGCAGTACAGGGTAACAGGGAACATGGACCAGAGCACAGCTGTTTATCTCATGACTGCGAGGTGAAAAAACAGGACGACAGTGACAGCTCACAGTCCTTTTTGAGAATTTGCTTTTCTAGTGACTGAACGACCTCTTCTCACTGTCTGTCAAGACCACCACTCTAGGGATCAAATCTTTAACCTGTGAGGGACACTAGAGATCCAAACTACAGCAATATACCTGATTTTAAAGGGTATTTGTAGCTTTAAAGCACACAAATATTCACCTCAGAACTCTCTATATCCTTCCTGCCACTCCCTCCACACAGGAAAGCATTTTGATTCTTTTAGTGAAGCACCATTGCCCTAACCTGGTAGGCAGAGTCAAAGAGGAATCAGGTACTCTTATTTCTTTGTAACACACATTGCCTTGTTCCAACCCTACACTGCATTGAACCTATCTTTCCCTCTGCATCTCTGTATTCCCTTTGCTCTGAGTGTCCAGCCTCCAGGGCCCTCAGGGTTGACCAAGTTGGGTCTGTCTGACACATTAAAGCTAACCATGGGGCCTAGTGAGTCACTACTGCCTTCAGCTTCTAGAACGTTCTTTGATTTAAAATTTTCCAGAGACTCATATCTCTCATATTTTTAATAGTTTGTGAGAATTGTGTATTTATTTTCATTTTTATTTATTAAAGACTAAAATCCTTCTACTATAGTTTGAGTAGATTTAGGGCGACAGTCATATGTTTGGCTAGCCTTTCTCCTCTATCCCCCTCAGCAAGAACTCCCAGATTTCTGAGGCTTTGAATTCATCTCTTCCTTCAAATTCCACATTTTCTTTATTCAGGAATGGGAAGTGTTACTAACAATTTACTTCACTCTAAACAACCCAGAGATTGTTACGAGAATAAGGAGAGAGCGGCTGATACCACAAACTTGACTGATGTGTAATTGTGTCCAGATTCCACATTGATGACATCTAGGGCCCCGTCAAGGTGAGGTGCAGTCTCTCTCCAAAGAGTCCCAAGAGTCACAAGGTCCCACCACTCCTAATGTTAGGAGCTTGTTCTATGACTCTGGGACTTTGAGATTTGCCTTATTCCCAGCAGAACCAAATCCCAGCAGGCCTTGGAGGGAATCTCTAGGAAGTCTGCCTGAGGGTCCAAGTGTCAGTGCTCCTAAGTACACCTCCCAGGCCACAGGCACAATCCTGTGAGCCCCTCACTCATAGGGCCTCATTACTGAGTATAATCCTGATGGTTTCCTATGGCTTTTTCAGACTTTCAGTTTGCATGGATAACTTCAGAATAATCACAAAGATATCTGGAGGCAGCCCTTGGCGCTGAGCAATTATGCCTCTCTGTTGTTAAATCTCATTTTGAAGCAGGTGAACTTGGAGAAAGTATGTTGGGGACACGATGGTAATTAGGATAAGCCTTCTTCATGGTGAACTCACATGTTATGCTAGAGACCCCGGGCCTGCTCCCAGCCCCTTCTGGCAGTGGGAGGTTTTATTCCATTTGCCACACCTGGGGTCTCAGTGGCTGGGCTTCTTTGAGCTGGAATTAAGCAGACACAGCAGGTACTGCCTGCGAGAAGTTATTGCACATTTTCCCTCTCTTAATCAATTATTTGTTGCACTCCATAGCCGCTCTGAACACTTTAGATGCTCAGTGGTGGGTATCGGATGAAGATAACATCCCCAGTTTTTCCCATTTCTTGTTGCTGACTTCTGTAATATACTACTTGAATGAATGAGCGCATGAAATAACACTATCCTGTAACTATAATAATGATGGCAGAACATTGATGGAGGGCTTGCCACATGTCATGCATGCACTAACTACCATATAGATTTCTCAGATTTGAGAAGCTTTAAATCAAATCCTGGATGCTACCCTAGACCAATTCAGTTGGAATCTCTGATTTCACAAAAAGATTCTTTCTTCTCAGGGTCCAACTAAGATCAGGAACCATGGATGTGGGTTTGAGTCTGCAAAAGCTCTTGAAGGCATGCCATTTTACAGGTGAGGAAATGGTGGCCCAGGGCAGGGCAGGCAGGTCTTCCCGCTGCGTGTGATTCAGCTGCTGGGTGTGGGACATCTGCTCTTTGAGTCACAGGTTGAGGTGTCTTTTCACACAGTGACCTGCCAGCCAGTTACCTTCACAGGTATCCATGAGATTGGGCCTATTTTCATCATTTCAGATATTAAAAATAAGGGAGAGAGAACTGTCATGTGCAGGTCACAAACACTTGCCATAGGGAGATGTAACTTGGAAGTAAATGAATGAAAGCAAGACCCTTTAATCGTAGGGAAAATTGAGAACATCATTTTCTTTTCTTGTACCCCACAGCCCAGGTTGGACTCGTCTCTCCTGTTGTTATTTGAGACTATTTGAGATGGTGAACTCTTTTTTCATTGAGTCCTTTAGCTGATGGTATTTGGGTAATTTCCACTTGTGGGCTACTGAGGGCTTCGCTCTCCTTGACTCCCACAAAACTGTGTTATTTACCATCACTTTATAACAGGTCTTGATTTCCGATAATGTTTGTCTTTGAAGATAATCGCTATCACTTGGAGAGGTTGCTGGCTTTATGCGTGCTGTGCAAGTGCTCTGCCACCCAGCAACACTCCCACCTCTAGTTTATTCTTTTCCAATATAGTCTTGGAATTTCAGGATAGCCTGTGGATTTCTATGCATTTTACAGTTGACATATCAACTTTCATGAAAGTGATCCAGCTGAGATTTGATTGGGACTGCAATGAATTTATAGATAATTTAGGGAGAACTGACACTTTGACAGAATTCAGTTTTCAGTCTAAAATTACAGAATCTCCTTTCATTTCCTATAGTTCTTTCAGTGTCGCTGTTGAGTAAGCATGGTGTTTGAAGGTACATGTGCCTGCCTGCACACATGGTCTCTCTCAACCCACTGCCACTATGATGAAACCCCCCCCGCCCCATTAATTTTCTCTATGGCCTTCCAGTCCCCATTTCAGTCTTTGGCTAATAGAAATCTCAGAAAGGACTCTTCTTTTATTCCCGTTTGCCAAACAGGCATTTATGCCACTGAGCTAAGCCCCCGGCTCTTCTTTTATTTTAAAAAAAGTATCTTTTCTAGTTTTAGGTTCTTCACTAATGTCTCCCAGTGGATTTTGATGTTTTTTAGCAGTATCTGGTCCTTCCATTAAGATAAGTTTGCAGTTTTGTCTCTCCTTAAATTGTTGCTAAATTTAAAGTCTGCATGTCCATGCCTTCAATTCTATTTTTGTTCTCAAGCCTAACTTCATAAAAATGATTATTAATGGGCTTTATTTTCATGAGGGGTTATGGGTTTATTGAAAAAAACTGAACAGAAGGTGCAAAGAGTTCTCAAATAGCTCACAAATTCTGCCGTTAGTATCTTGCATTTGGTGTGCTGCGTTTGTTACAGGTGAGGAGCCAAAATTAAAATATGAGTAAAGTCCATAGTAAGCCCCTAGGGTTGATCCTGTGCTTAATCTTTTATGGAGGTTTTATGGGGGATTGAACCCATACTCATGCTAGTCAATTGCTCTCTGAGTGAGCTCCATCCCAGCGCTTGCCTTTTTTGTTTATTTATTTTTGTTTTTATTTTGTTTCAATACAAGATCTCACCAAGTTACCTAGGCTAGCCTTGAAACTGGCAATCCTGCAGCCTTAGCCTCTAAGCAGCTGGGATTAGTGGTATACCATACCTGCAGTACCTGCTACTCTGTGGATTCTGATAAATGTGTAACAGCTTATAGCCACCATTATGTAATCATGCAAAATAGTTTCATTCCCTCAAAAGTCCTCTGTACTTTGCCCATTCAACTTACCTCTCCCTGAGTCCCAGGCATTCACTAATCTTTTCACCACATCCTTAGTTTTGCCTTTTCCAGAAAGTCCTATGAATAGAATTAAGATATGTAACCTTCCACATTAGTTTCTTTCACCCAGCTGTATACATCTAAGGAATCTTCATACCTTAGAACATGGTGTGTTCTTTTTTTCTTGTCATTGACTAATACTCTATCAGTGGATCATTGCTTCCGTGTTTTGGCAATTATAAGTCAAGGGACTGTAAACTTTTATGTACAGGCTTTTGTGTAGATTTAGTATGCACTTCACTTAAAGAAATGTCAAGGGTTATGATCGCTGGGCTGTGTGGTTTAAGATTGTGCTTAGTTTTGCAAGAAACCACCAAACTACCTTAAAACAGTAGTACCATTTTGCATTCTCATCAGCTACAAATGAAAGTTCTTATGGTTTCACACCCTCACTAATATTATGTCCATGTTTTGGATTTCAGTCATCTAAAATGTATGTTCATGATATTTTAAATTTATAATTTCATCATGATGCGTGATATTCAACATCTTTTGCTTATTTTTCATCTGTTCGTCTTCTTGGATGAGGTGTCTGTTCAGGTTTTTTACTTATCTTTAATTGATTGTTCATTGTTCATTGTCTTACCATTGAGCTTTATGAGTCCTTGTAGCTGGGGATGGTGGAGTCCACTTGTAATCCCAGCTACTAGGGATGCTGAGGCAGCAGGATCACACGTCCAAGGTAAGCCTAGGAAATTTAGTGAAACCCTGTGTCAACACAAATTAAGGTGGGGCCAGGGACATAGCTCAGTGCCACCACCTGATGAACATGAGATCCTTAGTTCGATTCCCTGTTCCAAAAAAACAAGCAAAGCAATATAAGAAGGGCTGGCAATGTAGCTTAGTCTAGAACACTTGCCTAACAAGGTTGAGGCCCTGAGTTCTATCCACAGTACTAAAAAAAGAAAACTAAACAAAGAAAAAGTGCTTTCTGTATTTTGAATATCAAGCTTTTATTAGATACGTGTTTTGCATTTTGCAAGTATTTTCTCCCCATCTGGGGCTTGTCTCCTCGTTCTCTTGACAGCATCTTTTTCAAAGCCAATTTTAATTTTAATGAAGTCCAGCTTATCAAGTTTTTTCTTTCTTTGAAAGAAAATTAGGCTTCTAATTGGAGCCTGAATGTATGTACCCTGTACAGCCTCAGCTGTTCAGAAATGCCTCTCATCTATCCTTAAGTGAATCCTTTCTAGCACCTTCTCTGAAATTTATGAGTTTTGTGACCTTTTCTACAAATTTTAATTCTTGAGCACCGGTGTCTTAGGTACCTGTGACAAACTAGTATCTTCCCCTTTGTCTCTTCATTAGATTCTGTGATTCCCTTTCCTTTATTTTTGACTCTTTCCTCTCCCACTAGATTATGATGCCTTCTTTCTAGAATCTTCCACACCAATTCTCACTCTATCTTCCTATTTCTAGGTGTTCTTACATAGGACTTTTGTGATTTTGTCACAATGCTTGCCTCTTGTAGGCATCAACTCCAGCAGTCCTGCCCTACTGGGTAGGGGTAAGTAGGAGTAGGTCCCTCAGTTAATGCTTAGGAGGCAGGCTCAAGTGTGTGAGAGCTGCCATACTATGCAATGGTGGACACAGTGTCCAGTTCTCCCAAACTTGAGAAGGGTGAAGGGATTGAGGAAAGAGAGAGAGAGAGAGAGAGAGAGAGAGAGAGAGAGAGAGAGAGAGAGAGAGAGAGATTATGAATGAGGGAAAGAAAGAGGAAAAAGAGGGAAGAAAAAGAGAAGATAGGCGGGAACAAGAGGGAAGAACAGCAGAGAAGTGGAGAGGAGAGACATTGGGAGAGTGGGAGGGTGAGTCAGGGTTGATGTCTGGTCAAGAAAATCCTTTCAGAGCTTGGCCAAGGAAGCTTCCTCTAGTGTCTGTGCCAGAGATAGCTCTGGATAGAAAGCTGATAGCTTCACAAGTTTTCCTCAGCAGCTAAACTTTTCATCATTTTTCTTATTCTCCCATGGCCTTTTGTCTTGCTAACTGATTGTCTCCTTATCCTTTCTTTCAAACCCAAAGACAGTAAATAACCATGAGAGTGCGTTTGCAAGCAGCTATTCCCGCTGCTGGCTGCGCTGTGGCAGCACAGGCTCTGAATCCTAAAGGTCAGAGGCAGTCCTCATAGTCGCCCACCCTCCAGCAAGCTGGAGGCCAGCAGGATTGTCACTTGTTCCAGAATGACCTTCGTTTCATAAACCACTTTGCCTTCCTCTAGTTCGTGGAACTTCACATGCTCTGGCTTGGTGGCCAGCTCTGACTTGCTCCTAATTGCTCCGGTACTGAGTATAATAATGACATTGGCTGACAGAGCAAGCTAGTGGGTGGGTGGTGCCTGGCTGCAAGTGGGAGAGGGCTCCCTAACAGGAAGGTTTTCTCCCAGAGTAGAGGCCACTTTTGCTTTGCAAAGAGAATTCACCTACAGCCTGCAGGCAGCATTCATTCTGGGCTGGGAACTACCAAGTAGGAGACAAGAAAAGCTATATGGCTGTCTTGGAGTTGTCTCTTCACCCTGATGCTTCTGCCAAAGCAATTTCCTCAGCAAACACAGAAAGTGATTTTATAAATTGCTGTTAGGCAACTGATGGGGAGCTGTTTGTTTGTGCATTTTTTTTTTTTTTTACAGCAGCAAAATCACTGCTTGGGCTTTTCAGAGCTCAGCAAACCATCATTATTAAACACAAAAGTTATTAGTTTTAATGTCCAATGGTAAATCAATGTAAATACTTTGCTGGCGTCCTAAAGATCTCTGGGTTCTGCAGAGGCACGATTGACAAACCAATCTGCAAGGGGTGGGAATGGGGCTTTCTGGGTTTAAGAGGTGACTTCCTGCTGAAGCAGCCACCTGTTGCATTGATAGGTTTTCACAGTGGGAACCAAGTTGAGCCAGCTTTCTTGTTTGGAGCACTTGGGCAGTTGTTTGGAGCACCACGCACACTCAGGCAGAGCAACTACAGGAAAAGAAGCCCCCCCCCCAGATGCCCTAGTGTTCCTGATGCCCTAGGGGTCCCACATCACCCCTTCCTAGTGATCCTATGCTAAGTCTTCTTCATATTCCTCTTTACTTTTCTGCAGTCCTTTTTTTTTTTTTTCTTTTTGTCCCTGTTTTACAATCTGTTGTGTAATCTGCCCTGTCAACTCCAAACAGTGGTGGATGCGTGGTAGGTCTAGAAACTGTGCTTGCTAAAGAAATGCCCAGTTGATCGGGGATCCCAGGAGCAAAGCTAGCTCCTAGATGACCCTCAAGAGCCTTTGAAATCTCAACTTCATCAGGCTTCTGGATTTACATCCACAACTGGGCCCAACAATTCCAGCCTCAGGCCAGTGCTTCCCCCTACTTTCATTCATTCATAGCTTTCCCAGCTGCCATTGCAGTTCTCCAAGACCCCTTCATGTACAGGGGCTCCCTACAAGGAGGGGGCTCGTGGCCACCCCACCAACTGGTTGCCAAATCTTGCCATTTTTCCATCTCCAGCCTTCCATGGGCACGCTTCCTTATCACCTATGCCTACCCTTACCCACTCTTACCCACACAGCTGCAGGTACGGATGATTCTAGAGATTCCTCATGAATTCTTGTTTTGTCTTTTTCCCTTATAGTCCCTTAGCTTTCTTCTGCTAGAGACGGCTAAGTTAGGTAAAAATATTGTAGACAATCCGACAGGGCTGGGCCCTTGAGAGAGTCAGTGCAGGAGATGAGAACAAAGTACAACTGTAGCCAGTAGTACATCTGTTGGAGGCCGAGCCTCCAGATAAAGACAAAATGACCAGGCCTACCTGCCCCACCCTGAGATAAACAATAAATTAACATTAACATCAGTCACCTGGGTAGGTGGTCAGACCTCACTGGTTTTGTTCTTCTGAAAATGGTCCGTGTACACTTGCTACGTGTGACCTGCTTCCCTATTGGATCAATATTACCAAAAGGGCTAACCTTGTAATCTTATTGGTTGATCATAATCTTGTCCCGTTTTGCCTGCTTTGTGATTTTGCTCCTACCTCGTGATTCTTACTCTATAAAACTTTAGTAAGGTCTTTAGTTAGGTCTGTGTGGAAATGACCAAGGTTTTACAGGTAGAGTGGGCAGGGTGAGAGAAGCTAGGCACCTGCCCATATGACTTACTAAAGTTTTATAGAGTAAAACTCTATAATGTAAAATGAGGCCCAGAGCAACCCACTTGGGACCCCTCCTGTATCTCAGGAGCTATTCTTATTCTCTAATAAATATTTCCTACTTTTAACCTCCATTGTTCCTTCAAATCCATTCTTTGATTTTGGGAAACAGATTCTGCGTATCAGATGTCTATCAGGTTAAGTTATATTTATTTCCCCTGTATCACTTCTGTGCATGAATCTGACACAATTACCAGATGCAGTCTTTTAAACCAGAACATTTTGTGTCATATTTGCTCCTCATAGGTTGTAAATGCCACCCCCAAACACACACACACACAGACACACACCCTCAGTTTTTGGCATTGTGTTTAGGGCAGAGCACTGTCCGGTTATTCCTTGTCCTTTTGGTTTTGTTTTGTCAGCAATCATTCCTCACAAGCAATCAGGCTGGCTTGCTGGATATGCTCGTCTCAAGCATTAGGAGAATATAATGAGCTTGAACTGGAAAAAGGAGAAGAAAGGGTGCTATAAGTACAAAGTCCTGGAGAGAAAATAAGTGAGTTGGCTTCTCCTTCTCCTCCTCCTCTTCCTCTCTCTCAGGCTGTCTGCATTTTCCCTGGGGACTTTCCCAGAACTCACCCTCCTGCAGGGACCCCAAAATTTCACTGAAAAAAAAAAGGAAAAAGGAGTCCAGAATAATGACAGAATGAGATTACAGGGATTTAATTCTAACTTATTAAAGATTTCAAACTATCCCTCAGCATTTCTTGGTCTGTTCTATTTAAAATAGAAGAGAGATGTGCTTAAATGCACCTATTGACTTGCAAACTGCGTCGTTAGTATTAAAGCAAACAGTGCCTTAGTTGTGTTAACTGGGGTTGTCATTGTTGCAAGGAATAGGCATTTTAGCCATTGTTTAATGTCCACAAGTGCCATTCAGGGACCACAGGAGGAATGGTTGTCCCTGATCACTGTGGGATTTTAGAGGAAACCCTGGCATCCTAGCATCATGGCAGGATACTCTGTACTGTAGGTCTGTGTGGAAATGACCAAGGTTTTACAGGTAGAGTGGGCAGGGTGAGAGAAGCTAGGCACCTGCCCATATGAGATGTCTGGCTCTTCTGAAGAATGTCCCTAGGTTGAGCCCACTTTAGGAATAAGACACTCAGGGTAGTTTAGATCCAATCTCCCCATCCCACCTTTGGCAGTTGCTCAGCTCACTTAGAGCTCAGTTTCTTGGTCCTTTAAATTGGGTAGAGTAGAGACCCTGCCTGGTTGTTAGAGCCTTAGGGAACTGGATGATTTCTTAGCAGACAACTGTCAGTAGCGCTTTAGTGTTTTGACGTGACCTGAATCTGGTCTTTGGTTGGCCATTTAGAATGCCTCCCAAAGATAGGAAGATCTAACTCCTAAGGCTGGTCCTAATCTCTCGTGGGGCATCTGAGAGGGTCACAGACCAGCTGATATGACAGCCCATCAGTCTATGTAACAGAAGATGTGGATTTCTTAAAACTCACATCGGCTGCTACCTGAAAGGGGAGGGTAAGGGCTTTGCAATAACGCAAGTGAGGCTGTAAGTCTGGGCAGTGGTTGCTTGCATTTATTAGCATCTTTGAACCTTGAGGTGTTCTCAACTACAAAAAGAGAAAGTTGGCATCTCAGGCAAGCTGGAAAAATTAAAAAAACATATATGAAAACACACAACCAAGAAGAAGAAGAAAATTGAAGAGTGAATTTGGCCTTTCCACCTCCCTTTAATCTAAAGCTCCCTCTCATCTCTGCTTAGAACTTGTGTACCTCCTCATGATGCTCTCTGGGTCCTCACAAATTCCTGAGCTCTGGACAAGGAAGGCCTGCCTCAAGGAGGGAAATGGTGGTGTCAGAAAGTTCAATGGACAAGCACAGAATCAAAGCTAATGTGTCTCATCATGTCACCTGGGCTGTGGGGATTCTAATGGAGTTGTTCCCTTAGCACTCACAAGCAGGAGTCTCTACTAGCCAGCATTTAAAGCAGTGTTAGACTTTTATGTCAGCAGAAAATGCCACTCTTAGACTACTGTTTTCTCATCATGTGTAAGAAAGCATCATTTACACCCAAAAGGAATGATTATTTTTGTTAATTCAAAAGCTTGACTGTGGAATAAGCAAAACACGAAGTTATTCTTCAAAATGTGTGTGAAGTTTTGAGTCTGGCACAGAAAGTTTCCACAAACTCTAGTTGAGAAACTGTCCTAATAAGATGAAGTGTCAGACAGACCCTAAGAACAGCTGCGGGAGGGTCAGTGTTTAACAGGCAATGTACACGGTAATCTGCTATGGTAAAAACACAATTTCTAACACAAGAATGTGTAATATTGAGGTAAGACAGAAGAAATAAAAGGTAAAAAGGAGACATGGAAAGAATAACTAACAATTGCACTTTTAAGAAAATTGCAAATTTTGGGCCTCAGTCTAATTACCCGAAGTGATCCATATCACTTTAGTTAAATTCAGGCTCCTTCCTTTCCAGACCCATCACACCTAAAATTCTTCAGGAATACCAAAGTCCATATTGTCTTAATTGAAAAAGTAAAGAACAGGAAAGTGATCCTGAGTTAAAGGAACTGGTTGAAAGAATAAAAAAATACATTTAAATTACCTATTCAAAACAAAGCAAATCAAAGCAAAACAAAACAAAAAACAAAATAAAACTGGGCCCATACCTGTAGAATGGGCTACTGTCATTCTGAGGGTTGGGTTGTTTCTTCCCAGGGTTTCCACTCCAGCAAGAGAAGCATGAATATTCTCTGTTCCAGGAAATAAGCATTTCTGTCTTGAAGATACGGATTCTATTTCTTTGAAAGTGTGCCTTTTACTTTCTCCTGTGTCTTTTTCCTGAGTACTGTAGTTCTGAAAATTCTTTTTCTGAGACAGAAGTTAGTAAACCTGTAAATATATTCCACAAGCAGTTGGGTTAAGCTCCTTCTTTGAACTTTAGAGAGCACCTTGACTCTGTCTGGTGACAATATGATACTACTTTATATATAAAAAAAAGAAAAATGAAGCATATATTAATAGTAACATCTGCAAAGATGCATCCTTTATAATTTTGCTTTTTGAATTCTTCGTAGTGTTTACATTGAATATTCACTTAGATATGAGACAAGCAAATAAAACAATTCTCACTGATATGTAACTCTCAGTAGGAATGCACACTCCATTGAAGAAGTAATCTCCCCCCTAAAAAACAATCTAAGTCTAGTACATATTATAGATTTAACAACGAACTCCCAGAAAACCCAAGGGATAAAGGAACAACTTAAGGACTCCACAGGAGCAGCAAAATCCAAACTGAGGACAAAGACCTGTTTCTTTAATAAATAACTTGAGGATAGAGACAGGGAGAGAGTAAATAGAAGGAAAGAGAGAGAAAGAGAGAGAGAGAGAGAGAGAAGTTAGACATTATAGGAACTTAAACATATCAGGCAAATACAATGTGAAGTGTGTGTGTGTGTGTGTGTTGACTCAAACTATAACAAATCACTTAGGACACTCCCTGGACCATTGGAAAGTTGAGCTCTGATTAGCTATCTAATGATATTAAGTAAATCTTGTTAAATTTTTATACATGATGTATTTTATGTGCTTAAAGCCTTCTAAAGACTTTTTCAAGATAGATCTTAAATATCTACAGTTGGACTTAAAGTCTTCAGGAGCCACCCTGGATCCCTTGGGCAGGGAGACAGAAGTGACGGGGGTCCTGGAAGCCAGATGAAGGTTGGTGCTGGGTGGCAGGGGGAGCTGGCCTTCCATAGTGCTACTCTGTTTACTTTTGTAGGTGCTGACATTTTACGTGAGACCAAAGTGTGAAGGAAGTGGCTTTGTTCTTCCACAATGACTTGAACCAGCCTCAGGCTTGAGGTCCTCGGCCTACCAGTTTGTGGGGCCCTTCTGTGGCCTCTCCTTGTTGCTCACTTTCCTTGCCTACTTGTTCTTAATTATCTGCCATGTGCTAGGATTGCACTCACCGAAAACTGACCTCTTGGTGCTTTGAGGTCTCTCCATTCCCAAAAGTCTTCTCCCTAGGGTACCTGAGGACCCCAGCTTTCCATGGCAGGGGTCTCCTTCCCCATAACCTTGCTTTGGCAGTCCTTGCCACTTGCTGTGGCCAGCAGGGCCACGGCACACAACCTTGCTGGTTCAGGTACTTTATCCGTTAACCCAAATTATTAGCCTTAATACAATTTTAAAACAATTATTGAGCTAACCGGATGCAAATGAAACAAAATGAACCTATAAATATATGTGTTTTTCAAATTAGTAATTGGATTTTTTGATGATCTTTGGCATGACATTGATAAGCTGCCTCTCATAACAGTCTAATTAGGCAATATGTAAACTTTGGCATTCGGTTCTGTCCTAGTGGCTTTTTCAAATGATGTTTGTAAAATTTGCAATTTCATATTACAGATTAAAAATTAAAAACTGCAGGAGGCTAACATTAAAATGAGAATTCATTTCAGGGAAAGCCCTGTAGACAAAATTCACCCTAATAGAATTGTGCATAAGGGGCCGCAAATCACGATGTATAGTTACACAGGGGAAAGCTTGTCAAAACCAGTATTGTTGGTCTGTAGTTCTATTCACAGTATTAAACCCATCAGCAAAGCCACTTTGGGGAAAATGTGAACATTATCAAAGAACAGTAAATTAGCAAGAAATTAAAGCATATACCCTTGCATTTCCAAAACAAAAGATCCCTTCATTAAAAACCTTTCATCAGTGGTTTAATATTCATAGCAGTAATTTGCATAACTAAATCAGTTTTCACTGATGAGAGACGACCAAAGTTTTTTCACTAATTTCTTTTTTGAATGAGCTCTCTAGTTTTTTGATTAAAATTTCACACCAGTAGTTGAGTGGAATTGAATACATGGCTTAGTCATATTTGCAAGTCTCATCCTTAAAACACCAGATTAAATGTTACTTCTTAAAAAGGAAGGTATTGTTCAAATAGCTTTGTTTACCTTAACTGCATACATTTTTCTCAGCTTGAAATTTAGACTTTGTGTTAAAAAAACCCAAAACTTTATAATCAAGTTGATTGTGGTTGGACTTGTTTCTTATTGGTATTCGAGCCCATCAGTAAGTATTGTGTGAAGTAGCCACCATGACCTACTAATTAAGGCAAAGCCGCCTGCCTGTGACATTTTTAATTCCAGCATCTTAGTGAAAAGTGTAATCTAGTGTGATCCTTCGCTAAGGAAAGGTGGTTTCCCTGGTGAAAAAAGAAGGCCTGTTGTTTATACCCTGAAGACCAACCATAGGACCGCTGACTGTTGACTTTCTGGACTCACTTATGTGTGTTTGGGTTGCTACATTTTCTGAAGACTTCAAGATGAAGTAAAGTACTGATGATTTGTGGTGCTTGAGTGCTTTTCACCTGACCTATGTTAGCCTAGCAATTTAATCTGATTTAAAAACAAATTTGCTGCACAGCGGGTGTAGCTCAGTGGTAGAGTTCATGCAGTCCATGTCCAGGGAGAGAGAGTGCATGGTCATCTTCTTTTGCCCCTTAACAAGAAGAGCTCGAAAGCACACATTTGGGGGGAAGGGGGTGACACTCACATGACTTTAATGAGTTGTGAGTAATTTTCAGAGTTTTAAAACTATGTCACAGAAACTACCAAGGGCTTAAGTAGGAGATGCTCAAATCTGCAAGGCTGTATCATCATAGAATTGGCTTCTCTGAAAGCAGCTCTTCTAGGCTCGCCTGGTGATTTTCTGGTGACTCTTAAATGTTTTAACGAATTGTATTTCTCAATATTGAAATCAAGAAACTCAATCATTGACGTAAAAATGAGGAACTTAGAAATATATTTTTGAAAATTGTTTGTGATAAATGCCCTTACGTTACTTCCATCCATCCAGTATGCTTATGGGGAACCTACTGGATGCCCAGGGTTACTTCATGAAGGCTCACAAGTCCTCTTGGGTCTGTGGATTCTATACCTGGCCCAGCAGCACAATTCTCATCCGGTAGTCACATGGCTGCTAAGGATGGCCACTTGGACTCTTAAGCAGATGAGGTTATTTACACCAGACAAACACAAATTAAGATATTTTTCTCACTGATTATCTAGAGAGTATACTGATCTTTCCACCTTGTGCAGGCCAAGCTGCACAATCTTAAATCTTTGACATTAATGGGACGAGACTCCACTGCATAAAAACTTGACTTAAGAAACAGTTTATTTTTCCTTCAACACACCTATAATTCTCTCATTGTCCATTTCTCTTAAACAAGAATTCCAGTGCACTGGTTGTTATGGCTGCATGTACAGGGTCCTGAAGCGTTCAATAAAATAGTAGGAGCAAAGATGGAGGAGAAGGGGGTGTCTTGGGCAGAGTCGGAGCTGTAATTGGATGGGTGGGAAGACATTTGAGATAGCAGGCCGTTACTGGAGGGTCTTTCAAGTGTAGAGCATATAGCATGTCCCTGAGGAGAGACACCAGCATTGTGAGAGTGACCCTGGAAACGCTTCCATAGAACATAGTCTTGGACAGACATTGGAGACTCAGCTCCAAAAGCATCCTTGTGTGCACTCTATGGCAGTGGTGAAAACCCATCCAAGGATGCTCAGAAAACCTCCACAGTCTAGGACTTGAGACAAAGGCAAGTCAAGGAGGATGGTCCTGCAAATCCAGCAAGGAAGTCTACAAAGTAGGATTACAAGTACATGTTGTTTTCCTTTCCTTTCTTTTCTCTCTTGTCCTAATTTCTTGGCTTTCTATGAGGCTGTGCTTCTTCTATAGGAGCATATGGATTGGAGAGGATCCAAAAGTTGTGTTTGATACTGTCAGTATATTCAATAGAATTTTTCATGAGTATGCAGGATAAAGAGAATTGTGAGCGAATGTAAACATGGAAGTGAGGAAGGAAGACGTTTAAAATGTGACTATGAATATGAGATGGACGGTTTGATTGTGAAGTTGAAGTAGCCATGCAAAGGACATCTGTGCTATCTCCTTGCCCTTCAAAGAGGCATCTGGAGAGAGCTGGCTCAGTTCCCTTAAAGACCCAGTGCTGGTGGCCCCTTGTGAAAGTCACTTTTGCCTTTGAAATGAAAGTTTTAGAGCAAAGTTTGCTAACAATCACAATTTCTGCCAAGCCCCAGCATTCGGGTTTATGTCTAGATGTCATGTTTATGTCGTGTACTTATAGGCAGGGCTTTTGAAAGGTAATTGAAAATTATAGGGGTCTCATGGCTTAATGTGATGTCAGGAAGTGGGGCCTTGTAGGAAGAGGTGAATCACTGGGGACCTGACCTGAAAGGATGGATCTCCCTCTCTCACTTGGCCCTCCTCTCTCTGTTTCCTGACCACATGATGTAAGCAACTGTCTTCTCACCAAGCCCTAGCACCATGCCTTGGAGATAACCAACCACGTACTACTGAAACGAGAGCTAAAATAATCTCGCCTCCTTCAAGTTGTGGGTGTCATATATTGTGTTCCAGTGACAAAGATAGTAACTAATACATCCAGTATTGTGTATCCATGTCCACTCCCACAGTAGACGTGGACGTTTGCCCAACCAGTGGCCTGAATTCACACCTGCACTGATTTCCCCAGTTTCAAGGAACCCTTAGATGATAGTGCCATTGATGCTTGGCGCTTCTAATCTCTGACACCCTGCCAGCTCAGGAAAGATTTCATAATTAAAAATGTAAAAATGTTAATTACCTGAAGATACTTCCTGATGGGTAGAACTGATCAGGAGGGAAATTGATGGTATTAAAACAGGGAAATTATTAGATTAAGCAATATTCACGGGAAATGTATCTCATAAGAGCTCTGTGTGTGGTCAGGCATGTTTGGTGCTGTGTTTTGCACTGTGCTTTATATGTGGAGGAGAATGTATTAAGGAAAATTTGATGAATGGGTTGGTCAGAAAGAAAGGCGTGTCTTTCTACCAGCAAAATGTTTGAAGATGCAGGAATGGAGGAGAGGGAAAAATCTATCTAGCTAGAATCTTCTTGTGGCCATGGGCGAGAGATTCTGCTAGAAAGCTGTCTTGGGATTGAGTGGGGGATGCACAAGAGGCGTTTCTCCAGCTGGAGTGAAAGGAGCGCCTTGAGTGTATATCGTCTGTCCTGTTGGGTTCCGCGGTGCTTGAGCCAGAGCGCACAGAATTTAGGTCAAACCTTCTGTTGCAACTACTTAGCTCTTCCATTGTACTCCAAAAGCATCATACACAGGCCCTGCACAAATGCTGATGGTGTATTCCAATCAAATTTATTTATGGACACTGCACTTTGAGCTTCATATAAAGTTCTTGTAAGATGAAATCCTCTTTGACCATTTAAAACTGTAAACTCCAGTTTTAGCTTGTGGGTGGAATTTGACTGGCTCTATAGTTTGCCACCCTGGTTATATGGAAATATCCCGGATACAGTGGTGGCGTACCTATGGCATGTGTGCTACAGTTGGCAGTTTGTTACTACTGAAAGCTCTAAAAGGTTCCCCATCACTGTCCTAGAATCTTCTTTTAAATCAGTTCCCTACTCAGTTCCACCTCTTTTAAATTCTAGAACTTGATACATTTTTTGGGGGGGACAAACTGTACTATTATGAGAGGTCTTGGTGGATCACAGGTGACAATTCAAATTGAATAATCCAGTGTAATAATTCAAATTGAGCCAGGTGTGGTGATACATGCCTGTAATTCTGGCACTCTGGGAGGCTGAAACAAGAAGATTGCAAGTTTAAGTCCACGCTGGGCAACGTGGTGATTTAGCAAAACTGGTTTGCAAAATAAATGGAAAAAGGGCTGGGGATATAACTCAGTGTGAAGACCCAATCTCCAGTACTGAAAAAAGATTCAAACAGGAGTTGAGTAATAATTTCTGAAAATTTGGGTAATGATTTTATGAAATTCTGGTGTGTCATCTGGTTGGTATTATGCATTTTTTAAATAAGGGCTTGCCTGGGACATTCATTCATTCATGTATTCATCCATCGAACAAATATTAGTTGAATGACTGACTGTGTGTTAGGCATTGTGTTAGGCCTTGGAGATCCAGCTTTAAGGAGGTTAAGTAAAGCTCCTGCCCTCATAGAGTCTAACGAGGCAGATTGACAGTAGGCAAATACATACAGATGTGCTTACATCAGTACACACCATGAAGCGCTGTTTAGCAGGGCTTGTGCACATTTCCTGGCCCTTTCAGGATACTCAGCTTCCAGCCCAAATGCCTATCTTTCTGTGCCTGAGAACTTTCACTTCTTTGCTTTCTCCTCTGCCTTAGGGAAAATCCTGTTGATTGGAGCATCAGGAAAAGCATACCCAAAGAGCTTGGAAATGAACTCTCCACCCCACTTCCAGTTTTAGGACCTGCTATGTAAACACCTCTGATCCTTTGCCCCTCAAGTTGGAAAAGGCCAGTGTTTCTTTTTCTGTCCTGTTTCTAAGGATAACCTTGTATCACTTACCTTAGTCCTTGGCTTGGAAACGGGTACAGACATTCAGGGCTTTATGAAAACTTACGGTTTAGTTAATTGGATCAAAGAAGCAGTGTTTAAGCTGAGACTCAGCTGATGAAATAAAGGGCAACCAGGGAAGGAGGGGCTAAGGGATGTGCACATGTGTGTGTGAGGTAGGAGCATCAACAAAGTGCAAGGTGGGAAAGAGCTGAGGTGTCTCACTCACCCCAGTCACGCAGGCACTGTGCAGGCGTCAGAGAACAAGGCCTCTGCTTTCAGGAAGCTGAAAGAGAGCTGTGGTCAGACTCCTAAAGGAACATTTTCTGGTATGTACCTAGATCTGTTGTATTTTTATGTCATCTTCTGACTTTCTCATTGTACCCTAACAACTGCCCAGCAAAAGTTGGGAGGGAAAATATTTGGTATGTGCTGTGAGTTGCATAAAAGTTGAAGACAGTGGGCATCTTGGTTCCCGGCTCTGTGGTATTTCTCCAGCTGGGATGTTGGTGGTGGTACCCGAGATGGGAAAAATCTGTTGTTTTCCAAGCCAAGAAAACCTGGTCAGCTGTGCAAGAGATTTGGAGCTCTCCTGAGAATACAAGAGTCAAATCACCCGAAATTCTATTACCCAGCAATGCACATTGATTATTTGTGGGAATAACTCTGCTTTTCCTGCATGGACACACCCACACATAGACACACATATGTGTGGTTGTCAGAAGTGGAATCTAATGAGACTCCATTGGATGCTACTTTTTTGGTATCTTTTGACAAATATATCTCGAAACTACCTTGATGTCAATAATTAGATATCTACAAGGTAACTTTGGATGAATGTACTGTTTTTTATGATGAGAATATCTAGAATTTGTGAACTTTTTTTGCTATTATGAACAGACTTGCAGGCAATGGCATGTACGTTGAGTTGGGGCCACATGTAATTCCTACACATTCAGTTCATCAATGTGGAACCTTCTCAGAGGCTGCGTCTGTACTAGTTTCTTCTCTGCTTTATTCCCTTCCATCAGCTGTATTTAAGATTCCTTCTTCCCCCATCATTACCAGCCCCGGATAACATATATTCCTGTGATAATTAATAGCTCGTAAGATTAGCTAACTCATCTTGAATCCTTATGGTTTGCCATCTGAGTTTGGGGCTGTTGGTGCACTGGCTCATTTAGCTCACTGTGGAAGGCAGAATAATGGCCTCCCAAAGATGTCCACATCCCAGTGCTTCAATCTGTAACTATGGCACCCTGCACAGGGAAAAGGACTCTGCAGGCATGATCAAGATAGATATTTTAAGAAAGGAAAATTATCCTGGATCATCTGGTCAGGTCCAAGTTGATCACGGGGTCCTTACAGGATAGAAAATGGAAACAGAAATGGAAAGACACTGTACTTCTGGCTTTGAAAATGGAGGAAAGGTCATGGAGGCAGGCACCTCTGAAAGCTGGAAAAGACAAAGAGCATCGTCTCTGCTGGAGACTCGAGAAGGACTATGTCCCCAACGATGCCTTGACTTAAACCCAATTGGGCTGATTTTGACTTCCTGACGCTTTGAATTGTAGGGTAGCAAATCTGTGTTGCTGTAAGGTACTAAATTTCTGGGGACTTGTTAAAGCAGCAGTAGGGAACCAATACTTTCCCGTGACCCTGTGGTGTAGATTCTGTTTTGATTCCCATTTTATAGGAGGAACTGTAGCCTGTTTAGTGCAGTAAAATAATGGAGATAGATTTAGACAGTGATGTTCCTTGTAATGTGCTGCATACCTAGTGTTAGCCAAAGCTGGATTGGGATCCAAGCACAGTTATGTGAAGTCTAGAATCAGACACATGTCAGTCGGTTTCCTGTTATCAGCTTGCCAAGCCCCAAAATGTCATCTCCTCATTCATAATTGCATTTCTTCAAGTTTGTCATTCCTGTGCATATTGGCTGTTTGTACTTTTTATAATTAGTTTTTTACTCAGGGTCATTCTTAGCAATTGATTATTTTTTATGAGTTTTTATATTTTGAGGATAAAACCTTTACAAAGCATGTTGTGAACATATATTTTTCTATTTTTGTCTTTTATCTCTGTTGAAAGTAGATTTTTTTATAGAAAGTTTTTTTCTTAGTTCCTAAATATTTTTTATATCCATCCATCTATCTTTCCCTTTATGGCTTCTGTCATGGCATTATGATTAAAAAGACATTCTCTTCTCCAAGACTGTAAAAATATTTATTTGTGTTTTCTTTTCATAACCTAAGGATTTATTTTTTATATGTTTAAGTCCCATAGAATGTATTTGGGTGTAGAGTGATAGCTGGAGATCTAAATTAATTTTCCCCTTTTCTGAATTCCCGTAAGTCCTGGGATCTGTGTCTGCATTCTGAGCACATCTCTCCATTGCTGTGTCTTTCTCAGCTCCAGCATATGTGTCCTCATTTTCACGTGATGATACCCTCTGATATACAGCTGAGGTTGGGGTGATCAGTTGTGCTACCTTTGCCTCTATTTCATACTTTCAGCTTGTGAATAGCCTATATTAATCTCTCCCTGTACTGTACTTTTTTGTTGTTTCATTTTATGTTGTTTGATGTTTCATACCAAACGTCTTGTCTTTTGGTATAGCCAGGAACCCTTTGCTTCATATACTTTATTTCATTTTTCCTTTTCCTCTTTTCATTTTTGACATATGATCAGATTTATTTTGTTACTTTAAAAAATTCACCTAGTAATTTAATATCACACGGTATGCCCAGTGGCTCTTCTCACTCACTGTTTATTTAAAAATTAGAATGACCTCATTGTCCAGTGATTCTGAAAATAATACATGATTATTAAAATTATCAGATAATAATGGAAAATATAAAGCAGAAGTGAAGACTACCCATCATCTTATTACCCAAAGATAACTACTTCTATCAGCTTGTGGTGGAATTTGCAGTTCATCTGAATGTTTCCCCACATGACTCATTCCCATAATTCTATGGTATTTGCTTATCTCTACTCCTATTATTATTTAGTTTCTACTTTTTACTTTTGTAAATAATACTGCAACAAATATCCTGATTTTTTATTTCTTTGCTGAGTGTTTCTAATTGCTTCTTCAAAAGTGTTAATATTTTAGTGGCCTATGTCATTGTTGCCAAACCGCCCTCTTTAGAGGTTGTGCTGTTAGGCTTGGCACTGCATGCCTGTAATCCCAGCTACTACTGGGTAGACTGAGATGAGAGATCACAAGTTCAAGACCAGCCCGGGTGACTAGTGATCCAGGGACTTAACTAGACCTTGTTTCAAGAAGCAAACACGTGCTAGAAAGAAAAAAAGTAGTTTTTAGAACTAAAAAAAGGCCACCTCATTTGTATTTTCATCAACAACCTAGGCAGTCTCTCCTTTTTTCTATACCCTAATCAGTACAAGGCTTTCTCTTGAATCTTTGACAACTGGGTAGATGACAATGGTATCTCATTATTTAATTTATATTTAATCGATTATTAGGGAAGCTGAATATCTATCACCCAGTTGCATTTCTTTTATAGTCAAAGCTCTATTTTTAAATCAAAGAGTGAAGTAGTGTTGATTAATGTTCCTCTGAATAGGATGCAAATAACATTGCATTTTTAGATCCCAAATTCCACTGTGACTGATAGTGGAAGGGATGAGATGATGACTATGCCTCCCAACCAATCACCAAGCCTTGGCAAGGCTTCATTCAATGTGCCAACCTTCTGGGAAACAGAGACTTCACCCTGGATGGTCTTCTTGGTTCTGCTGTGGTACTTATCCAAGATGTTGTGTTTTAGGAACGTTTGTTTAGCTCCACCCAGTCATCTAAGTGGCTCCATATAATCTTCTTGGCCCAACTCTAGGATCTCATGCTCCAGTTATGACCACCTGAAATAAAGCTCCGATTACAGCAAGAAGAGGGTTGTGGGCATTAAGGCTGTTTCAAAGTTACATGACTGCTATGATTCAAGTTTTCATCTCCTTCCACATTATAGCATCTCACTTTGGAGGGATGCACTTGTAATGCTCTATGGTCATGGGCAGGATGATAGCTTAAAGTCTGTGTTCTTAGGCTTCTTTTATCCCAAATTCCATTCATCCAGTCACTCACTCACCAAATATTTATTGCATAATTTCCCTATGCCAGGCACTGTTTAGGCCTTGGGTTTCAATTCAAATTTCTTACATGATGATCCTGTTCAGAATAATTATCCTCTTGACATGAGCTTCTCTATCTGTAGAGCTAGAGTGAACTGCAGGGTACTATACTGACCGTAATGAATGTTGTAGAAAATCCAGAAAGATGATGTGGGTGAGGTGTTTGGCACTGTGCCCAACACTCAGAAGATGAAAACTGTCATTTGCTATTTTAAAACAATCATTTTGACTTCTTTGCAGAAGTTCATAAGGACATCCCTGCAATTCTCTCTTAGGACCCATGGCCTCGGATACCTTCTCCTGCAAGAACTAAAGCCCTTTGAATTGGGTATAAGGTAAAAATGCCTACATTGAAAGGTCACACCCTCCAACTACAGCGTTCTTCTCTGGTCTCACCTTGGTTGTGCTATAGGGGCTCCAGTGCTCAATGTCTAGTATAAGAGATGGACTAAATGTCTTCGGGATAAATGGACTATAACTTGTTTTTATTTATGTTGTATACAAAAAGCCAGACAAGTTGAGCAGGTATGTTTGATTGATAGGAAGTTATAGGAATTTTCTCTTCTGTTATTCTCAGACTCAGTTGTTAGCCTTCTGTCTCAGATGCCTACCTGAAAGTCTAAAGATGAGTCCCCTGCAATTCTGGAAGGTGTGCTCTGATAGAAGACCTGCAGAAGAGCTAGGGTGTCTGGGGTCTTGAAATAAAATTTCTTCTGTCTATGATAGATTCATGTCTAATCAAGACCCTTAATTAAAAAAATTCTCAGGTACTTAATTTGATTTGCTTATTTGCATAATATTAGAAGACAAAAGAAATCTGTTCCATAGCCCACATTTCTCCTGCAGGCCAAGGGATGGCCTCTTGTGATCTGCTCCATAACCGGAGCTGGCCTTAGGGAAGACAGTGGGCTTCTCATATTGAAGCAGTTCAGTTGCTCTAGGGGGTTCAGTGGCTGCTCCATATGTGGGAAGATCCTAGAAATACCCATAGGAAGAAGTCTTTCAACGGCTGGTTTAAAATGCCTAGGTCTCTGGGACAGGGTTTGTCTATATTGGACCTGCAGTGTTCATGGAATTTGATGTCAGAAGCTTTAGGAACAGCTAGATGGGGGAAAAGCCCTGGGAGAGCAAAGAAGGGAGCCATGGGTGAAAAGTACCTTAGTAACATTTTTCTCGTCATGGGTGACATTATTTTTCTGCATTAGGCCATTTGACCACCTTCAGCAGAGTGCCCTGAAAATCCTAAGGAAAAGGGCTTATGTTAAATTTGTTCTAAGGACCAATGACCCAAATAAAAAAGGTTGAAAATTCCCACTTTAATAGTACTGACATCAGGCTTGCAGATGAGGTTGTCCCAAGGTCCTACTACTGCGCAAACTGGGCTCGGGTGAGCAGAGTTCGCCAATACACTTTCTGGACAGCAGGGGGAGTGCAAGAGTCTTGAGTCAAGCCTGTCTGGTAGCCAAATTGTAGCCAGGAGCACAGAAAGGGAGCAGGGAAACTTGTTTCCTGAACAGGCAGCATTGGGGATCTGAAAAGCTATTTACATTGCACATTAAGTGCTGTTCAGAAAACAGGGGAAAATCAGGCCTTCAGAACTTTGAACAAATGTTTGTGTCCATTTTATTGTTAAAAAAATCGCATTTGATAAGAGTTTTTTTCCCTCCAATTGTCTGAGTGATAGCTTAAAAGAGCTCCATTTCACATCTTTTAATTTTGAATTATTCTCTTATCTGTAATAAAGCACCAGTCAAGCACAGAATTAGTATTCTAGAAGAAAAGACTTAATGAGCTAAAACATTTCTATCTGTGGTAAGGAGAGAGTCTTATCTTGCATAAATGTTTCGCAAGAAATTTGCAGCAAAAGAAGCAGGGTATTTGGTACAACTAAATGGGAAAAATATGTTGGTCTCATCTCTTTTCCCAGGTGCATCATAAGCCAGTTCACATGGCAACGCCTAATTGTACGGCAAGTTCAACATCAAATGTTTAGTGCAAAACTTCAGCTCTTCATTTTGGCTATGCTGGATTCTTTTATGAACACGAGTTGAGCAAAAATGTAGCGCCCTTTTTTTTTCCCAGTTACATTTCTGGCATCAGATGCTCCATAATATATCATCATCTACAGCAGGCGACTTTGGAAATAGCTGACTATTAGTAACTTAATTGCCCTTGAATATACAATGCATGCTTGTGCAGAGTGTGCAGGAAGAGGACTGCCAACAGACAGTGAAATGAGAAAAAGGGGCCTCCTGGGCGACGTCTGACTGAAGTCTTAGAGAAGGCAAAAAAGAAGATGAGGCTGTAACTGAAAGTGTAAGCAGGAGTTTAACAACCATACGCCACTCTGTTTTAGGCACTTACTTACGAGGACTCTCAATGAGTCAGTAGTGAAAAGACAAGCCAGTGGTTGGCACCGGGATAAACAGGTACTCTGAATATCATCCAGGTATCTGTTAGTTCACTGACTCTGACTGGTGGATGTAGAAAAGGTCTTTCAAACATAACTAGCAATGGTTTCATAATAAAGTGTATTTGTAATGTGTTATGGATTAAAAACTGGTGGTCAACTCAACGCCAGCTGGATTACATCAGCATGGTGCTGAGCGTAGGTGTCCCACCTGAGGAAAGTTGCCAGCCTAAATAGAGACGTGGAAAAGGAGAAGGGAGGTGCATTGAGGGGTTGGGGCATTGTGGGTTCTCCTATGTGTTGCTGTTTGAGCCATTGGGTTCTCCTGGAGAAGCTCTGGTCCTCACATCGAGCATTGGTTCCTGGCTCCGGAGGGGAAGACGTGTGCCGCTTGGTCTCCAGGATGAACTCGTCACACTGGCTTCCTGGCATGTACTCGACTGTGCTTATCGTCGGAGAAGCTCGGAGCCTCCGTGCCGCTGAGGATGGCTATGGTGCTCTTCAGGATAGCCCTGGTCTTTGTTTTGAGTGTGACTTCTTGGCTCCAGCATAGAACCCTCAACCCACCAGCACAGCTCCTTAGCCCTGCTGGCATAGACTTCCTAGCTTTCATGTTGACCTTTGGGCCTTCCCAGGCGGATCTGTAAAAGAGACTGGCGTGAGTCCTTCTTGGGGGCTCTAGACCTCCAGTTGGACTCATGGGAGGTATTGTCATGAGCTCTGGGTCTTCATCTGGACTCGTGTGGGACATTGCTGTGGGATTCAGGCCCTTGGCTAAATATTCTATGTCTTTAGTGTTGTGGATAGATTTCCGGCAGTTTCTTGTGTTAACTCTGGGTGACCATCATAAAAATAATATTATAAACTCCATGTCCTGATTCTAATTGTTCTCCTCACAACCCCTGACTACAACATAATGTGTGTTTTATAATGTCATGACAATGATGGGGTTAAATGTCTCTATCTATCTATCTATCTATCTATCTAGATGTCATTTGCATGGTACTTGGATACTGAAACCCTTCAGTACCCAGAACAATCACAGTACTGGTCTAATATGAGAGAATACCTTGAATTCTGGTAACTTTCAAAGGCACAGAAAATAACAGGAAGAAGGTAAAATTTGAATCAAGAGGCAACCAACCTGCATACGGTCTCAACCATGGAGGCTGTCATTCATTTTGCAGAAAGAAGTCCCTGGGCACTTCTAAAATTTTTTTTTTCAAATTTACATACAAGAAAATTGTATGTGCATCTTTTTGTGTGTGTGTCTAGTTGTATGAAATTGTCACACATTGAGTAGCTTCATATATCCACTGAACAGACTATCTGCTACCTTGTCCCAAAACACTGCTTCCTGCCTTCTACCACTCCTCTGTAGTAACCCCCTTTCACCTCTGGGCCCCTGGAAGCCACTGGGATTCAGTCTTTTGGAGAATGACAAATAAATGCAGTATGTAACTTTTCGAGACTGGATTCTGTCACGCATCAGAGTGACTTTGAGATTTAACCTAGGTGTTGGGTCTATCAATGCTTTGTTTATTTTTACTTCCCACCAATTGTGAAGGTACCACAGTCTATTACCCATTTATTGGTTGAAGAACTTTGTTTTTACTTCCAGTTTGGGATAGTTATGACTGTAACTGCTGTAAGCATTCATGTACAGATTTTTGTATGAACACAGATTTTAATTTCTCTAGGGCAAATATGTAGGACTGGAATTGCTAATCATATGTGTCTTTTAGGTGTTTATCCAAGTTCAAAAGCTATTTTCAAACTTTTCCAATGTGACCATAGCATTTTATAATCCCCATAGAAGTGTACAGAAGTTCCAGTTCTCTGTGTTCTTGTCAGTGGAATTGTCAGCAGTTTTTATTTAATCATAATAGTAGCTGTCTACTTGGTTCCACAGAGTGTTTTTTTCTTTGTTTTGGAGTGCTGGAGTTTGAACCCAGGGCCTCATCTACTCTAGGCAAGCACTCTACCTCTGAGTTATACCCTTAGCCCTCCAGGAGTTTTGATTTACATTTCCTTGATGTTTAATGATGTTGAACACTGTTCCATGGGCTTCTTTGCTATTCACAAATTACTTTTTAGTAAAGTGTCTGCTCAAGTCTTGCCCACTTTTTAATCACATTGCATGTTCTTTTACCATCCTGTCTTTTTTATATATGTTGGATTAAAGACCTTTGTTGAATATGTGGTCCAAAAATACTATTTCTGAGACTGTAATTTGTTTTCATTCTCTTAAAAGTACATTCTACAGGGCCAGAGATATAGCTCAGTAGCACAGTGCCTGCCTGGCAAGTGCAAGGTTCTGAGTTTGATTCCTATACTTAAAAAAAAAAAAAAAAAAGAGGCACATTCCACAGATCAAAAAGTGTTTAATTTGGATAACATTCAGTTTATATACATTTTTTCATTTATGAATTGAGCATTATGTTTAAGAATTCTCTAATCTCCAGTTATCTCTTATGTTTTATTCTAAATCTCACAGTTTATTTTTTACTTTTAGGTCTTTGTTTCCTTTTGAACTATTGAGGATGTAAGATGTGGGATTTAGAAGATGTTGCTTTCATTTTTAGGTCTATGACTGTCCAATATATTTTGTTCTAGCACCATTTGTAAGAAATATTGCCTTCATCTCTTGAACCGACTTTGCATCTTTCATAAAAATTAACTGATCCTAGATGTGGGTCTATTTTTTGGGTTCAGTATTATTCCATTAATTTATTTCCATGTCTTTTTATTAATGCCATTCTGTCTTAATTACTATGGTTTTATAATTTTTTTTGTTTGTTTTTGCAGTGCTGAGATTTGAACTCAGGGCCACCAGTACTCTAGGCAAGTACTTTACCACTGAGCTACAAACTCAGATCTCTATTGAATTTTGGTTTACATTTCTTTGATAGCTAATGATGTTGAAATATACTACCAAAATTGGGTATTATGTTTATTCTGATTTTATTTTTTCAACGTTTTTGTATTTTAATTTCTTTGCTTTTTCATAGGCGTTTTAAAAATTTGTCCCTCTATATCTTTAAAAAGACACTGCTAAGGTATTAACTGAAATTGTTTTACTTTTAGAGATTGTTTTGGGGGAAAATAGACATCTTTACAATATTGATGCTTCCAAGTCATGAAAATATTATGTGTCTATTTATTTAAGCCTTTTCTAGATTCATTTTGATCAGAATTTGATATTTTTTCATATTCTATATAGATTCATGTATGGGTTCTATACATGTTTTGTCAGATAAATATCTAAGTATTTCATATTGGAGAAGGAGAGCTTTTCTAAATGTTTATATTTGAATTTTGATTTGCAATTGGATATTGCTACTATATGGAAATACAATTTGTTTGTGTGTGTGTGTGTACATGTGTGTGTGTACATGCATTGTATGTGTGTATAAAATCCTTCAGATTTTCTATATAGGCATCTACACATATTGGCATTAGTATTCTTTGGCTACTATAACAAAATACCACAGATTGGGTAGTATAAACAACAGAAATTTATTTTCTTATCATTATAGAGGCAAAGAAATCCAAGAATGAGATACCATTTTGTCTGTGATCTCCCTCCTCTTGGGTTGCAGATACTCACCTTCTCTGATGTTTCTTATTTTAAGGCCACTAATATGTTTGGATGAGGACCCCATCCCTATGGCTTCATTTAACCTTGTTTACTTTCTTAGAGACCCTATCTCCAAATATAGTCACATTAAGAGTTATGGCTTTGATGTATACATTTTTGGGACAACATAAACAATAATACTTCAATTTCATTTTCTTCTTTTATTGTATCTAGTATGATGTTGAAGAGGAGTGGTGAGAGTGGCTATCTTGTTTTCTTTATGATTGAGGGGGATAGTTAGTCTTTCATAATTTAGTGAAGTCTGATGAAAGTATTTTTGTAGCTCTCTTGTG
This sequence comes from Dolichotis patagonum, assembly GCA_004027295.1. Classification (NCBI taxonomy): domain Eukaryota; kingdom Metazoa; phylum Chordata; class Mammalia; order Rodentia; family Caviidae; genus Dolichotis; species Dolichotis patagonum. Next base: position 52,740 of record PVJX010000053.1, read on the forward strand.
TTAGGCTGAGGAAATCCTTTCTAACTTAAAAGTTTGTGAGATTTTTTTAAAAAATTATGAATGTTATTGAGTCTTACCAAATTTTTTGCATCAAGTCATATGATTAACTCTTTTTTTTTTTTTGTACCGGGGATTGAACTCATGACCTAATGCTTGCCAGGCAGGTGCTTATGCCACTGAGCTAAATCCCCAGCCCAACTCTTTGTATTCTTAATATGGTGGTTAGACTGATTGGTTTTCATATTGGCCTTTCATTTGATAAACTCCCCTTGGTTCTGGTGTATTACTTATTTTATATGTTGCTGGATTTGCTTTGATATTATGTTGAAGATTTTTATATTGCTGTTCATAAGGGGTATTGACTTATAGTTTTTTTTCCTTAGTATTTTGCCTGATTACCTTTCAGGACAATGATGAAATCACAAAATGTTTGTTGAGATGTATTCCTCTTATTTTTCTGGGAAAAACTGTGTAGAATTAATATTATTTCATTTTTAAATGGTGGATGGATGTCACCAATAAAACACCTCTAAGCCAAGAGGTGTTTTTCTGTTATAGAAAGTGTTAAACTATAAATTCAGTTATTTAATGTGATAGGACTACTCAGGCTATTGATTTCATTATGGGTGAGTTTTGGCCCTTGATGTGTGAGAATTGGTTCATTTCTTCTAAGTTGAATTTTTGTGAGCAGAATTGGTCTTAGTATTCCTTTACTATCCTTTTAATGTCTGATGGTGCTATATCATATCTTCTTTTTCATTCTTGGTATATGATCAATTTTGTTGACCTTTTAAAGCATCAGTTTTTTTTCTTTGAATTTCTCCCTATTATTTTCTTGTTTCCAATTTTACTGGTTTCTATTCTTATTTTATTATTTCCTTATACATGTCTTAGACGTATTTTGTTCTTCTATTTTTTTCTTGGTTACTTATGGAAGCTTAGGTTGTGGTCCTGAGGCCTTTTAAATTTTCTAGTATAATAATTTAATGTGATAAAACTTAATGAGAGCCACCAGTTCAGTTTTATTAAGAGAAGGTAAATGGTAAGAAGTCAATTCATTTTCAAGGAAGCAAACTCTAGCCTGCTTCCTTCAGCCTAGTTAATTTAAAAGCACACATTGTGTGCCTGCAGTTAGGGCCAGGAGAAGTGCCTAGAGTCTGTCACATACCCTTACCACTTACTTCTCTTGTTAGTGTTGTAATTTTGACCTTGAGTCTTGAGGAAAAAAAATTATATTCTATGAACTGGTATGCCATAGAATGGATGCATAAGTCATTTTGGGAAGCTCTTCAGAAAGCATCACCAGCTCGAGTTAGTGCCATCATTTTCTCAGAGCTCTGTGCTGGCAGGCACAGTAGCTGCTGTGTGACTGTGTTACAGTCTGAAGACACTGCAGATATGTTAGAATTCCCAGGAGGGCTCACTATTTATGAGACTTCCTCGGAGACAAACTCAAACTGTATATAAAATTCTATTTCTCTGGTGCTTTAAAGAAAAACTGAAGCAGCGATTAGTCATTGGCATCTTATGTCACACTTTTCAAATAATTTTCATTTGGGGGCCTCCTTGAATGGGTGAGGGCTTCCCTGGAGCACCCAAGCTCACAAGAGCTGTGCATGTGCTTTTGTGCTTCAGACACTGAGTTTGTAATACTCTAGAGAATTTGACCACCAATGTGTCTTCACTTTAAGCTAATTTTTAAAGAATGAGTGAATTTTTTATTACAGTAAAATATACATGATATTAAAGTTAGGAGTTTAACCATTTTCATATGCAGTTCCTTGGCATTGTGTACATTCATATTGTTGTACATCTGTCACCACCATACATATTATATACTGATTAGCTAATTACCTTGTCACCAGGTCCTGGGAACTGCCACTTTACCTTCTGTTTCTATGAATCTGAATATACTAGGTACATTTTATATGTAAAGTGGAATATATATTGGTCCTTTTGCATTGGCTTATTTCACTTAATGTAATGTTTTTCAGGGTTATCCCTGTTGTTTCATGTGTAAGAATGTCTTTCCTTTTTAGGACTTAAGAGTATTTCATCATAGGTGTATACTACATTTTGTTTTCTCATTCTCCATCACTGAGCATTTGGACTATTTCTCTTCCAGCTCATTTGACATCAGATCATTCTGAATGTCCTCAGACCACATAGGTGGCAGCAGAAGGTGATTCTGTAGCCCTTAGATATTGGAAAATCTTAGATCTGAATTATTGGAGCACTAAACACACTTTTACAACTCATCACTATATAACTGTGCTTCAGAACTGTGAGCTTCCATGGGGTATGGTGGGGCCATATTGGCAACCCCTGGAGAACTCTGAACTGTTACCTTCTTTCATTCAAGTCTCTTTCCTGTAAGGAGTGGGCCACTACCTCTTAGTTCGGTTGAGTGAAATACTTTTGAAAGCAACTCTGTAGGCTCAGAAACATTTTTGCAATTGGTTCCTTCTCATTAACACTTAGAATTTTGATAAGAGAGTATTTACTTTGGCTGAAAATATCTGAGCTTATCTATTCTTCACACCTCCATATCAAATCTCTAGGGATTCATTAGTTTTTCTCAACACTTTATTTTGGTGCACTCCACAACCTTTTCCTCCTGTGTTTTTTCCTGGATTTATCTGTTTTGTCTCAGAATGGAAGTTGTGTGAGTTATTTTGAATCACCATTGGGCGCCGCACGAAAAGGTCGGTGTCAGCATGACTCATTGCAAGGGGTGGAAAAGACAGGACGATTTTTGTAGATGCGAGCGGGAGGCATTTCTGTTTGAAGCAACAGAATCAGCAAAGTGCTAGGGTTGGGTAATTCAGCATGTTTAAGTTGCCAGAAAGAGGGCAAAGTATAGAAGAAAAGGAAAAATGTTCTATCTCCTAGAAATTTTCTTTTCTTTTTTTTCTGAGCTCATGTCCATTGCCATCAACCTAAACTCAGGTATAGGTCAAAGTCCTCTCCAGCTGCCCCAAGTTTTTCCAACACTTTTCCATAGCTACCAATCATCCCACGCAGTAATTAATCTTTTTCTTCTCCCTTTCCTGAAATGTCTGTGAAGTCCTCGCTTTTCTTCCTCCTGGCCTCTGTAGAGTGGAATGAAGAGTCTCTCTTGCACCATATCGGTTTGAAAAGAAACAGTTCTTAACTGACTGATGAATGAAAACACTTGGAAATCATTTCCCAGCTGTTGTAATGCAGGCATTAAAAATGCTCTTGCAGGATGGGGGTACAGCTCAAGTGGAGCACCTACTTAGCAGTTGTGAGGGCTAAAACTGCAAAAACAAGTAAGAACAGAAATGCTTTTGCACATGAATATTTAATGAAATAAAATAAATAATGTTCCATCAGAAAAATATGTCATAGGGTACATAATATTTAATATTTGTAACCACCATTTGCTTTCTGGCTTTTTTTTTTCCTTCTGTTTTTATAGAAAACATGAATCTTTACCAAAATGGGAAAGGGAAATTCTGGCTGTTTCCAATAATCATTATTATTTCTCTAGAAACTATCTGTTCTGTTTTACTTTTACTCTTCTGTAGTGGACTTTATTCCATGGGGCACGTGACTTTTTTATACCTGGCTGGAGAATAGCTCTGGCCTCAATTGGTGTTTTTTTGAATGAGGAAATAAGTAACCGGTACATGAACGGTAGAAAGTGATCAGTGTTTCAAAATCCCTGAGAGTTTTATAATTCCTAAGATGCTGTGAAAGGTCTTCACAGCTTATTAAATGGTATACAGAAAACCAAATGTGTTCTGATTATTATGCTCATACTCATGGAAAGCTTGCCTGCCCTTTCCAGTCCTTGGGCGCTATTTTGGCCAGATGAGGACCTTCCAAATGGTCCCCTGAACCTTCCCTTGCTGAAAGTCTGGGGCAGGTAACTTGAGCTCATGTTTAACTCAGATTTATTTTACTTTAAGTTGTTCCCTTTTAAAGCTAATTTAGCAACACGCATGCCCTTTCTCAAGATTTTTATCAAGTGGCGGTGAACTTTTGACGAATATAATAAAAAACATTTCCCCACCTAGAACACTGAGGGAATTTGAAATGAAGTTTGACCTCATCAACTTCTTTCATCTGGTCTCTGTAATCAGTTTTATAAAAAGCACATGGCTGCCTGTTGTGTCTTGATACAGAACAGTTTTTGTATGCCATTAAAAAAAAATCATTGGAGAACTGCTTTCGATCTTGAGAGATGTGGCGGCGGGGGGCGGGGGTTGCCATGGAGGTGACGAGGGTGAATGCCTCTATCCTATATCCTATTCTGGGGACAGATGCCACCTCTCTCCATCCTCTTCTTCATCACAGGATGACACAGAACTGGGTGCCATCTGGGAAGGGTCTCTGCTTTACCCATGAGAGCTCTGTATGGCCTTTAGCTCAAATCAAATTGTGTCTGGGCAGAGGTGAGGCAGCTGCAGTAGCATCTGACGGCAAAGAAAGATTGACATTTGTTCTCACTGGAATACGCTGAGAGAGTTGGTCCTGGAAATGTTTTCAAATGGGAACAGTTTTGGATAATGGGCTGTTTTCCCAGTCAACTCTTAAAGAGTACCAACAATATGGTTGTTAGTCATATTGTAAATAATTTTTGATGAATATTCATAGTGAAATGAGTCAGTATCAGCCTTGTTCTAAGTGCTCAGAATACAGGGGGTAGACAAGAGAAAATGGAACCTTCACTTCCTGGAGCCTACACAGTACCCAGACAGTGAAAGAGGACCACAGCCCATGTCTTGCAGGGAGTGTTAAAGGGTGATGGTGCTATGAAAGAAGGAAAGCAGATGGCATGAGGGATCAGGAGCCAAGGACAGAAGGGGCTAGAGTATCCTCTTTGGAACAGTTCAGCTAAGTCTTACAAGTAAGGGGAGATTTAGGTGACAAAACCTCCTAGGAGCAGCAGTGGCAGTGGCAGTTTTGGTGGTGGCGGTGGTGGTGGTGGTGGCAGTAGCAGCAGCAGTAATATCAACAACCACATCTCAGTAGTAGGCGCAGTCCTAAGATTTGTGTGCCGGATCCATCCCAGTGATGGCGTTTAGTAGAGACCAATAAGCTCCGAGTCCCGGCATGCACTTACAGCAGACGTGTCTGTTACGTGGAGGGCCGGTCAAGTGCTGGCTCTTCACTCACACTCCTTCACGTGGCCTCTTCTTGCTTCTGGAAGAAGAAATACCCTCTTGCCTTTTTTCCTTCTCAAGTCATTTCCTCCTAATTGCTTCTCTCTCTTTTGCTTTCTTTCGTCTGATTATCTTGGTGGTATTGTCTCCAGACATTCACTGCAGACATTACCCTGTTTTCCTATTTTCTTTGACCAAACTTATCCACCTCATGGTTCACTCTACAGTCTTCGAGTTGCAGGTTCTGTCGACCAGATGCCTCAGTGAATCAAAGAAAACAAACAAACAACAAAACAAAATAACCCATCACGCCTGTTTCCCTGGGGAATACTGCATTTTGGTAAACAATCCACTTCGCTAATGACAAAATCAGAAACCTAGGAATCATTCTGAGTTGTTCCTTTTCCTTTACCAACGATCATCAGTCCATAAAAGGCGTACAAGGTCATAGCATTGGCTAATTTTTGTTGCATTCTTACCAGACACCAGGTGTGTTCTCTAGGGTTTTGCAGGAGGTGGTTACGCAAGGGGAGTATACAAGAGGGAAGCTAAGAGAAGGTGGGTGAGCAGTAAACCATGAGAGTCTAGAATGCTCATCTTTAACCACAGCTGGGATGATGTTGCAGAGGGCATGGGGTTAGGCCATAGAGGAGGACTCCGACCATGCTGAATGAAACGCATGTACTTTGGGTATAAATACATATTTATAAAGTGTATATATTTTGGAGTTTTACATATTTATGTAAAACTATTATATTTTTGTAAAACTATTATATTTATGAAGCACATGTACTTTGGGTATAAATACATATTTATGAAGTGTATATATTATGGAGTTTTATAAATGTACATACAGGTCATAAATCCATACAGAAGTATATAAAAGTATTTTTATTTAGAGAAAAAAAGCAAAACAGAAAAAAGGGTAGAAATAATACAGAATTTTAAAAAAAGTAACAGTAAGAAATCACTAGTTGATAAACTACATATTCTTATCTTAGAAGTAGTTGTTCAAGTTACAAAATCAAAGCATAAAAAGTGGACAAACAATGACAGTACAAACTATTCTGTTTGATAAACTAATAAAACTTAGTAGTATGGTCATCTATCTTGCATACTTAAACATACATACAGTTATATCCTTTAGAGCACCTTCTTTCCCTTTCATTAATATAATACTTATTATACATTTGGATCTTATTAATCTTTCAGTTTTTTACACACAACTTTTGTCTAAAAACTAACATCAGCATCTAAGTCATTCAGTGTTTTTCTTAAATATTGTTTCAGTGACAGCATAATAGATCATAATTCATTTAACAAATCCTTAAGTGTTTGTATTTTTTTAAGCTTAGATTTGACTCATAGGAGTATTAATTTAGAACTGCTTTATTATGTCCTTAGGATAAATTTTCAGAAATGAATTTGATGGGCCAAAGATGGCAAAAACCTGAGGCTTTATGAATATGCTGTCAAATTGCTCTTTAGAAAGAATACTACATTGCATTTCCATACAGATGAAAGACATTTTCCCAGTTATTAAAAATTTTCAAATCTTTGCCAAAATTTTGTTTCCTGGATTACAAATGGGGAAGAACATTTTTCTTCACATGTCAATTGACTGAGTGTGTCCTTTTGTGAATTACTTGTTTATGTCTATTTTTCTTTTGGAGAAATTTCTTGTTTTGATTATTTTTTTTCAAAGGACTTGTTCTAATTAAGATTTTGGGGGTGTGTGAAACAAACAGGCTCAAATTAGTACAGGGGGAAAATGGGCGTAAGGAGTCAGGTATTGTCACCAGGATCAAGAAACGAAGGCCCAGGCCTGCAGGTGGGAGCCATCTGGAACGCAGAAATTTGTCACTTCCTTGTTCTAGCCGTTAGAGGATCACTCAGTCCTGTGTTGCATTACTTTCATTCCTGGTTTTCTCTGTCTTCTTTGTTACTGGTCCAACATGGTGGCCAGTCCACCTGTCTCCCTTATCCCCTTTCAGCCCTGGCATCCTCAAAAGCCTCTGGGTCTTTAAAGACAATCTCTTGAGCCATGCATAAAGGTGCTTGGCTATGCCCTGGGATTTAACTCAGTGGCACAGTGTCTGCCTGGCAAGTGCAAGGTCTTGAGTCGATTCCTGGTACTAAAACAAAAAAGTTCTTGGCCAGCCAATGGATGGGCTGTCTTGAACTCTATCAGTCAGATTTTTGTTTTTTCAGTCAGGGTATATACATTTTCCACTCATGGTATATGGATCTTTTCAAGCAGTTATTTTCTCAACGTGCTTTCTGTGTAACTTACCCCTTTCCTCCCCTAAGGATCAGATGGCAAATTCTCCCTATAGCACCCAGCTCAGCACTTGGGCAGAAAGATGCTTACATATGCATTTTGTGGGTAAAACCAATGCATCTGCTCAGATAGAAGCCTGAGTGACTGATACTTGGAAATAGGAAGGTGGCTTATTCAAATCAACCTGAGCGAAGAGGAGAAATTACTCATGTGGACACCAATCAGGGACACTAGATAGGCATGATGACCCTGAGTATTTTCTGATTTTCATGTTGCATATATATGAAAGGTTTCATTGCAATCCTGTTGTATGATGGCAATAGAGACATTCGCTCCTTTCTTCTCTGACCTGCTTCAATTCCTTCATCTTTAGCTCGAACTGATGTCCAAGATCCCGTTTAGCTATGTAAGGATCAACATGTTTCTTCTTTAAACCATGTATTGGCAAACTACTGCCAAGGGGCCAAAGCCAGCCTGTTGTCTGTCTTTGTACTGCCCGTGATCTAAGAATGGTTTTTAAGTTATCAGGGTAGGGTGGGAGGAGTCAAAAGAATAGTATTTGTGACACATGAGACCTATTTATCTACATAGCGTCAGTGACCATTTTCATGTCATGGGGTAGGGCTAACTGCTGTTCAGTAGATATCCTAATGGCCTGTGAACCTGGAAGTATTTATTCTTTGGCCCTCGGCAGAAAAAAATTTCTTACCTTTGCTTTAAACTAACAATTCTTGGCAGATGTATTTTTTACCATTGCAAATGCCAACAGCTTAGCTAGGTTTTTGTCCTTCTGAGGGAGTTAAAAGATAGTTTGGGATCATCTGGGACACAATTACTAACTGGATGCATTTAGGAAGAGTGGGTGTCTATTGTTTTGTTTCATGTGTCAGGTTGGCATTGGGTTGTTGTGGGCTTTGCTACTCAGGCCTCAGGGCCTCTCAAGGCCAACCACCCTAGGAACTTTATAAGGGCTTGCTGTGCATAGGGAGACATGGAGAGGTATGCAAAATATATGTAATTCTTGGTTGTTTTCTAGAAAGGCTGAGTCTCTCAAGCTAGAACAGATCACTTATATATCATTGTGGTGGTGGGCTACTAAAATGTCACTGGGGCCTCTTCTCCCAAGCCAGAGTTGGTAGACCTCCTCAGAACAAGAACACTGACTATGGAAACACCAAGCTCAAGTCCACTGTGCTCATTCATCTGTGCAATGGACATGTCATCAGTGTAAACCAGTGACCAGCAAGTGAGTAGAGCTGCCAGCAATACAAAAGTGAACTCACACTGAGTGAGGAGCCAACCTGAGAGCTGTCACCTCATTTACTGGGCTGACAGAAGGGGCAGTAAAATGGGTCCCACTGTGAAAAACTGGTAGCACACAAGTTGCTGAGGCTGTGCCCTGAGATTGTCTTCTCCGGTTGACCACCATATTGACCTATCTCACGTGGCAGATCAGGAGTTATAGAACTGAGGATGTCTTCATGAGATTAGTAATCTGTCCCAGATAAATGACTGTGCCCTGCAGATATGATGCTAAGATGGGCCATCTTTGATGGTTACTGCATAAACACCAGCCTTTACTGTGCTGTCACTCTGTGTTGTCTAGATGGTCGTGGGACTTCTTGTGTTGGGCTAGGTGGGTTTTAGATAGGTAGGGTGACCAGCTTTCTCATCTTCCCTGGAGGCAGGAAGTTCTGGCAGGAGAACTCTCAGAGTCAACACTGGGACCATCTCACATAAGCTGCGACAAGTTGGTCACCCTCTGGGATGTAACTAGACATAGTAGATTAGGTGGTATTTTGGAATATTTGGAAAATGCCTTTACCCAGTAAGAGTTGGCTAAATGTAACTGTATTCAGTTGTTATTCAACATATGGGAGGCCGGAATTTTAGAGGATAAAGCGCAGCTTTCATAGTCAGATAACTTGGTGACGCCCTGCTTTGCCTTTCAATTTCCATGACTCTCAGTTTACTCATCTGTACAATGGCTCTTAGGCAGCACTTACCTGACAGACTTTATTTGAGGATTAAATGAGAAAAAGTATGGGCATTAACTGGTTTGTAGGGAGTTCTGGATGAATGTTACAGAAGTAAAAACCAACTAATCAATCAATGAAATAAACTGGAAAACCAAAGCCATATCTAAAAATGGCTGTTACTGGTCTAGCTTTTCCTTAATATGAGTTAGAAGACCAAAATGGATTTGTGTACTTGGGAAACATTTCCCAAAGTGAAATGAATGTGGATTTTAGTTATCAGAGTTGGATGGACCTTGAGTAATGTTTCTCATCCGGGGCAGACTTTGGTACTACTGGCATTTAGTGTGTGGAGCTGGAGATGCCACTAAATATCATACAACAAGTAGGCTGGTCTCCCTGTCCCCAAGAATTACCAGCCCAGGATGTCCAGAGTGAGGACTAGAAATGCTCTAAGATATGGAAAGCCAGCTTCTGACTTAGGAAGTAGGAAGATGGTACTTAGACAGCTTGGTGTATATTCTGTTTTCTGTCTTTCTGTTACAGGATGTTTCTTGCATTTGCATGCTTAATACTCGGTCAGTCTTACAAAGAGCTAAGTGCTCTAGAAGGAAATCTGGGAATTATTTGGAAGTTCTAGAAGATTCTAAGAGTCTTGCCCAAGAGTCTTTGAGGGAGCAGAAACTCTTGTGGCTTTTCTATCCCAGACAGTCCCCATAAAAATGACCAGCTTATATTTAGGAGTTAGCTTAGAAGCCTGAATGGTGATAGCTCCAAGAACTTTTTATATGTAAAGACACTTGCATGAAAAGAAAACTTTCCTTTTTGGAATAATTTCAAACTGATAGAAAAGTTGCAAAGGTAACGCAAGGATCCAGAATCTCCAAATGTTATTATTTTAGAACACTGGTTTATTATTTTCTTCTTCTTTAAATAGAGATATTATTTTTAACATTTGAGGATTTGCAGACATGATGCTTCTATCTCTAAATATCTCTGAGTGTATGCATTTTATAAAAAGCAAGAACATTCTCTTATATATCCATGATGTAATGGGCAAAATAAGGGCATTATCATGAATACAGTAATACTATAAAATCTACAGTAGACCTTGCTCAGATTTCACCCATTTGCCTGCCAGTGCCCTCTACCATAAACTGTTTCTCCCTCATCCTTGTGAGCATACACTATTTAGTTGTCCTGTCTCCTTTAACCTGTCCTTTGGTTTCCTCTGACTTTCATGGCCATGGGTTTGAGGAGTCCAGCCTAGGAGCTTACACAATGTCCCCTGTCTGGCTGTGTCTGTTGCTTCCTTGCATCCAAATTCAGGCTCTGCATTTCTGCGGAGCACACTAGCAAGGTACATGATGCCTTCTGGGGCATCAGAACAAGGGAAAATGAGTCCCTTTGTACCAGAAATGGTAGTGGAAACTCCCACCTGGATAGCATAGCATTTGCCAGATCTCTTTCCTGTAAAGTCACTTTTATTTAGCTATCTCTAATTATTACATATCTGGAGGGTTCACTGAAATTCCACAATTACCTTTTTCTTATGAAATTATCACCTACTAGTTTTAGTGCCCATTGATACTGCTTGTCTGAAATTATTATTATGCAGGTTGCCTAGTGTGTAATTTAAAACACCCTATGCTTCATTCCTTCTACATTTAGTTAGAATTCTACCACCAGGAGAGATTTTCTTCTTTATTCTGCTTTAATGTATTTGTATCTGTACTGATGCATGGATTCTTAGTGTTTTTTATGGGATGTAATGTATTACTATTATTATTTATTTGTGCTCAAATTGTCCTAGATTTTGCCACTGGGACCTTTTAAAGCTAACTCCAATTTGATGTTCTCCTATCATTCTCTGACCACTTCCTAAACTTCTGGCACAATATGATATTCCAGTCTTACCTTGTCTTTTTCCTCACTAGTCTGGAAACCAACTATTTCTCTCAAAAGATCTGGTTCATTTTATTGGAGAATGGTAGCTGAAAATGAAGATCTGAGCTCTAAGTATACGCATCACAATGACTTCTTCCTAGATTCTCTGATCAGCAGTTAGAGATAGGCTGTGGGTGCATATCTATCTATCTATCTATCTATCTATCTATCTATCTAATCTGTCTGCCTATACCATTTATTTTCTATCCATCTATCCAGACTGACACCTCTAATTCCTGTCTAACCTCATAAGATTCATTCTAAGCTTCCTGTGTTCTACTTTTATAACTCTGTTTTCTGGCTGTCATTATTTACTATATGTTTACCTATTTGCTCAATCCTAAAATATGCATAAAACACTTGATACTAATACATACTTTATGAAAAACAAATTGACTAATTGGAATTCAATCTTTTTTTCTTATAACTTTTTTTTTTAGCTTGAAGTGCTTAAATGTGAACACAACACCATGCTCAGAAGTTAGGTTAGCTCTTTTTCTCCTCTTTTTTGTTTCTTTACTTTTTCTGAATATTTGAATTAGTGCTGTTCTAAAAGCTAGATCTATACAAGTATCATACTCAAGGATCGTCCCTTTCCCTTTCCCTTGCATTTATTTCCATCTCCCCTTCCTTTCTCTTTTAAGAAAAGATCCCCTTGATTTCTGATTTTTTATTCTTGATTCTTTTTGAACAAAAGAACAGATAAGATTTTATTGTCTTTTCTCTTATACAAAAGTATGCGTACCTTTTGCACATTTTTTTTTTCACTTGGCAGTATACCTTGAAATCACTAACAGTTCACAGGGAACTTCCTCTTTCTTTGTGTAGATAACACTGCATTCTATGAAATAGACAAGGAAGGCTGTTCATTGAACCACTCTCTTCAGTACATTAAAATGTTTCCAATATTTTACAATTCAGTGCTGCAACAAATAGCCCACAAGTTTCCTGTTACTGGAGGTGTATCCTTAGGATAGATTCAAGAAACTGGATTGCTGGAGAGAAAGGTAAACAGAAGAATTTTTGTTAGCTATTGCCATCTTCCTGCTCCATTTGGATGGCCACTGTATGTGAGATTGACTTTTCACTACAGTGTCATCCATAGAATGTATTGTCACACTTCTAACTCCCATACATCAGCAGATGAGAATTTTCACAGTTGTGCTGGCAGAAGAGATGAGCCAAGAAGCACATACCTACCTGGACATCCTAACATGCCCTCTTTCCTGCATTATCAGTACTTAAATTCTGGGTGCAGAGCCTCTATGGATCAGCAAGCACAAGATCCTCCAAAAACCAGAGAACTCCAAGTTTAAATTCTGTCTACTCAATGCCATGCTCTTCTTTGTGATAGACAGCCCTTCCTGGCCTAGGCACATGTAAAGAAAGGGCAGGCCCATTACATTCTGGATGTATTAACTGCCCACCCCACAAGGAAAACCTTTGCAGTGCAGAGATGAACAGAAAGCTGGAAGCATCTAGATGCATGGATCCTTCTCCCAGGGCTTTTGTGGTCTGAGAGGGAGGTAGACAGCATTTATTTCAAGCCTGTGATTTCAACTTACATGCTGGACACCTTTCAGTAAGAGTTCAATTAGTTTATGTACAGCCATTTGGACAGGAGTTGAGAGGCCACAGTCCTGCAGCCAGAGGGGTAGACAACAAACTGGGACTACACGTGTGGTTTTCATTTGTGCCAGGGACAGGCAGAACTTCCCTTACCCAGGAAGCAGGAAATAAAGATGAAATATCTTATGCCATTTAAACATTTCCACAGCATAAGCTTCCAGGGAGTCTCAAAGGAAGAACTTCCTCTTAACGTATGTCTGGAAGAAGCAGGAAGACGTTTAGACATCTAACGGTCTCATCCTAAGCTGTGTGTGACGATGACCTCGATGCAGCAGGTATCAGACCTTATAAATGAGAGAAGGAGAACGTAAGCAATGAACACACACAACACTCAGGGGAGAACTGGACTCTGCTTTATGGCCAGTAGCCTAAGGTAGAGCAAATAGAAAGACCAAGTAAAATATAGATGATTCAGGTAACGTAACTGATATGGTTGCAGGGACACAGGAGTTGCTGCAACTGACAAAAGGCACATCTTATATCCAAGAGTTTGTCAAACACACACAATGTGGCGCATCAGCACCCCAAAGGAAATGTAGAATGTTCCCAGGAGGAAAAAGTGACCAACTGATATCCTTTAATGGGTTTTGAATAAAACCAGAAATTATGAATCTGCATTTGCACAAAAAGTTTCAACTTATTAATCAGAACATTAAAAAACTGCTCTCTAATAAAAATTGTGAAAGAGAAAATAAAATACAGTTAATGAGGAGCATAAAATAATTTTTGAAATGAGACTCTTATGCCTTGGTTTGCCAAAGCAGAAAGCAGAGGTAAATTCACGCCATTATAATTTTCATTAACTAACATGAAAAAGAAAGTGAGGTATAAATAAATAATTTTTAAAAAATTTAATACATTCACAGATGTTATTCTGCAACTGGCTATTTTCTATTCTTCTTCCCTTCCTGTCCACACTTAATAAGCATACTTGTCTTTTTAGAGTGTGTAGATATCTCTAGTCCTTTTACTTATGGCAGAACTTTCTGTATCATGTAGACTTTTCTATAATCCTATAATATCCTATTAATGGACATTTAAGTTGTTTCATTTAGATTATTTAAAATTACAAATATTGTTGCACTGGGAATTCTGCTTTGAGATTTTATTTATGTCTACATATGTATGTATTTTTTGATATACATATATATTGGGTTGTTTTAGATTTATATATCCTTTTTTCAATGTGGAAACATTTCAACAACAACAATTTCTAGGAGCCCAAGGCAGAAGGATTGTAAGTTTGAACCCAGCCACTTAGCATGATCCTATCTCAAAATCTCAAAATAAAAAACAAAAAGCCCTGGGGATTAGTTCAGTGTGAAGATGCTGGGTTCAATCCCTAGTACCAAGCAAACACACACACACACACACACACACACACCCTCAAACAGAACAATTTCTAACTCTGTAATTGAATTGAAAGGCCAAAAGGTGTACGCATTTAAATTATTAATAGCTATCACTAATGCCTCTAAAAACATGATATTGTTTTAAATTTCCATCAACATTGTGTAAGTGCATCTGTTCCTTTGTACTGTTACCTGTAAAATATATTTATGATTGATAGAAAAATGTCAACTTGTGCATGTCAGTACAGTTCTGTTTTAAATGGCCTTTTTCCTAATTAATTCATCTGATTGAACATTTTTGTTCAGTTAAATTTCTTCTATGAGTTGTTTGATACATTATTTACACGTACCTCCTTGCTGATTTGTAAAGATGTTCTGTGCAGAATAGTTGTTAACTCATTGTTGGAAATGTAAGCATAAACCAGAGGTTTATGTGGTCACCTATATCAGGTTTTCTATTTGAGTTTTTACTTATTTTATATGCTATGCATTCCAAAAAGACCTTTCTCATCCAAGCAGTGTAAATATTTCTTTATCTTTCTAATTTTTAGCCACTAGGTTTTATAAAAATTCAGCTATTAACTGTCTTAAAATGTGCCATGCGTGATGTGAGGAAGGGAATGAAATTTTATCATAGTTTTCCTAAAGGAGAGTTAAATTTCTACGCAATCAAAGCATCATACTAAAAAGGTCAACAGATTTAGCTACAAAATTTTAAAACCTTTTACATCTTAAGTACAACCAGCAAAATTACAGTGAAAATTAAAGTATGAAAAATACTTGCTACAAACACGAGAATGACTGTCTTTAGCAATCAGAAAACGTTAACGTGGTGACTATGAAATAAATTGTCCCTTGCTCACACAGCTCTCATGATGGGCTTGGGGATAGTGAGGGAAGCTGCCCTCAGACTGGATGACAGTGGGTTGGTGGCCTGAGGAGGCCGGTGGTTCATGGATCAGGATTCCAGAAAAGGACTGGAAGGTCATGCTACAGCTTCAACCAGGCCAGAGAGCCTCCATTTATTCTTGGGTCCCGTGAAAAACAAATGCCAGCAACTGCTACCTGGTGATGAGAACTCGGTCTTAACTGGTGTGCTGTAGTTTTAAAAGGTTCTCTGTGGGACCCAAAGAAACAAGGTGTTTTTCTGTTTATGTCATAATTTCCTGCCTAACACTAGGGCACTGAGCAGTGTCTTCCTCATACTCTGGTCCTTGTTTCAAAGGTCCTTGGCACCATGTGAGTCAGTTCAGAGCCTTCTCTGGCCAGCCCCCCTCCGCAGTTTACCTCTCTGGACTCTGTGAAGCAGGTGGCGGCTCATCCTGATTCCTCTGTAGGCTCAAGGATGATTTTGGCCCCTAAGCCTGGTGCTTAGGCCTATGTAAGTGGTTTAGCGATTCTTTTTATCTCTGGGGACCAGTTCTGTCCTGAACCCCAGCCCAGTTCAGGACAGCCCTCCTGCTAGGCTCTCTCCTGTTCTGCCCCTCTGTCCTCCACCTGACTGTCAGCCCTGCCCAGTTCCTGCCTCCGCCTGCCCTCGGGTTTGTGCTTGGAGATGGACAGCATCTGAAAAAGGGTCAGAGCCTGAGACTGCTGGCTAGGCTGGAGCTGGGGGACCTCACTACCAGGCCTGGCCCTGCTGAGGCAGTCCCTTGGGGTCGCTGAGGAGGGGAGGTCTCATGCTTTCTCTCTCTAAGGGCCTGGATGGGATGAAGGAAGATGGAGGGGACCGCAAACACAGGCAGCTGTCCCTTGAGCATCACTGGGTTTTGCCACTGAATTTGCAAAAATCACAAGAACTGTGCAAAAGTCTCTGAGAATTGAGAGTGGGGACAGCAGTGAGGCCTACAAGGAGGCTGGAGAGAACAGACAGTTGACTCAGATGATGGAAAATGAAAGGGGATTGAGGAGAGCCCTCTAGGTCTCAATGCAAAATTGATATTTCTGACTATGGCATTGTAAGCACCAGCAATTTAGTAGTTCTCAGTAAATTCACTTAATTAAATGTATTAAGCATCTACTCTGTGCCCCGCAGACAGCAGTGAACGGAACAGCAACAGTAACAGTCCTTAGAGGATGTCAACAACCCCTCGAGGTGTCTGTCAGCCCCCAGAGACCACCAGCTCAACCACGCCCCAGAGTGGGCAGGCAGCAGGCGGGCTGGGGAAATAGTGGGGTCTCTGATTCATTCCTGCCTGGGCTCAGGGCTTCTCCCATGTCTGGTTTGCACTGCAGAAGGCACTCTGGAACCTCAGAATGTACCAAGCCACATGAGCACCTTTCTACCCTCAGCTCCTAAACACCTAAAAAGTTATTAAACTTTAGGACTAATTTGTGTTAGAAAATTTAGATAAATGCGAACCAATGCACTTAGCCATAAAAGCATCACTCAGAGATGAGGACTGTGAGTGTCATGGCACATACACTTCTTCTTAACTAGTATGTGAGCTAATTCCAGAGAGCACTGCGTAATGTAACGGAAGTATAAATCTACTGAAACTCACGCACACACACAAACATAGGTGGAATTGTATACGCGTGCTACTATTTAGCTTACTTTTTTCACTTAAGGATGCTGCAGACGATAATTTACATTCATCGTCCTCTATGCTCTGTGGCATTATTTTTAATGTCTCTTTAATATAACCCTTACCACCTTGGGTATCCATCAAAGTCCTTCTTACACGGTGGCATAATTTTTCACAAATGCGTCTTTGCCCCAGCTGTGCGTTCACTGAGCACTGATACCATTTGCTGGTATGTCCCTAACCTTAGGAGAATGTCTGCTGGGTAATAATATTAATGGACAGCAATTATTGAGCAGTTACTGTGTGCTCCCTTCTTTAAAGTACCTCTTGAAATGATGATTCCCACTAGCAACAAGCATGCCCGGTGACCGGATCTTGGTTTTTCTAACACTATTCTCTCATCAGTGGTAACAGGGCTCCTTAGAGCTGTGGGAGATTCCAGGGCTGGGTAGGAAGTATATAAAATAAAGCCTAGAACATCTTGTGTCAGAGAGTCACACGGTGCTTAAAAAGCAAATTGATGGGGCATGTTAAAGAGACACATGAACCAAATGGTAGAGCTCCTAATGGTCAGAGTAGGAATAATTTGAATAGCAAATAATGTATTAGGTTATAACTAAAAAATATAAAAGAAAGATATATGAGTCCATCCTGATATAAACGAATGATTCAGTAAATAAGTGAGCAGAGAAGACGAGACAAGTTTTCCACGCAGAAGAACTCCAATAGAGTATACAGAGTGTCTGTCCTTAAGGAAACAGCGGGTCACTCCTCATCTTCTATGTAAATGACACAGTTACTTCCTTCCATGAGTACAAAATGGAGAGGAAGAAAGGTAAACTCCGTAACGGAAACCCTGTGAACACTGTCAACCAGATGCACAGGGTCAGCCTCAGCGGTCATAAATCGCTGCCCATGTGCACTGTTGATGTGATGGCCTGAGACTGCTACCCCAAAGCCCAATCGAATAATTACAAATGTACCAAACCAATCCAGATTAAGAGACTTGCTGTGACATTTCTGACTGGTCCTCCTGAAAACTTTCACTAAATGTAGTGGGGGATGCTGGGACAGAGAAAGGGCATCAGAAAAGGCTAAAAAACTGTGAGTGAAGTGTGGACTTTGGTTAATGGATGGCACCACATCTGCCTGGCTACCAGCTGTGCCATACATGTGCAAGATGTCAGCCAGAGGACACGGGGCGAAAGCGTCTTCTGTACTGTATGCTGTTTTCCCATAAAATGCCTCCAAACAAAAATTTTTAAATAAAAATTTATTCTACAATGTGGTTTTCATCCATTATCCCCAAAGGCTTGTGGTGTTTTGCACCTTCTGCAAGTGAGAACTCGAGCAATGAGGGCTGCAGAGCTCCATCCAAAGTCCCCAGGCCGTCAGCTGGCTGGGCCAAGACTGCACTGGGAGGAGCAGCTCCAGAGATTTTTTTCAAAGGGTCCATGTAAATGCTTTTGGGGGCATGCGCAGTGAGGAGGTGGGCTCTCTTCACTACCGGCTTTATCACATCCAAAGATGTCTGGTCCACATGCTGACCCCAAAATCCTACCGGGACCTCTAGTAGTGGGGGAAGCTAAGCTAAAAATATGTGTGCCAGAAAGCGGGAGTGTGAAAAAGTGGAAATGAAGTTGTTTTCTTTCCTAAATTAATATGG
Source organism: Dolichotis patagonum (assembly GCA_004027295.1). Classification (NCBI taxonomy): domain Eukaryota; kingdom Metazoa; phylum Chordata; class Mammalia; order Rodentia; family Caviidae; genus Dolichotis; species Dolichotis patagonum. Next base: position 71,251 of record PVJX010000053.1, read on the forward strand.
AATAATGAGTAGCTTAATCATACTTTGGGTTTAACAACTTCTCGAGTTGCCATAGTAACCCAGAAGAGGCATTTAAAAACACATTTTATTTGACCTTGTTGCATTTGATTAATAGGAAGTCAAGTCCGAACTGGGGATAATGTCCATTCCAGGGCAGGCCACCAGAGGGCGTGCAGCACTCTTAGTTGGCATTCAGGCTGGTGGGACAAGCAGGGATATTTCCACCAGCTTCGGAACCAAATTGGGAGGTTGAGCAAGCCAGGCTGGTCTCTATCATCCCTCCCAAAGAGAGAGTCACTCCTTCTAAGGTCCATTCCTCAAACACATAGCGAGGACACTCTGCTGTCCCCTAGCTTTTGCTGTCTCAATCCTGAGATTGGCCTTGTCGAGGTGGTGGGGGCAAAGTGACCCTCCTACCAGGGCACCCTCTGTAGGTGGTTAGCCCTTTGCCTTTGCTCGCAGTGCGGTCAGGTGTACTGGGATGGATGTGGCCACAGTGATTCCTTTTAGAGGACAGATACGGCCGCGTGGCCCAGCTGCTTCTGAGCAAACCCTGCCTGGGAGGACCTATGTAACCCTCTGCCCAGAACTTCAGGCAGTCCCCACCAGGGGCTGGCCTGGCAGCTGGCCAGCCCACATCCGAGAAGGGCATAGTCACCGTCAGTATGTTACACACATTCTGGAGACAGCGGTGTTGTTAGAGAATGGGGGGCCGGAGAGTTTTGGGTCAGAGCTTCTGTTCTGCCACTTCCCCAGCAAGACCCTTCCACGCCTCACTTCCAGAGGAAGGCAAGGCTGTGCCACTTTTTTTCCTTTTTGCCAGCATCAATGGCCTAGCAAAGAGTGTGTTTCTGTCCCTCCCCTATCCTCATGGGCAGTTTTAAGTTCGCTTGTGTGACTGCAGTGAGCCTTCTCTTCTCTGCTCTGATTGGTGTTGATGGGAGCAGAGTTCTTTCCCGTTCTCCTCTGCTCCTAGCATGGAGTCCTCAACAGCACTCTGCATTCTGGCCCAAGTCTCCCACAAGGCATTTTGATGGGTAATTTCCACAGTTAGCCTCAGTGATACCTCTCACCACCTTTATGGAGACCTGGTGACTATAGATTTCCCACAGTCGAGCATTTAGTCCTGCGGGCCGCCTTTTCCTTGCCTCCCCTTCTTGGCCCTGCCTGGCTGGTCAACACTTCCTGCCCCTCACTCTCTGAGCCTCTGCTGTGCCCACATCACCCTGAGCAACCTAGACACTTCACTCCCTGTGAAGTCCCACATGCTCAGGCCACAGCAGTCTCAGGACAAGAGCACCTGCTGAGGAGCACTGAGAAATGCCACCTGGAGTCAGCCTGGCGGCCATGGAAAAATACAATCCCTCTGCCTTTATCTCCCCAGACCTGCCCAGCCCCGGAGTATGGATGTGGGCCAAACAGACAGCTTTGGGGGTGGCAGCTAGCGTGTGTTGCTGGCTCTGCTGTGGTTTCAGGTTGTGGGAGGCCCCACATGCCTTGACCAGGAGCAGGTACCTCTCAAGTGTTTACCATAGCCCGTTCCTGCTTGGGTATTTTCTGTCTCAGTCTGCAGCCCCTCGTGGTCAGTGAGACAGCCTTCTCACAGCCTAGGATGAATGGTGACAAATATCCTGCCTTGAGAATCGGCCTTGAGAATTGTTTCTTTCCAAGGAACAGTGTGCCAGTGTGATTAGACCTGTCTTGGAACTTTATATTTCTAGGCCTAATATTATAATTCTTACATCAATATTGATGTTTGGCCTCCATAGATGTGTGGTATGTGCAGGTGATGAAAAGCGATAGATAACATGCTTTATTTATGTGTGGTAAATATTTAAAGACTCCCATGTGTTTTGATTGGAAAACGCACATTACTGGACAATTTAGTTTCAAAGGTTTCTCTTAATGTAAGATGTATTAAGATGTATGAGGTAGTCGAGGTGGTGTGATTGGGTGTGTGTGAAGGTCCTGAACAATAAACTCTTGGCACTGCCTGGTGATTTCACCATCCACACTTTCATTTATGCATCGGTTCTTCTCTGTTTATCATTAAAATGCAGTGATTTGCTCTCCATGAACTAACAGCTGTGTAATACTGCCCTAAAGGAACAGGGTGGCTTAGATGCTTCCGGTATTTTAGCTGAGGCCAGATTGGGGCCTCATTGCAGGAGGATTGACGCAGCCTCACAGTGAATAGGGGGTGTGTTTACCGACAGGGCCGCTAGATGGTGCAATGTGAGGCTATGCAGAAGCCCAGAGGGTCTTGGAAGGAGTCTTGGAGACTTTTGCATCTTGCCGGTGATGGTGGCCAGCTCTGGCATGGTAATTGAAAAGAGGGAGTTAGAATCCCTGAAGAAAACTAGTGACTTGGAGCAGTTGATTGCATTTCCTCTCTTTTCAGTCCTGCCCCAGCACTTGCAACAACTTGGCTTATTCTTTTGGGGGCGGTAGCTTGCAGGAAGAGAAGGAGCACATGAGTGAGTGGAGAAGGTGTGGCAGACATCAGGCAGGGCAGGAAAACAGGTGCATTCAACTAGAGCCCAGCTGTCCTATGATGGGTCAGACTGTGCCTCTTGCCCGTGGGTTTGTCCAAGTCCTAACCCCTAGAGAAGTGGTTTGCTGTAACGCACACCAGTGAGCCCTTTCCCAGGGTCTTGTCCTACTTTCCGGTTGTAGAAATAAGAACTGCAAGTTGCTGGATTGGAAGTCATGGCTTTGTGGTTGGTCCAGCTGGGCGGGTGGGGGTGGTGTAAAAGTCTTTCCTTGGGGTAATGTCTGAAAAATGAGCTGCTTCCAGTGAGCCTTGCATGGCGCATGACTTCTCTCTATTTATGGTTTTCAGAATTATTTTTCCCAAGCAGGGGCATAGGCAATCAGTGGGAGAGCAAGACTTTCATTTCATTCTTTTAAAATTCAGTCCAGAATTTGGGAGCTAGGAAACTTAGGAATTAATGCAGCACGTCAGGAGAACTGCCGGAATGCACAGATGCACAGCTGATTTCTGTAACTTATCTTGGCAAATCATGCCTCCAATCTGTTTGGGGCGCCCTGTCTTCAAATCTTGCTAGATGAAAACACCAGAGGAAAGACTACAGCTTTCTAACACTTTCCCATGCCCAGAGAGCTTTGTTTAACCTAACTCACATTGTGTCCCTACCTCAAGCAACTGACCAGAGAGACCATTGGAGCCTTGATTTCCCTGGAGGTGACAGTTGTTGGAATAGAACTCAATCTGCTAAAAATGCAGGAGAGGTTGTGGTCATCACAGCTAGGCCAGATCTATGACTGCACCAGGTCCAACAGTGGGAGAAACTGCTTGCTGGGGGAAGCAGATGATCCAATCTCTCCTTTTCTTTTTCTACATTCTAGGAAAATTTTAGCCTGCTTACATATACTCCCTCCCCACCTGCGCCCCCATCTTCTGGAAACCTGTAGCAGGTCCCTGCTGCTAATTTCTAATCCAATGCAGACTATTCACAACCAGCCATCCCTAGGTGGGTAGGCAAGCGTTTGACATTCACTTGGAAGACAAAGCAAGGTAGTCAGGTGTGCCTCTAGACCTTAGCAAGGAGAGCTGCATTGTGTCACTTCCCACAAGACCAGAGAAGTCACTGTCGGAGGAGAGTGGCCATCTGCTATCCCTAGCCCCCACCGAAAATTACAGTATAATTATGGGCTTTGCTAGTCTTTGTATAGTTCTCAGTTTCCGGTAAATATTAATGGGTTGCTTTTTATTCATTTAGCTTATGTTTTTGAAAGATGGCCTCAAACAAAAAGATCATATCTGTATGTTGTGCTTTAATTTATTTTCACCTTTTTTTCTCCTTTGGAGACCCCTAGTGTATCATCACTTTGTTTACCACAAATTAAACTGGGGCTGATTGTTTACTAGACTGTAGACCCCTGTGCATTGCTCTGCACTTTCCTTTTTTTTTAATAATCACGACCTGGGATTCATTTGCAAGAGGCCCTAATCTGCATGAGAATTATACAATTAACTTTTGATTAACCACCTAGTTCTTTTTGAAACCACAGTGTATAGGATACTCTGCATTTAAATAATTTCCCTTAAATTGGGAGCAGGCCTTTCATTAGGCTGGTGAGTTTGACTAAACAACAACATTTGGAGATAATCAGGGTCAAAACAATAGGCAAGGAGGCAGGGCTAGAATGTCATCTTTAAATATAACAGTTGAGATAAAGGGCCCCAGATTGTGCCTTATCAAAACACAAAAAATCAAAGCGTTCTCTTGTCTATGGCAAAATGCGAGGCCCCAGTGATGTCTGAGGACCATTGTCTGGCCTGAGGCCGCCTCAGGATTTACATTCAGGGGCCCGTCTAACACACATTACATCACGTAGGGTACTTATCTCCGAGTCTGACAATAATTATCGGGAAGAATATACTCAGAATGACTTTTTTGTGATTTTTATGCTTCCTCAACACAAGGAAGGGGAGATAACAGCATTAGGAGGACCGGAGTCTCTCGGAAGACTCTCCCAGGAGCTGGGTCTTCGATTAAATTCACTATGCCACTCCGGTGCCGCTGAACAAGTGGGAAGAAAGCCGGCAAGTCTTTTATATAGGGTAATAATGGTCCGGAACACAACCCTCACCGAAAGATAAGATCCATTGTGGAACAAACAAAGGAGCCGATTCTGCATCACTGGAAGAATATCTATGAGCAAAGTTTTCAATCCTGTCTCCCTGCTCCTCTCCTTGTGTGCACCTTGCACCTGCGTCTGCACAATAGTCCCTGTGCAGGCTCGGAGGGGAGGCCCTGGGAACCCCTGGTCTACAGGAGCCCAGGGGCTCAGATCTTTGTCTTGGGGGTCCTCTAGGGTCCAGTTAGGACTTTTTGAAGTCAAGGTCATGCCCTATGTTCTGAGAGTCTCACATTCATTCTCCTGCAGAATCTACCAGGAGAGACCTTGATAGCAGTTCCTGAGGGCCCAGGAGACTTGACAGACGTGGAATTAGAAAGAAACAGTCCAGAAAGTCACTGTGCCTTTGATCCTATTTGGTCCTGCCAGGCTTTCCAGGCCTTCAAAAACCCTCAGGTATTTATTTTTCCTCCAGGAATCATTCTGATTCTCCTTATAAGAACGGGTAAGCTAGGAGTGTTAAGGACCCTACTGCAATCCAAATTGACTTTAAATACTGATAGAATATTGCCAGTGAAAATAAAGTGCAAAGTGTCAAATGAGCTTTTTTCCCCGAAGCCTTTTGCACTCAGAATTGCTGAGACCATACTTAAATTTAACGTCTTGTTCCCTGTATTCCTGATCAGCGTCCTAGTGATGGATTTCTCTATTCATATTCTCTAGTGTCTGAGGGAGGAAGACACAAGGATACTGGGAGTGAATCTTCTGGTTTGATTTACAGCAGAATACTGTTTGGCTTCTGCTCTTCGACCAAACAGAATTACCCATCGCTCTTACCTATGTGAGTTGTTCAGTATGCTTAACTTTTCCCTTTCGTGCGCAGACACACAAAGACTGTCCTGGTTACAGGAGTTGGGAGGTTCCCCCGAGTGCTCTGATGAGGCATGATGGAGTTTCCTAGGCAATCCTTGACTGACAGTGGGGTCCAAACACACAACAGAGCATGCGGGACCTGTGGACATGACTGCAACCAGGTGTGCTGAGGAGTAGCAAAGCCCTTGACCCAGAGCACATGCAGTGGAAGTCTATGGGGAAGGGGGCATGAGAAGCAGAGAGCCCTTGCTGAATGCTCAGTGTGACCAGCAGACTTCTGGGAAAGCCAAGAGGAAGGGAATGAAGGTCTTGTCTTTCCACAAACCTTCTGTGTGGCCTCTGGCAAGTCCCTTTCTTTCCTGAGCCTCAGTTTCTCCTTTGCAACTCACACGGCTTCTTATAGGGAGTGCATCTGGTCAGCCCTAAATTGCAAATAGACAGGGACCCAAAGCCCTTGGGGACTTCCTTTTGTGGCTAGAGACATGTCATCCTGGGATTTGGAGGTGGGAGCAGTCAGTACCCACAGTGGAACCCTTGTCCTAACCCTGTTGGCAGGTTCAGAGATGAGCCAGCGCAGACAGTGCAGAGACACAAAACACTGGCATTTGTGACCTCTGCCCTGACCAATCTCACTTCATCCGCTGGTCTGACCCTCAGGTCTTTGCACTTCTGCAGTTGTGAGATGAAAGGGTAGCCTTGTACCGCGAGGATGGAGGACTTACCTCATTGTATCCACTGTGGCTGCCTCTAGGGAGGAAGAGAAGTTGTGCAATGAAGGCCTTTCCCATCGGAGCTAGAAGAAGAAGGACATTGGATGTGAGGGACAGGTATGACCCTGAGCCTGCTTTTGTCCCACCTGTAGTTTGATTTTCACTGTTCACAGAATGCCTTTAAATAGGAAGGGGTCTCTGAAACCATCTGCACCCCACCCTCCTCCCCCTGGTGACTTTCTGTAGCCAGGGTCTTTCCTCCCCAAGGACTGTCACTTTGTGTTATGGTTCATCTGGGTACTAAAATGAAACACCATATTCCAGGGGGCTCATAAACAAAGAATTTCATTTCTCACACTTATGGAGGCCGTAAGTCCAAGAAGATGTCAGCGGATTGGGGAACCAGAAAGAGTGCGCCCCTTCCTGGTTCAAAGATGATGTCTGCTGACTGTGTCTTCACTTGGCAAGATGGCTAGGGACCTCTGTGTGGAAAGCTTTCATTTCCCCAGGGAGCCAGCCTTATACCCTAATTCCGTCCCAGAAGCTCCACTGCCCAATAACATCGTACTGAAGATCAGCCCTCTAACATATGAGGAGTGGGGACACAGACATTCAGACCATGGAGAGCATCTGTACTGACAGACAAGACAGTCAGGCCTCCTGTGGGTGGGTAATATCTGGGCTGTGGAGCTCCACCCCACTGATGTGGAGAGAAATTATCTGTAGCCACACTTACAAAAAGGCAGCGGAGTGAGCAATGTTGTTTGATTTTCAAAATCTTGCTGTGAATGGCCTTGGCATTTTAACATTCACAGAAATGCGAGACTCAAAACAAACTCCATACAGTATGTAATTTGTATTCTTGGTTACTGGGAATCTGGGTTCATCTTGCTAACAGTTTTTCATGACTGATGAAAGTCAAATCATTATTTTCAGGCCTTCCCACATCACGCAGCCTGGTCTGTTTGCAAACGGAGCTGGATATTTCTTGTATTAGTTGGTCTGGACTTTTTATCTTGGGATGTTTCAAATAGGCAGAAACAAAGGCAGTTGGGGGAATAGATGGTATCACACGGATTTACTAGTGAACATAATGGACCCAGTGTAGTTGGGAAACACCTGACGGAACTGCCTTTGAGTTTCCCAGTTAGGGGCTCCGTTTCCATGTACCTGGTGGAAACGCTCTCAGCAGATTGTGATGTAGCTGGATACTGAGACTATAATTAAAAAAGGCCTTTGCTGATAGATCCTTTTAACTAGGCTCCATCTTATATTATAAAAAGTGAAAAAAATATAGGAAGGGCAGATTGGAGAGTAGGATGATTACAGTAATATAGCTTCTACGCTAATTGATTAGCAATTATGGCTGGTAATATTGTTCATTTTAATTGTGTTTAATCTCTATTTTGGTAATAAAGATTATTGTTTTGGATTATGACTTTATCCTGCTATACTAATTACTAACTTGTGAAATTAAAGTGTATATTTTCACTTCCTGAAAAAACAATCTACACCATTTCCTTATATAATAGCTTCCTTTTTGGAGAAGCTGGCTGTTTTCAGGTTGTTTTATCCTTAGCATCTTAGAAGAACTCAATTTTGGCAAGCAAAGTAAATGATAGTTGGTCTGTTTACCAAGAAATTCAGTTTTTTTAAAAAGAAAAATTATGTTTTTTAGGGAATGAAAGAAACAGAAAATATTGGTGGAAATAAATCTGAGAAAAGAATGTAAGTAGATTTACATGAACTTATGTAGAAAGCGTGTTTTAAACATTAAAAGGTTTGCACTCTTAGAGTTATCCCCACAAATTTTTACTGGGCTTTATCAGTCTGAGTCCACCCCGAGGTCTCACACTTTATTTTCACTGTCATGCTTACAAATCATGGCTGTTCTCCTCTCTCTGCAATGAACCTCATTTTGACTCATCCATTCCTTGGGCTTGAATCCTTTCCACAAGCTTCTTGCACCCAGTACCCTACATTTACAGATGCCTTCCTTCGTTCGGCACCTCCTCCTGAACATGCTAGGATGACTGCATTCATGGACATCTCCAGCAATCAGTGCCCCAAAGAGGCATTTCCCCAGACCTCATCCAGGGTCTCTGCAAATTCTCAGCTGTATCCACCAACCTCTCCTTTCCCTAATTTCAAATGCTAAATTTCTTGAGTATTCTTCTGGTCCTATAAAAACTATTTCACTTGAATTAATTTGTAAACTTGCTAGTGTTACAAAGACATCATACACTTAAGCCATTGTGAGCAAACAGCATTTTGAAGTCTTGTTTCTTTGCTAATACATGTTAAGTGTTGGAAAATGTTCTTTTAGTACTAGGCCAGTTATTAAATGCTTCAAGTTTTGCCAGTCTCTGTGGCAGCTAATGGACTCCTCTCTCCCTGTGGGAAAGCAGCCCTGGACAGGACATAACTGAAGTGGAGTAGATGCCCGTAGAAATCCCACAAACAGCCAGCAGGGGGCATTTGGCTTGGAAGGTGTAGTTTGCTGACTGCCATAGATATTTATAAAAAGACATATAAGTGTGCTTAATTTAATGCTATAATGGAAAAATTTGCCTTTGTCAATCAAGTTTATTTTTGAATATCATATTAACAGTTTTATAATGTGCTAGTCCAAATATTTCTTTGTTATTTTATTTCTTGAAAGACTATGTCAATTTATGATTTCAGTAGTAGTACACAAGAGAGCTATCCTACTACAGAAAATCCCTTAAAAAGAAAAGGGTTTTTCTAATCAGTTAGAAATATTATAGTTGGTAAGTTTTACTAATCTGGGTTTCTTATATTATTGGTATTGATTACATTACCTTAAAGTTAATGGATATTATCTGAGATACACAGAGAGCTTCACTGTTTAGAAAGTTTCTCTGTAGGTTTTAGCACCCAGATCTCTCCTCGTAACATGAACCAATCTTATCTCCATGCCAAGCAGCATGGATGGACCCCACTTCAAAGCCTAAGGGGCTGGGGCTGGGGATTTAGCTCAGCGGCATAAGAGCCTGCCTTGCAAGTGAGCAGTCATGAGTTCAATCCCCGGTACCAAAACAAACAAACAAACAAACAAAACCCCAAAGTCTAAGGCGGAGGTCTGAGGAACAGCTTGTATCAGTCTTGTTCCGAAGCCTGCCCTTTATTGCATAGCAAACTTTCCATCATGTGGCTGAGAAGCTCACCAGAGTGACTTTTATTACACACAGTCCCAGTCAAGTGGCTCTTGGCACTGTGTGATCAGAATGTGTCCCTAAGACCCCACTGATCCTTGCTACACCACGAGTCCAGCCTTCACTTTTTAATGGTAGTTTCTTACCAAATACCTCCTCTGAGGTTGCCCTGGAGATAGCTCTCTTAATTGTCCCCCAAAGCTGGTACTTTGTGGCATCTGCTGTGTTACCTCCCACTGTTGGTTTGGCCCGTCCTGTGGCTCCTGATCTTTGGTCTCCTGTATATCCTTGTATTTCTCAGAGATATGTGAAATAGGTATCACAGCCCCTGGTGTAAGAACAGAGTTAGACTCAAACAATCAAGACGTAATACGTATATGCACCAATTCCTCCAGATGAATGTAATTATTATGTATCACAAGGATGTGCCAACAATACAAAAGGCATAAAAAATAGACTAAGGAGACTTAAACAGCCTTCTTTTTTTAAAAAATTTTATTTAGAAAGAAAAAAACCCATCCAAATAAAACAGAAAAAAGGGTAGCAACAATACAGAATTCCAAAGGAAAAAAAGAAAAGAACAATAACAACAACAACAACAAAAAAACCACTAAGAAATCACTAGTTGATAAATTACATACTGTCATCTTGGAAATAGTTGTTCAAGTTACAAAATTAAAGCATACAAAGTAGACCTTCAAACAGTGAGACTATTAACAGTTCTGCTCAACAATGTAACAAAAACAGTAGTATGGTCATCTGTCTTCCACACTTAAACATACATGCAGTTATATCCTTTAGAGCACTTTCTTTTGCTCTCTCTTTTACAGTAGCAATTATACATTTTGGGTTTTATTACTCCTACAGTTCTTATTACTTTTTTTTATTTTAAAGAGAATAAAACAAACGAGGGCAGAACAAAGCAGATCAGAACAGAACAACATAAGCAACACAGCACTTCACAATAAGACAATAGGACATTAACCATAGCTGTCAAAATATCTCTTTCTCTGCTATAGTTGAGCATAGTTTCAGATACAATAATATCAAACATAACACAATAGTATAAAACCGTTCAAGAGAATGAAAAAATTTCAGGACATTCTGAACCGAATAACTATGATCAATGGCTACTATAATATCTCATTTTGAATAAAAAGATTTGTTTATACTATCACATATATTAAAATCCCAATAAGACACAATATGATAGAACCGATGGTAATAGCAGAGTAGAAGCATGGTGGGACTTCTAAGGAAGACGATATTAAATCAGCAATGGCTGCCATAATTAAACAGCCTTATTTACTTTCCATGTTTTGAAAATGAATGGGACTTCTGTGCAGTTCCCTCCTCCTGTAGCATATCAGAGCATTTCCTTTTTGCAACAGTGAGCCACTTGAATGGAGGCTTTGCAGAGTACCCGGAGGGTAGATTGGCACTGACACCAGCCACCAGAGTGTCAGGGAAGGAGGTGGCATGCTAGACCTTGAACCTTCCTCTGACCGTGGAATTACAAATGAATCACATTCCTAATAAATGTAATCCTATGAATTCTCTGAATGCAGAGTGCTGAGAGCAGGAGCTGGCAGGAATGGGCACTTGGGTAGGAGCTCTGCCCAAGGCTTCTACAAGCCAAGACTCCCCTTCCTCTCCTGAAATGAGGCGTGTGGCAGGACTTGTTCCATGCCCTTGGAAAGCCGCACATGTTGTTTTTGTTTGGGCAATTTGCATTTGTTAGACAGTGTCTAAATGTGCAGAATCAAGAAGGTAAACACAATTTGCAGACATCTTTGGAGGGCGTGGCATTACCGTAGGCTTTTAGGCTACAGGTTTTGAGCTAAGGGCAGTGATCTCTCCAAATACCCTGGTCAGGGATTCACCCCTATTTGGAAGAATCCTTTGATTTATTTTTCTCAGCACTTGTGCCAGAACCAACTGTATTACAGGCCGTCTAATTGAAAATTGGCAGCAGACGGCCCAGATCAAAGGCAGCCCAAACCCAGACCTCGGATCCCAGGCCAGTGGGCACTTAGTGCAGCTCAGAAGCAAAGCATCCCATCCGCTTTCCAGCAGTTCCTGCCAATGCTGCTGCCTCAGCATCCCCACTGGCTGATCCATGGGCTGCTCTGCCATCGGCTCCAGAAGGAGCCACTTGTGAGCTATTAAAGGCAGCAATGAAGTGCTATGGTGACAGCAGTGATTCAGGGAAAGATGGAGGAACCACCAGGAAGGCATTCTCCTTTTCCACTGTGCTGAGTCTGTGGCGATCGTGAGAACACAGCCACCCAGAGGTGGATGGGGAGGGCCCCGTGGGACTGAGATGGGTCGGGGGAGAAATGGAAGATTCCTTCAGGGAAAAGAGCACAAAAGGGACATTTCATATGTTCACAGGCAATGGAATGCGACCATGTTCTGTTTACTAATCCAAGAACCATTTCTAAAAGAATGAGAAAGAGGGTCAGTACCACTTCAGTAATAGAAGTACAAAATTGACAAGAAGATGCTTCACAGATTAAATATGTCAAGTAGTTCACTCAGGTTAGGCTCATTTTATTCATTTCTTAATCTCAAATTCCTTTGTCTATATGAGTAATATTTATCACATACACACACATAACTGCTTTCTCTCACACACAGACAGATGGACACACACACACACACACACACACACACACACACATCCTGATTAGATATCTTGGAAATGTTGCTTATATCTAAAAGTTTGAAGAAACATGAGCTGGACCGGTTAGGTAGACCTTAATAATGAGATGGGTCAGAGGACTCTCTGAGGCCAGGTGGGATATACTTTCCCCAGACAGAGATGAGTGGATGTGGGAGAAAGATGATCTGATCAGGGAAGAAGGTTCTGGGGCAGGAAGCTAAAATAGGGTTAAAGAGAGAGTGGAGAACCTCTTTATAATGTCTCAATGTTTAGTTGCTTACAGATTTACCAAGATGTTGAATCAGTAAGTGGCATTAGGAATCTGCTCATCAGAAAGGTACTGGATGATTTAAAGAAAAAGGGCCGAATGAGATTTCCTTTCTGCTCAGTGTCCTCATGCTGTACTTAGGCTGGCACTAATGGCAGACAAGCTACTGATGCTTCAAACCTGTCCCCAGGCAGAGTCAGGTTTCTTCCTTTCCCACTTTCCATGGAAATGGAACAAAAGTCGACTTCTCAGCTCTGTTCCTAATGGAGATGGTTCTCTCAGACTCAGGCTGTAGAGCTGGTTTTCTTCTCTTCCTCTTTAGAGACTTCACCTAACCTTTCTTGACTTTTCTTACCATTTCTGTTGTTTGATACGTACCCAACATTCTCTCTCCAAGAAAGTATGTGACCTAGCCACTGTTTAGTTTTTGCATCTCTTTAGTGTTTCTGATCAGGCTATACCTCTGTTTCCTTGAAACTGAAAGCCTGTTTGTTGTTACCACCCACACCCAATGATGGGTCTTCCCATTATTCATGTCAAGAACTATGCCAAACCAATCAGTGGGCCAATCCAATTATCACAAAGCTGTGAAGCAGCAATGTCTAAAATACCCCACCTTGGAGTGCATAAGGATTTGGGGGACATTTTAGACAAAAACCATAACAGTTTGAGCCCTCATTAATCTTTTAATTTATAGTTTTCTAATTACATACAAAGTTGAAATCTTTGCATATACTTGTTTGCCATCTATATATCTTCTTTAATATCTTTTAAGATCTGTCCATTTTTTTTTATGTTGGGATTGAATTCATGACGTTATGCTTGCCATGCAGGTGGTGTGGTATGGAGCTATGTCTCTGGCCTAAAATTTGTCCATTTTTAATTGGATTGATGTCTTAAATTTTTAGAGTTTCTCATGAACTATGGAAATAGGTTTTTTTTTTTTTTTTGTCTTTTTGAGACAGGGTTTCACTATACCATTAAGACTGGTCTTGAACTCCCTTGATAGACCAGACTGGCCTAGAACTCAAAGAAATCTTCTTGCCTAAGCTTCCTGAGTGCTGGGATTACAGGAGTGTGCCACTATACCTAGACCAAATTTTTTTTTAATAAAAGGACTTTGAAAATATTTTTCTCCCAGTCTGTAGCTCAACTTTTTATTCTCTCAAAATGTGTTTCATAGAGCAGAAATTCAAGCATCACATTTTTCTTTAATGGATTTAACTTTAGGTGTTGTATTTAAAAAGTCATCACCAACCAAAGGTTGTCTAGATTTTTTCCTATGCTACTTTCTGGAATTCTTTTAGCTTTGCATTTTACATTTAGGTCTATGATGTATTTTAAATTAACTTTTGTGAAAGGTGGAAAGTCCATGCCTATAGATTTTTTTATTGCATTGAACTACCATTGCTTCTTTGTGAAAGTATGTTGATTATATTAAGGTGGGTCTGTTTCTAAATTCTCTGTTGAGTTGTGTTAAAATATTTATTTGTTCTTTAACCAGTACTACATTGTAACCTTGCAGTGAGTCTTGAACTCAGGAAGGCTCGATCCTCCAACCCTGTTCTAATGTAGTATTGTGTTGGCTATTCTAGATCTTTCTCTTTTTCACATGAACTTCTAGAATTAGTTTGTCAGTAACCACAAAATAACTTCTCGAGGTTTTGATTAGGCTTGCATGGGATTTGTAGATTAAATTAGGAAGAAATGACATCTTGGCAATATGGGTGTTCCTATCTATGAACACGTAAATCTGTCCGTTTATTTAGATCTTTGATGTTTTTCATGATAGTTTTGTAGTTATCATCATACAAATCTTGTACATGTTTTATTATATTCATACCTAATATTTTATTTTCATGCTAAAGTAAGTGGTTTTATGTTTTAAATTTAAAATTCATATTATTCATTGCTGTCATATAGGAAAGTAATTGACTTTTGTAAATTAATTTTGTGTTGTGCAACTGTGCTAAAATCACTCCTTAGTTCTAGGACACTTTCTGTTGCCTTTTTGGGATTTTCTACATGTCCTAACTTTCCTTATCTATGTGGTTCAGCTATTTTCTATGATGTTGGTTGCCTGCTCAATCCTTTGTCTATGTCTTAGTTTACTGCTTGTGCATTCTTTTTGACAGATAGGGTCTTAATTGCATACACAACTACTTTTCGCACAGTGCTTGGCACTATACTTGCAAGGAAACCATATTCGAGTCTTTTATAAAGAAATGCAAGGTTACTTGAGCAATTCCTGAAAGTGAATTAGATACTTAAGTTTCTTTCTTTAGGAAGATTGAGACAACCTGTTTCCCTTATACATAAGCCTTCCAGCTCTTTGCTCAATGAATCCATAGAGGAATCTCTTGACTGGAGTGAGGTGAGAAGACCCAGAAATTTTCTTCCTTGGGAAGGACCCTCCCTCCATCCCCAGTCAGCTTTGTGGAGCAACATTGACAGCCACTGACTCTGTCTTACAGATGAGGCCGATTGAGACCACCAGCTGGTCTGGTTTCACACGGTCAATTAGAACAAGACTGAAGCTAAAACTTACATGTCCAGCATTTGAGGCCAGCTCTCTTTTGGGTCTGGAAATAAATTCCTGGCTATTCTAACTGCATTCATAAGCTGATGCCACTCCTAGTGTGATTCTTGACCTGGAATATATTTACAGCACCTGATGATAAGAGTAATGAGAACCTTGAAGACAATATGATATAATTCTTTCTTTTGTTTTTTTATATTTTATTTAAAGAGAAAAAAACAGAAAAAGGGGTAAAAATAATACAGAATTTCAAAAAAAACCAGTAAGAAATCACTACTTGATAAATTACATATTGTCTTCTTAGAAATAGTTGTTCATGTTACAAAATTAAGGCATACAAAGTAAACAAACAGTGAGGCTGCAAACAGTTCTGTTTAACGGTCCAACAAAAACTTGGTAATACGGTTATCAATCCCACACACTTAAACATACATGCAGTTATATTCTTTACCGCATTTTCTTTTCCTCCTTTTGCTTTTTAAGTACATTATCTGTTTAGTTATATCATGTTTCAGCTTGCTCAGTACCTTATTGACCTGTTTTGTTGTTGTTATTTCCTTTTTAATCACCTTATATAATTCTGTTGTTTTGTTTTTGAGTTTCTCGTCATCCATGTCACATGGATTAGCTTTGATGGAGTTGGGAGTTTTTGGAGGTATTTTGTTACCTTGTTTTCTCATGTTCTATTGTGTTATTTTTATTTAATTTTCATTAACTTGGAGGTAGTAATAGACAGCAAAACAAGATGGAATAAAACCAATTGAGATAGTATAGTGAAACTGGCACAGAACATCACAGCAGGTCACCAGGACAACAATAATAGGCACCATTGTGATATAATTCTTTAATTTCAAAGTTGAGTACACCAAAATCAAGAACAATGAGGTGGATTTTTTTAGCAGTTATATTCATGAGGTGGTGGGGTCTTAGTCTTGGTTAATGTGGTGGCTATTCACTAGCTTGGGAAAATCAGTTTGTGCCTTGAAGTAAAGGAGAACTGGGGAAAAGTGTGTCCTTTCTGTGGGCACAAGGAGCCATTTAACTGTGTCCTTTATATACTAAAGATATTTCTGGAAAGTTTGTCTCTATACCTGGTGCTGTATCCTGCTAACATCATCTTCACTTTTCAATCTGTAGAATGGAATTTCTTCTTGAATTTTACATTTTAGTAATGAGAAAAAGTTAATGCATCTTCAAACATGAAGCAGAAATGCTTTCTCTTTTGACTTAAATATTCAGGGGAGATATTAGCAGCAATAATGATTCCAGTTGTAATCAAGCCATTTCCCCCAAGTGAGGTGATGCTCTCTGGATTCCTGCCTTACTCACTGAGAGTTTCCAGCTTTGGGCCTTCGGGGAGAGCTCATTCTCACAGGAGCAGCTGATTCCAGCCCTAGAGGTTAGATATGAATAGAAAGCAACTAGCAGAGATGAAGGAACCCAAAGTGAATGGAGCCAAGAAATCTCTTTCACATCTTAGACATAGCAAATGATCAAAATAATGGTTCTTGAGAGGATTCTTGAGTGAGAGTGTCTAACTGGGGTGCAGTTCCCTAAGAAAGGGGTCAATGTTCTTTTGCCTAATCTTTTTTTATGCCAAGATACCTAATATATGGGTATTGGAGTTTCAAATGCTTCTTGAATTTTGAGTTGAACTGAGTTGCAGCTGAATAGTCTTAGAACTTAATGGCTAAAATAATTGTTTATTGTCTCTCACATTTTGTAACGTTGTTCAGTCGCATATTTTTGCTGGTCTCACTTTGAATATTGTGTGTAGATGTACTTAGATTACAACTGGAAATGAGACATCTGGGATCTTGCCTAGAACCTCCTTTGCTCTTTATGTAAACTTGAGGGTCTTCTTTCCATGTGACTTCTTGTTTGGCTTTCTTTTGCAATGTCTTGAGAAGAGCACCTGTATTCACCACATGGCAGCTCAGGGCTCCACAAGAAGTGCTTCAGGAAGACTTTACTGTTGCAGATTCTACTTATATTGCTCTTGCTAATATTCCATTAGCTAAACAACTCATGTGATGAAGTCCAGTGTCCAAGTGGGAGGGGACTGTAAAATTCAGGAATACCAAGAGGTAGGGTAGCTGCCAGAAGTTTGTCAGAGGCAAGGGATGTGGGAATTTCTAGATAGGAAGGTGGGATTGCAGCACAGTTGCCCTGTGGTGCTTTAGTTTAGGGTAAATGGACATGCAGATTGGGATTGGCAAGAAGTAAGAAGGATGGCTCTAATCAAACTGAGAATGTCTTACAAAGTACATTAGCCTTCAGACTGAAGGCAACAAACAAACAAACAAAACCAATCAGAGACCTCCTGGCAGGCTGCAGAGCCCAGGGTGGGTGGATTGGATTTGCTTAAGTGGACGTGGTAGAGGGAGATTTTTGAGACAGTGTGATGTGCTGGAAATAATGGCAGTGATTGATGAAAAGAAAGATGAATGTAGATATAATGGAGACTAGGAAGGAGCTGCTGGTTCAGTGAAAATTCTTGAGAAAGAATCTATAGGATTTGCAACCGAGTACCTGGGTGGGTTTAGGGGGATGGAGTAGTCACCTGCAGAAGGACCACACTTTTATTTGTCTGGACTCTGGCATCTACTTGCTGGGAGGGTGCTGCATATTGATGAATTCAGGTTCTTTCTGATAAGATGCAAATAGATTTTAGGGAAACATCACGAGCAGGATGTAATGTAGATCTTGAAAATGAGAAGGCTATTCCTAAGTACTTCAGATATAAACCTTGATAAAGAAAATTTAACAAGAACCCTCACACTAGTCTGGGAGTGGGGAGAGATGAGATGGAAACTTAAAAAACAATTTTAATAGCAACTCAGCATGCGTGGCGTGGCAAATGTCAGGTCCCTGGGGAATCATCTGATGTCACTGGGCTTGTGAAGCCGGGCCTTGTTCTTGCCTTTTTCCTGGCAGAGCAGACGCACAAACAAGGAGCACAGTATTTAAGGTGTATGAGCACATGCTCAGCCTGGGAGGGCCCTGGGGCCCTGGGAATGCTGGGTGCAGCCTCAGAGCTGCTGGGCTGGACAGGGCTGTCATGAAGGGAAAAGTCTTTCTCTGGGATCCTTATCATTCTCCGTTGATGAGGCAGGAAGGAGTTTCTGATTTCAAACCATGTCCCCAGGGAGCCTCTGATTTCACCCTTTGTTTTCATACTTCCTAAAGAAGGCAGGATTGCTTGGCTCTATAGGGGTTAGAGGCCAGGGCTCTAATTACTTTCATTCCTTGAGTTTTTTGGCAAGGTCTTGAGAAAACGGTCAGAAGACCCATCCGGTTCTTGGGTATGAGCGTTTACCACACTTTCAAACTCTGTTTTGTTTGTGAACAGCATTGCAACATCTAGGCCTTAGGAAGTCCTTGGGCTTTGATGAAACCCACATCGTTTTGTGCATGGGGCAGCTCATTTATAGGCTTAGGAAAGGAATGTTTTGGTGAAGGTGTTGCTAGCAACTTTTAAGTTGAACTAGAAAAAAAAGCAAATCAAACCAGAACAAAAACATGTGCTAGAAGGACAGCCATGCAGGAGGGCAGGAAAATAGTGGAGTCATCCAACTATACTTGTTTGGTCTAAGGCAGCCCTACCCCTCCCTTCACTGCCCCAGTGGGGGACGTTGAGGAATGATCTGGGCCTTCTTGGCTGGTAAACACCGTCCCTAACCTGGAATTAACCCAGTTTGATTTGTTAGGAATACCAGTTTGTCATTTGATATTGGTGTTTCCAGGACTAAGCTGCTGACTTGGATATTTTTTATAATTTGGAAACTTGCACTGATGATTCTAAAAATTACCGCTAAGCCTAAATAGTTGTAGGAAACATTAAATAATTTTAACTTCAGTACTAACAGATATTGAGCGCTTGATATGTGCTAGGCAATGTTCTAAGGAGCTTTCTTATATCGGGGTAGTGATTTGTCCCACAGCCCTACCAGGAATTGATGACATTATACCCATTTTAGAGAGGAGGAAAAGGATTATGGAGTTTAGTCATTTGTATGGTAACACAATAGGGAAGGAACTAGCATCAAAGCAGAAAATCTGCTTAGAATATCTTCAGAAGTGTTCTCTCTCCCATTTACCTCTCCCCCTTCATCTAAAATCATGACTGGTTTGGATTGTGATATTAAGAAATTTCAGTGAAAGATAACATCCTTGAAGATGAGTAAAGAAATATGATCCTGGGAATCCCACTTTAAGCAGCTGCCATGTGGGAGGGTCTGGCCGCAGGGCAGGGCCAGCCAAGTGTCCCCAAAGCTCCAGTTTGAGGTATCAGGCCTGGGCTTATGAGTACTGAAGAGAAAATCATTTATGAAGATCCTTGTGTTGTTTTAGTTCAGGACTAGTTTCCTTTTTTGTTTCCTTTAAATCAAGAGTACTGTGTTTTCCTGTCTGCTGGCCCTCGTTTAGACCTCATGACCATGCAGAACTTCCTGGTGCCATACCACGTGGATCACTATATCTGCGTGGCCCCTCATCTTTCTCCATGTCTTCATGTCTTGGCCAGCTTTGAAGAGCAGGAAGGTGGCCTCACAGGGGTGGCTGGCTGCTGAGAGACTGGTAATTCAGGTGTCATTTTACAAGAGGTGTCTCCTGCAGACCTCCAGGGGTACAGAGCATATTCGCATAGGGAGGAGGATGAGGGTACCCCGGGTGAGTGAGCCTGCGTTGACAGCAAGCCATTGAGTCCGTTGTAATGAGTGAAAGGAGCCGGAGGATGGTGCCACGTGGATGCCCCATCTGGGTACACACATATATCCACACATACAGATATACACATGCATTCATGACCCAACGTGCATATGAACACACATATATGTGCACACATGCATGCACATATGTGCAGGTGCATGTACTCACACAAGCACACACATGTGCCCATGCATGCAGTGGAGGAAGGGGAGAGAAGGGGGTGGTGGGTGCAAGGTGAAGGGTCCAAATGAGGACCTGGGCTGCTCCATCTGTGCAGAAGTCTCCCCCACGAAAGCTGGCTCCCCAGATCGGCCAGGATTGGAGGTGGGCGGTCTGGCATGGAAGAACTGTTCTTTTTTATGCACCGGCTTTATTTCTACCAGAGCAGTGTTATTTTCACAGCACACCTGAGTGGAAAGCACTGAGTGTTGCCCTGTGCCCCCTGTCCTCAAGATGGGCGCGTTTTCTGCTGTGAGTTATAAGCTGAAATGCACATTGTAATTTCTAACTCCAACCTAAACACAGCACTCGATGTATCATAAATGTTCTGTAAGAGGTAGGCATTATTTGGCTTTAGTTAAATGGCTGTTTATGTCTAAATTTGAAGTAAAATGGTCAGAAAACATGAGCTTTCAAGAAATTAGGAATCAAACAGATTCCTCTGTAGGTTTTCACTGTCTTTAAGCATACATTTCCAATAAGTCCGGAAAGCTCTTAAGAATTTTTTCAAGGTGTTGAGAGAAACACATACGTGGTGCTCGCTGGTTGGTCTGATGTGAATCTCTGGGGAATCTATTGTAATCGACTTGTAATCAGTGGCCTGATCCAATTTATATTAATACCAAGAATATTCTGATATAATTTTTAAGTAATCCTGTAGTGATGTTGCTGCAAAATAATACTGAATTATAATAATACTCTGAAATATATTTGAACTTAAGAAGTAGAATATCCTTGCTTGAAGTTTAATTGAACATCCATGCATCACTATGGTAAGTTCTAGATCATCCCTTAATGCCCCTGTGGAAAGAACAACATTTAGATTTGGCTTATTTTAGAGGAGAAAACCTTTAAGAGAACTATGTTGACAAGAAACTCTCTTTTGGTTTTGGAATTAGGCATGTAATTTCCAAAGCATAGCAAATAAATAACAATATGGCATATGTGTAAATATGAAACAGACAAAATCTTCTGGTTTTCAGTTGCAAACATGATGCCTTTTTAAAATTGCTTCCACATGCGGTGCTTTTTGAAAACATATATGCACACACACACACACACACACACACACACAAACTCATGAATGGCGTGATTCTAATTTCTCCTGTTACCTATAAGGTACGGCCAAATTAAATTAATACATAGGAGACTTGTTTTGCTTGGCTCCTGCAGTAACCGCTTCCACTTCTTGAAAGGCCTTTCTTTTTGTGGCTTCCTTTTCTGAAAAGGTTTACCATGTCTTCGTGCAAGAGGTTGTCACGCTTTAGAAAAATCACAAGCAGCAAAAAGTCAGAATTGTCAGTTCAGAAGATGCTGCTCGTTCCACTGGGTACAACCGAGCAAGCAGTGCTGGCAAACGATCTTTAGAAAAAAAACAGAGGCTGGGAACTGCAGCAGAATGAAGATAAAAAGGGTTGCTGGCTTTATTCTCACTGAAGGCTGGCAACGGGAACCTGCAGGAGGGAAGACGTCTATCAGATAGGTCATCTGTTGTGTAATGAAGAATAGAGGCCGAGACAGGCGGGAGGAGCAGGTGGACTTCCTCTCTGAGGGCCAGGAGAGTCAGAGAGAAACAGAAAGCACAACCCTCATGAACTATCCACCTTTAATTTACTACCGAAGGCTCTGCTTGTTAGGCTGAGTCTGCCCGGGAGGGGAAGGCCATTTATAAGATTATAGATGTACCTGAAAATCTGCTTCTCATTTCTCACTATGAATTGGTTTCTCTCCATAAAGGAGGTCTTATTAAATGACGAACAGGTCAAACATTTCCTAGTCTCATAATATTTATACTACTTTTCCAACATCTTATTCTCTATGTGTTGTGTTGTTTTTAGGAAGAAACACAATTACAGTAAGATACAGTAATGATTTGAAGTGTATCTCTTTGTCAAGGAGTATGCCTCATTGCCTTAATTATGATATGCATGCTATTTTGCTTTCAGAAAACATTCCAAAGATGCCTTGGCCATGCAAGTGGATTTATAAATACCCAGTTTAAAATCACAGCAGCATCACTGGACTCTCGATGGCTTTTAGTTTCTACAAGAAGTTTCAGTTTGGTTCTTGATCTTATACAAAGCCAGCTGCTGACTTGGGAGCTACTGGCCAGGGCAACTAATTGGGACCACTTTAGATATGGGTGGGGCCTGAGCCCACCAAATGGAATGCAAATAGGAACATCCTCAGAGTCTGGCCCTTCCTCCTAAGTGCTGTAGGGGCCATGCAAGACATAATGGAGGCCAAATAGACTTTGGCAAAAATGCACCCGAATGAGGAATTGTTAAACCAGATCATCTAAGAAACACACTGTGACTGAACGAGCTAGGCTGTGACTCTCAGGGGACACTACCTCTTCCTCGGGCCAGCCTTCTAGAATCAATAACGACCATTTGTACTTAGAGAGAGAGAGTGGGAGTTAGCCTTTCTGTATTGACTGGCTGGTACATAGCGCCCCACCTTTGCAAGCTCGTGAAGGGAGTCTCTACACCCGCCAGCCTGCGAGCCCTGCAGTCGGCGACTGGCGGCCCACTTGTGCCATTCATCAGCGGCCTGAGCCCTGGCGTGGCCAGTGCCTCGCGCACACACACATGCATCATTCATCACCTCTGCTCTCTTTCACAAATAATCTAATGGAGTATGATTCTTTCCTTTCTGCCTTCTGACATGCAGGCCTGGCCACGAAGCCCAGCAGTAAATATCTATCTTAAACAAATCGCTGTCAGGGCTAAGTCACCAGGGACGTTTAAGAGGGAATTAGGAATTAAGAATTTGTGGTGATGGATAATAAAAGATGGATTGGTTTATTTGTGTGGCTTTGCAAATGTGTGCATTAAAATAGGTGGAGAAGGATAAAATAACACAATTAGGCTTCTGAATAGGTCAGACCCAATTATCTGGCAATTAATTTGCCAGTTATTTTGTTAACATGGTGTGTGTGTGTGTGTATATGACTATGTATGCATAGTTTCTTGTGTATGTTACTCTATGTCATGTATTATTTATATATAATCTATCTATCTACTGTGACATATATTAGAATGGGGAAATTAAAATAAATAATAAAGACTGTACATTTTAGTGGCAATAGTTTGATTATGGTTTTGCTATGTAATAGTGGCTTCTCAAATGACTGCTTGTTAAATATGCAGGGTGGTAGCTTTGGTTTGAATAATTTAAAATTCAAATTGAAAAAAGTCAGTATGTCCACATTTTAGGATTTAATCTTTTTGGCAATCTAAAAGAAAAAAAAGTTAACGGAGGCTAAATAGCTTGGTTATCCATGCCACTGATGCTCTGAAATAAGAAGATTATAATGTTTAAAATCAGGCTTACAGATGTATTTTCCACTTTTTAAGCCAGAAAACCCTCTAAATTGTTAGACCTAAATTCTTTAATCTCTCTGCTTAAGCCAAAAGGTGAGCTCAGAAAAAAATTTCACTATTTTCAGCCCTAAAGAGGAGCTTAGCCATGCTTTAGGAAGTGATTACTCGGTTCTAGTGATTGTAGTGGAGACACAAAAATCAGGGTCGCAGTGTTGGGCTTGGCGGAGGACTGGGCCATCTCAAACTCATTTCCTGAAGGACTCTGGGATCTGACTTAGAGATCTGACCCTGTGCAGGCTCTGCGTCTGACCTGAGTCTGGCTTGTATCAGAGGACTCTATGCGCGGTCAGACTATGTACTTGCTCTTTCCACGTGGGTATAAAAGGGGCATGCACTGTGCTGCCTTGGCCCTAACCCTTTCCACGGCCACCCTAGGCTATGAGAGACAAGGACGCTTTCACTGTGGCTGCTTGCCTTGTCCGGTCCACAGCCTACGTTCCTGCATCTCTTCCAGCCTGACGCACGCGTCCTCTCTGTCAGGCACTCCAGTAGAAAAACATACCCAAAACTACCTGTGACAGCAGCCTTCTTTGTTATTTTATTTGCAGCTTAACAGAAAGTCTTTGATGCTTGGATACGGGTTAAAGAAATGTGAGAATTTCAGTCCCCTGAAGAGCTGGACAGAAAACCTTAGAGCAGCACGAAGCCCTGTTCTCCTGTTATACTTCTGCGTCTGCAGCACCCCACCCTGGGAAAGGAGGCAGGGCGGGTGTCTTGGGGTGCACCTTGGGGTCAGGCTGCCACTCCTTTGGGGCAGGCACACTCTGTCCCAGGTACCTTTCCCTCTCTGCCCTGAGCACTGTAGGGTGTGGGCCTTCTTGGCAAAGCTAAACACATTGTAAACCTTGATACAGGCCTGGTCCGCAGCTCCTCGTCACCCCTAAAGAAGGGGTCTAAGGCTGTTGTTTGTGTGGTCAGTCAGTGTACAGCCCGGCCCTAGATTCTATTAATAATGTTGGGGCCCATGGTTCCTATAGAGAGGTGAGCCGCCGGCCCTCCGGCCTGTATGTCCTGTCACTCTTGCCTGGGACAGCAGGAGTTTCTTACCAGGTTCTTGGTCCCTCAGAGGATCCTGGCACAGTGGCTAGGACAAGATTGGGCTCTTAAAATTCGACACAGAATACACTCATTTTTATTTTTGGAATTTTATCATACCCTATTTAAACATACTCTACTGTCTCTGATGAGTGTTTTTTTTTTCCTTGCTGGGAAACAGGAGCAAGAGAGCCACATGGCAGAGTACCTGTCCTTAGCAAGAGTTAGTTAAAGTGTACAGAACAGGGTCACTCACAGTCTTCACCCTCCCTGTGTCCCCTGATTCAGACATGTACTTCTCTGGAAAGTTCCCGGGGAGGATTCTTCTTTCCATTGTTCTTCAGGCCTGTGGCTTCTGTTTGCCTGGTGCCACCTGTGTGTCACCTACTCTTAAGGCACTGTGACTCCAGCAAGTCTGTTCTGTCTAGGAGTTGTGGGAAACCATGTTCCAGATGCTGTTCCAGGCGCTGTTCCAGCAGGTCCCCACCAGCACCGAGATACGGTCCTGTGCCACCTCCCTTCACAGCAGCACCAGCCCCGCGGACTCCCAGTTCCGGCCCTTGCGTCTGTACTGTGAACGGCAGCTTCCCAGCTGCTCAAGCCATAGCCTTGGGGACCTTTGGGAGTCCTGTGGCTTCCCTTTCCTTTCCTTTCCTTTCCTTTCCTTTCCTTTCCTTTCCTTTCCTTTCCTTTCCTTTTCTTCTTTGTCTACCCTTATCCAGTCTGAAAGGCTTGTCTCAGTTTACTTTGTCCCCTCTGTCACTACCGCAGGCCTGTGAAATGCCTCGCATGGCTTCCCTTCAGACCCTGTCCCCGCCCTGTCCACACAGTGCAGCCAGAGGACCAAGATGGTCATATCTCCCCCCTCATTGGTATTGCAGTGACATTCAAGTGTCCTCAGATGGTTCTTAGACTACAAGAGCCAGCTCTTTCTTTCTCTTGTCCTCTTCAGCCTCTTCTGTTCCCAGCCCTGAAGCCCACTGCCCTGGTAATCTGTCTCCGAATGCTGTTGGTCCTCTTCCCCACCAGTTAACACATCTTTCAGTCTCTGGACAGCCTCTTCTTCCTTAGGAGATTTCTGCGGTGCCCTCGGACTGGGTGGGGTACTTCAGGGAGTGTGCTCAGAGCCCTGGTCGTTCCAGTTCTGCCCTGACTGTACTGTAGACTACCGTGGCTTTGTCCTTCCTGTGCCTGGCTGCCATCAACCTACCCTGCGCGTTTTTGCAGTCCTGGATCCCAGCAGGGCCCAGCACACCACAAGGTGTGCAATGAATAAATCCCATTCCTATCAAAATTTATTTCCAATCAGAACTCCGAATTTACTGGGCAAGATATTTTCCTTTCAGAGATTTTCTTAGAGAAATTATTCTTCAAAAGACAAGAAATACCTATCATAAAATCTGTCCTTTTTGAAAATAACTTTGAAAAGTAGAATTTTTCATTGAAGAAGAAAGTGAAATTGGGCAATTTAGTGGTTTACCTTTGTGTGTGTGGATTCATCTCTCCACCCCCGACTGGAAATCTAGCCCATGGTTAGTGATCCCACAGGGACCACTCCGAGTGTTGCCTTTGCTCATAAGGGAGTGCCTGGCTTGAGTGCGTGGAGTGGAGGTGGTCTCTTCCCTGTCTCTGCTTTAGTGCTCATATCTATAAAAAGAAGGACAGGGGTTAAATTGTTTCTGTACGCTTTCCAACCTGAGTTTTTGTTTCTGTGTTTTTATACTGGTAAGAAACAAAAGAAGTATTTTTGTGAGGCAGTGTCCTCAGTGTTCTAAGACAAAATGACCATCATGACCCGTGAGAAAAGAGTGTTTCCTCCTCCCCTGATCTTTTGCCAAAAGCTCACCTCCAGCAGCAGAGTTGGGTAGCGGGGCTATTCTCTCTGAGGGTTTATACAGCTACTCTAGGAGTCAGACTATCCCCACATAACAGATGAGGAAACTGAGAACTTGAGAGGTTCTGTTACCTGCCCAAATTTCCAGAGAGCAAGTGGCAAAGCTGAAGTTCACTCCAAGACCCTGAAAAGGATTCTCTATCATCAACAATTTCTCTGGGCTTACTCTCCAAGCTTGCTTTTGAGAGGATGCTCCATTATTACTTTTTCTGTGGTTGTGATTCAGCACTAACATCAGGAGTCAGGTACAGGGCCAAAGGCTTAGAGATAAAAAGATAGAAAGATGATGTTCACTTTAGATTTCTCAAGAGCTCAAGAGGTGAAGGGAAGTGTGCACACAGGTTAAGGAATTGCAGCTCAGGGAGGCCGGATGTGTTGTGAAGCAGCAGTGGAGCTTGGCGGAGACACAGGTAGGAAAGGCTCATCTGGACACCAGGCATAGCTTTGTGAAGGATGCAGAGATGAGTGGGAGTTGTTAAGGGTGATATGAACCAGGAATAGGGCCCCTGGCATTGCGATAGGAAAACGCTACAGTGCCAAGACCATCGAGAAGGGTAGGTGACAGTGATCAATAGACTCCAGTGCTTGATGATAGCCAGCCTTTCTGACTCACTCTCCTTTCCTGGCAATGAATAGCCCTTGAGTTAACTGCCCTGCATGTGGGGTTGTCCCTGGGTTAACATCATTCTTAGGCAAAGAAATGATTCTCTATGACGCAGGAACAAACCTCTGTGTGTACCAAAATCATCTGGGAAGCTTGTACAAAATAGAGGGCTTGGGGTCCCTTTCTAGGTTGTGGTTCAGGAGGTCTTTGTTGGGGACCAGGAACCTGAGTATATGGAGAGGCAGGAATCCATGGCCTCTCCTTGACCATTACTGCTGATATGTGTGAGTCAAGGTCCCAGTGAGACCCTGGGATCTACGTGCTGTCTTTCTGTCTGTGAGGCTGGATTCACCCCATAGAAATGTTTCCTTTTTTAATGGTACAAATGCATGTTTATATGTTTAAAGTGTTTTCTCCCCTTTCTATTGCTTGTGAGAGAGAATACAATTTTAATCTATTTTATCAAATAGTAATATAAGTATAATATTGATAAATCCATACAAAAATAAACTTATCTAGTAAATAAAGATACGTAATACTTTAGGTGGTAACAGGATTTCATGTGAAGGAGGTAAGTAAGCAGCTGGGAAGTGGGAGGAAGATGGCTTTTAGCTTGCCCATCCTGGGTATGGAGTCTGCAAAGGGTAAGGTTTGAGAGAATGGGAACATGGGAAAAACTTATGTTTAGGCTCAGGGGAGGAAAAACCACTCAGGGTGGGAGAAGAAGGAGGCTGAGGCCCCAAAGCGAAGGGGTAGGCCACTGACTGTACAACATCTCAGCTACTTTCCCTGAGCAGATCACTAACAAGACCAGGTCTGTGTCCCCTGCCATGGTGCTGTGAGGGCAGGCTCCAGACTGGCAGAATACGGGCATGACATGGGGGCTGCATCTGGACTAGGCTTTCCTGACTCCCTCCTGCCAAGGGAAGCAGCAGGGGAATTTTTGTTCAGTGCCCAGAACCACAGAGCAAAGGCCACCACCTGCCTCTGGAAGGTGCTGTTTGTTCCTCTGCAGTGATCTGGCCTGCCTGGCTCTAGTGTGCCATGTGGCAGATACCTGCACCTTTGGTTCGGCTCTTCTGCACCCCACTGAGCTGAGGGATGGGCACATCTGCACTCAGCATGCCTTTCTGCAGACCACTGAGTCATTAGCAGAGCTGAGATGAGTCCCAGATGTTAGAGGAACATGGTAGCACTTCCCAGACCACCACTGGGACAGATAAACACAGAGACGTATGCAAGCCAATGGGATGCCAGAAGTTTGGCAAGTTGGCTCTGTCATGAACTGGGAGGCTGGTAACATTTGGAGGATGACGGTGGGAAGAAAGGGATTGTACTTTTCTCTGAAGTGTGACTAGGACCCTAGCTAGCTTCAGGAAGAAAGGGAATTGAAATATTTCAAATGCATGGGTAGAGGATGATCTTTCTCAGCTCTAGAAATCCTTCTGGGATAGTATCATAGTGAAGCTCCAGCATCTTACATGTGGGGCTTGGTGACTCTGGTCTGCTGTGTGACATAGGGGCCGAGAGTGGCTTTGAGACTCAGAAATGAGATTGGGCAGGATGCTTACTCATAAGTTTCCTTTTCCCCATTTCTAAAGGAGGTCTCTGAAATCCCCAGTCTCAGAGGGTTGAGGAAGGGTACCTACACGAAGCACTCGGGCCTGCTGTGGGCTCAGTGAGGAGGCTGTTTTTACCTTCAGCACTGGTATGTGTCTCACTTGCCCCTGCCATCCTGTCCAGTGACCCATGTTTTATGTTTGTAGTTTGGAGAGCTGAGAGCAGGATTTTGGCTCACATGTGTGCATTTCTAACAAAATACTGAGATACAAGCACTGGTTTTTATATTTTAAATGCCTTGTATTTGACCTAATGAAACCTAATGAAACCTAATGAAAA
This sequence comes from Dolichotis patagonum, assembly GCA_004027295.1. NCBI lineage: Eukaryota > Metazoa > Chordata > Mammalia > Rodentia > Caviidae > Dolichotis > Dolichotis patagonum. The sequence goes on from PVJX010000053.1 coordinate 99,834, forward strand.
ATGTGGCTCTTTTTTGTGGTACCAGATAATCAGTAGCAATGAAGAAATGATGATAAGTTATATGCACTTAGGACTCTGAGAAAAGAAGAAATGTTTTTCCAAAATTTAATTAAATCTTTGCACTAGCAGTTTATTCAAAATAACTTTGTCATTGATTGTGTATCAATACCATGATTCCATTAACTATTGGAAACTTTCAAAGTTTGGATCCTAGTGAAACCTACCTGTTCAGGCTATTTCTGAAGACAAAGATGGATATTCAGAAAAAAAGTGGTTTTTCTTTTCTGGATATGTTAAGGATTTAATTAATGGAAGCAGACCAGGCCAGCCATGGTCATAGCAAACAATCTAAGATGCTCATGGAGTCTGCTATACTTCAAGCAAATAAAGTATAAAATTCTACTTATATTTTATGAACAAAAATGAACATTATGTTTCTTCTGTCCAAGAATGGTGTCTAGTTCATTCTAGCTGTGCAAGAATGAAGATATTTTCTGTGTCCACCAGTCAGTGTTCACTTTGAAGTTTTATTAAAAGGAAATCATACATTATTAGAACTTATAATGAAAAAGTTACCCATGTCAGTTTCTCATACAGACCTGTTCTCCATTGCCCTGGTTTAAAAAAAAATCTTGAAGGGATATTTTAGTTTGTTGCATGGACAAGAGAAGTGCATTTCCTTGCAAAATCTATGTTCATTCTATTTTAAATCTCATTCATGTAATTATTCAATTGTTTACTAATTTAAGAATTGGAAAAAGAGTAGCAAACAACTAGCAACCAAGACTTAAAACTCGAGAAAGAGTGGCATCTCAATTCCTGACTTGAAATTATACTACAAAGCTACAGTGATAAAATCAGCATGGTACTGGCAAAGAAATAGACCTTAGGATCCATGGAACAGATTAGAAGATGCAAACACAACTACAAAGACACACAGCCACCTTATATTTGACCAAGAGGCTAACCACGTCCACTGAAAGGATAACCTCTTTAATAAAAGGTGTTGGAAAAATTGGCTTTCTTCATGCTGAAGACTGAGACTAGACCCATGCCTATCACCATGCACTAAACTAAAGTCAAAATGAATTGAAGATCTAAATATTAAAACAGAAACACTGAATCTACTGGAAGACAAGGTAGGTAGAAATCTTGGAGACATAGGGGTAAGCAGAGAATTCATGAACAAAATGCAAACTGCTTGGGAAATACTTTGAAGAATCAACAACTGGGATCTCATCATATTTTTAAAAATTCTTTTATTATTTTGAAGGTAGTAAAACACAACAGAGCAAGATGGAACAAAGCCAATTGAGACAATTGAAAGTGTAGTGAAATTGATACAGAACTTCACAGCAGGTTACCTGGATAACAGTAATAGGTACCATCGTATATCTTGTTATCTTCCCAATAGTTGTTCTTTCAATCAGGTATAGCAAAATCAAAGGAAATACAGGACATTACAGAGCTTATCAAAACAGAAGATTGAATAGAGCAATGTCATTAATCAGAACAAAGCAAAACAGTGATAAAAATGTTTGCCTTCCAAGAGATGGTAGAAGGAAATCCCCCTTATTTGCTATATTGCATATGGTCAACCTTCCAACAGATGCTCAGATCTCTGGCTCCCACTTGCTAACGGGGAGAGGGGGATGTTTGATTTTCAGCCTGCGTGCTGGTAGGCTCACAGCCACCCACCAGGGCAGTGAGCAGGTGGCTTTCTTTCCCAGAGCCCCAAGTTGGGATCTCATCATCATGTTAAAAAGTTTTTGCACTTCAAAAGAAATCACCAACGAAGTGAAAAGAAAACCCACAGGATGGGAAAGAATTTTAGCTGGCAGTCCCTCAGACAAAGGACTTATATCTAGAACATATGAAGAATTGAAAAACATCAAGCCCCTCAAATTCAAAGACCAAAAATGGGCATCTGAAATCAATACACATTTCTCAGATAAAGATATACAAATGGCAAGTAAATACATGAAGAAATGTTCACCATCACTGGTTATTTGAGAAATGCAAATTAAAATGACATTGAGATGCCATCTCACTCCAGAGAGAATGGCTGCCACCAAGAATTCAACATAAAATAAATGTTGGTGATGCTGTGAGGAAAAAGGACCACTTCTCCACTGTTGGTGGGAGTGTAGACTCGTGCAACCACTGTGGAAATCAGTATGGAGAGTCCTCAACAAACTAGGATTGGAAATTCCATTCAATCCAGCTATTCCCCTTCTGGGTATTTTCCTAGAAAAATTGAAAAGTTCATATCATAGTGATATATGTGCACCTATGTTTATAGCAGTGCAATTTGTAATAACTAAATCTTGGAAACAACCAAAATGCCCATCAAGTACAAAATAGATAAAAAAGACATGGTATTTTTATACAATAGAACATTACTCAGCTATAGAGCTCAGAACATTGAGGCTTTTATAGGTAAATGGAGTTGATTTGAGACTATCCTCATAAGTGAAATAAATCAGACTCATATTTGTAAATATCGTATTGTCTCTCTAGTATAAAAAATAATAAAAAACTGAAAGAGGAATAAGATCCAAAATGTATAATAGATATTGTAATAATGAAAGGGAAAGAAAGTGCTCTAAATGATATAACTGTATGTATGTTTAAGTGTGCAAGATAGATAAGAATACTGCAAAGTTTTTGTTAGTTCATCAAACAGGATGGTTTGCACTGTCATTGTTTGATTGTCCTCTTTTTATGCCTTGATTTTGTAACTTGAGCAACTACTTCTATGATAACAATATGTAATGTATCAACTAGTGATTTCTTACTGTTACTTATTTTTGAAATTCTGTATTATTTCTACCCTTTTTTTCTGTTTTATGTTTTTTCTCTAAAAAAAAAAAACTCAAGAAAAAGAAGCACCTCTGATTTGCTTTATTTTTTTCCACCTACTCCTTTAATTATTCCACAACTTTCTCTGATGGATGTATGGCCCCTGCCCCTTCCAGGTGGACAGGAAATACTTTCCATGATGTGTAATAGAGAGGGGTGAGTAGGAAGGAGGTAGCTCAGGATGGAGTGATTAATTCTACAGGGTGGCGCTGGAGGAGATCAGAAAACTGGAGCTGGAGCCGGGTACTTGGGTATGGGAAGTAGCTGTGTAGGAGGAGAGATAAAGCCATGTTTGAGGTCACCCTTGAGACTGAGAGGTAAGAAATTTTAAAACATGTTGTTTAAAGGCTTGGTGTCTATTATTATCAAATTCATTTGGCTTGGAAGACTGGAATGTTGAAGATTCTCTTTCATTTGATAAGATTTTTCTCTGTAGGGAGACATGTTGGTTGATCCTAGCAAAAGCTTTCTGATTCTAGTTCTTGGTGGCACTTAAACAATTGGAAGGAGGTGGCACATTAGATACCTCCTGCGGCAATGTCTGCCCTGCCGGAGAGTGTGGAAATCCGTAGTGTTTCCAGGGATGACCTGAGTACAGTACTTGCAAGTGCCAGACTTTGATCTTCATTCTTCTCACCCCATCCTCCCCCACCTCCCCACATAATACGGTTTTTCTTCCTGGTTTACCATTTTTCCTATTTAGAAGTACTAGGTGTGTTCACTGTAGAAAACAAAACTACAGAAAAGAAGAGAGAGGAAAATGGATCATTCACAGCCTCCAACAATAATAACTACTGTTAATATTTTGGTGTTATTTTTTGAAATTTTTTTCCAAAATAATTTTTCCACTTTACCTCTATGATAGATGTGATGTTGTACACAAGAATCTGTCTTATTTTATTTAATGTTATAAATGTTTTAAAGTACATTTTGCAAGCATTTCCTGATACTGAATTACCATAGTGTACTAGGTCTTCCTTCCCTTACCTCATTATTGTATACAAATGGTTTCTAACAATTTTCTAATACAAATAACACTACAGTTGACATCTTTTTGTGGAAAACTTTTCCCATATTTAGAGATATTCTTTAAATGTGAAGGATGGAAATGGCCTTGCTGTGTTAGGGAATATAAGCAGATGCCATATACTTCTCCATTTTCCATTCCCAACAAGAAACTTTGTGAATTGTGAGTGTGATCATTAAAATCCAACTAACCAATCAGCACCTCAGTGGAAATCCTTAATGAATTTGACGGATGTATTGAGTAGAATTTAAAGTTCATGAAGACAGAGATATTTGTGTTTTTGTCTTTTCACTGACACATCACAGTCATTAGGAAGTGGCATGGTAATTAGATTTGTGGGTGTCCAATGGAATATGCTTCCTGAAATGTCCCTTTGTGCATGTGAGGAAGTGGGCATACCTCTCTCTGATTCGCATATCCAAATGAATCTTCCCTTCGTAAGTCTTGTTGAGGCCTGTTTCCATTGATGATTTATTGGAAAAACTCAAGGGCAATCTGTGAGTGGGCTCCAGAGTCAACACTTTCTGGAGGAGACTCCCAATTCCTGTTCCTGGACTCATCTCACTGACACACTTGCAGAGACGCTCTCTGGTATTGTAGATCCATGGCACCAGAAGATGTGCCCGACACTTGTTTACAAAGAGGAAGCACCACGAGAACACAGCAGGTTTTAAATGTCATCCTGTTTGTGTGATGGAGACCAACATAGCACCTGTTCATTGGTCCCATCCACCTTGCTCAGGCTGCTGTATAGGCTCGGTCACCAACACACATGTTGTTTATGGGGAGCCCCACACCATGGTGACTTGCCCTTCACTCTTTGGTCCCTCTGACATTCTCCCACTGGTCCACTGAGTCCCAGGTTGGAAGTCCTCATCATTTTGGTAAAAAAGTCTGCGTCTTCTTTGACAGTGTCATGTGCCATTCAAACACACTGATGCTTCTCCTGTGACCCGTATCATCTTCAATTGTAATTGTCCAATTGTTGATCTCATCTCCTCCTCCATATAAGGCCTGAGGACTAAATTCCTTCCTGTTTGTGCCTGCAATTTGTCAAGCACCCCCCTGGTAATTCTTATACTAGCTGAAGCATCAGAGACCCTTGGCCTCTTTTGGGATTAGAAAGCCACCTGGAGTCTCCGTGGGGGAGCTGTCTCCCAGGAAACACAGCAGATTCCAGAGAATGACTCCAGTGATCTCTGGGCTTATATGCACGGCAGAGGACCCTCCCTTAGGAATTCGGTGACTCTCCCCATGATCACCCACAAGGAAAGGCAGAACTTTTTTCTCTTTTGAACTTAAATAAACTGTAAAAGTTTTTTATACAACAAAATGAAAATAAAGGGTAAGTTATAAATGCCACCTCTTAATAGGACAGCAGTTAAATTGGAGCTGTACATCATTGACCACTATGAAAAACTACTTTCATAATTGTTTTAATTTTCTCTCTTGGTGTTATGAAGACCTTTATTACACACAGTTCTATATTAGCACCTTTATTTGTAATGAAATAAAGGTTGGAAGAAAATTGAGGTTAAAACATGGCCAAGCTTCTGATGGTAACAAGTAAAACTCTCGTCTACAGAAATTAAACATGAAACTCATGTTCAGAAAAGCAGATGCCATTAAATCCCTCTTTCCTTCATTTGGTAAATGTTTCTTGAACGTGGAATTGATGCATGAAGTTATGTTACACATACAGAGACATACAAATAAAAGTGTGGTGAGCTGATATTTCAATTTTCAGGACAAGCCCTTGTTAGGGAAAACCTCTTAGATATTTTTTCCCCAGAAGTCTTGATCTTTTCTAAAATACAAAAGAATGTTTGGCCTTTGAAAAGCTAAAGTTTCAAAGGTTGTTTTCCTGTCAGTAGTTAAAATCAGCAGATGGTCAGATGTTACAGATTGAAAGAAACCTTTATTTATTTCTTTTCTAGTAGAAAAATTGTATACAATATACAATTTTGTATGGCATAGTTCTTCGAAGTTTTTTGCAGTCGAGAGTTAGGCAACTCTTATGATTTGTGTGATCCGATGAGTGTGAGTGTGGTGGTAAGAGGTCTGGGGGTTTATTTTCAAAGTAAGTTTCCCTTCTGGGATTAAATCAAGGGAGATATTATCAAGGGAACCATTCCCTACTCGCCAGGCATTAGGTGCTGGTCATCACATATAAACTATTTTGTCACGGCATTAGAGATCTTGTTTTTATGTTACATCGAATCATTTGTGACTCTTGTACCTGCAGACAGAGCAATGAAAAGCCTGCTCTTGAGTGTGTTGAAGTCTCAAATAGAAACAACCTCTGTGTCTTCCAAATGGAGAGGATGAATATTGGAACCGCAGGAAAACTAAGACACTCGAGATCATTATTTGAGGTCAGGAGGTTTCCTGCTAAAAATCTCCCATTTAAACCCAAGGGACCTGGACTCAAAGCATTTTTATCAGAGGGCTCTGGAGTCAGGGATATGCTTTGACTGCTGGCGCAAGGTTTCTGACCTGTGAAATTCCAGAGCCAGCGTTTGAACTGAGGCTTTGCTGAGAGGAGTGATGTGGTATGTGCTGGTGGATTTTAAAGAAGTGGTTTGTGTAGTTTTAAGTGCATTGTGGAAGAGGCTCTTAGCGCTTATAAACCATGTTGCATTTCAGCGTGGTTGACATCATTAGCCTTCCTTTTGATGAATCTGAGTGAGAGGGGTGCTGCTGTTTTTGTTAAACAGCCAACTAGCAGCCAAACTGAAGTCGGGTGATGACTTGAATAATATTGTTTATGAATCAAAAGCTGAGGTGTGACCTGGGTGTCTTGGGACTTGTAAATGGATTCTGACCCAGTTCCAGGGGAGAGGTTTCAAGATGGCTTTAAGCAGAGGGAGCCCCTTTGGAGCAAAGGCCTCCGGAGGAGAAAGCTTTCAAAAGAGAAGACATTTATTTAGATGTTTAAGCTTTGGTAAATATTTTTTAAAATCAAAATCTCATGACTTTGGAGCCATGCCTCAGACAGTTCTCCCAGTCGTCGGCTTCATAACATAACTAATTACCAAACGTGACTCACTGTTATTTGTTCTGGTTGTGAATTAATAGGGTTGGAGCTTTGTTATGAAAAGAAGAAACAATGACTGATTAGATCCCAATCAAAACTCAGATCAATTACTAGTTTCTTTCCTATTCTTGATCTGGCTGGTTGTAGAATCGCTGTATTTTTCATCCCCATGGCTGCTATCTGGTGTGTAATGTTAAAGCCGCCAGAGAGCCCACACCCTTGTCTAAGCTCCTGCTGTCCCTTCTCGCACATTTAGCATCATGAGGATAATTTCTTTCTTGCAGAAAGACTTTTTCCAAATTTAGAAAATGGAAGTTCTGCTTTAAAGGTTGAGGCCAAAACTAATGGTTTTGCAACTTTCACTAAACGTGATTCTATTGATGGACCGCCGTGAGCACTCTGCTGTGGGAGGCCTGCTGTCTAAAACTCAGTTTAGGAAGGAGGCTGTCTGTAAACAACCTTGAGGGACTGTCACAGAGCCTGTCTATCTGGTTCCATTGTCTAGTGTGCCTGAAGTCTAGTTTGGGCTGCTAAACGATATTTATCTTTATTTTATTTTATCTTTTTAATCCAGGGCACCTTTAGAAATTGAATGGACTGTTTGTGATGTGTATTTGTGTGTGTGTATATATGTGTATGTGTATATGTATGTGTGTGTCATGAAAAATAGGGGTTTTCCTTTCTTTTCACTATTTCAGGAGATCTGTATTGGCCAAAGATACTGTGGAACATTGAGTGGTATGGCTGTTTCTCTTTCTTTTTTTACAGTACTGGGATGAAGCTCACAGCCTTCATACTGAGCTATACCCTCAGCCCCCGACCCCCTTTTCTTAAACTTTGAAGCAAAGTCTTGCTAAGTTGTCCAAGTTGGGCTCAAACTTCAGTCCCCTTCTCAGCCTCCCAGAGTGTTGGCATCACAGACGTGATCCACGCTTCCTAGCTGCAACTTGAATTTTGAGGACACGGTGATTGTGGGATTATAAGTTAAATGTGCTATTACAGCCTGTGACTACAGGGCCATCTTCCTGGCACTTGTTCACTGGCTATTCAGTGGGACAAGAGAGTGGGGTGGGCACTGAGGGGACCTGCCCAGCTGACCCCATGGCTCAGATGGAGCAGGGAGGTTTGGAAACCTCTGGAAGAAATTTTGTGGTTTTTCCCTCCCATTCCTGCCTTTGTGGTGCATGCTAACTGTGTTGGCTTTAGGAAGAATTCTCCCCTTTACAAGTTCTGAGGCCTTGTGTGCAGGATGGGGGTCAGGGGTGGCTCCAGAAATTTCTCTCTGACCCAATTTTGCCCCTGCCGTATGCATCCCTGTGCTGAGAATCACAATGTCCTCGGCCTTCAGGATTTCACCTTTTTGTCCTCGACAGTTTGATCCACGAAATTGCACCATTGTGTGGGCATTTGTCTGTTTACTATAATGAAGACAACCAAATTTGTAATTGTCTATTAAATGGTCTATTAAATAGTGTCATAGCTAGAGGGACCTCAGCAAAAATAATTCAGCTTTTCAATGCTTCACAAACTCCCTCTTCTCACAGTGTTCTACAGCACTTTTTGGGAAGACAGCTTAAAGCATTCTTTCTTTTATTTCTAAAAATCTTTTAACCTGAAGGTATTCTGGTGACTTTTTTTTTTCTGGAATTCAACTCACTTTCTCACATTCCTTTGTCTTCCCACTGAGTTGCAGTTCCAAAGACAAGTTTCTGTGGCCCTGTCTGTTGACAGAATGGTTTTTCCTCCTGGCTTTCATCCTGTCCTTGCCAATGAGATTGTCCGGTTTCTCCTGGGTTTCCCGTGTGACCTGGGCCCACTTCCTAGCCACAGTACCCCGGACCCCAGCCTCATCTTTCGTGTTGCCTCACTGCCACTGATAGCTTCACCTGCCACGGTGAGATGGACACGCACTCCACGTGTACTGCACAGGCTCAGATCTGCTCTCCCACACTCCACCCTCCCTGACTCTCCAGTTTTCTTAGAGGCCCGTTTTGCATTTGTGGAATCCCGAAATATCAGAGTTAGAAGGTGTCTTAGAGACCTACTCATCTGGGTAGGCTCTCAAAGCAGCAAGTGTCCCATTGATGTACACAATATGCTTTCAGGCAATATGCAGATAGAAAATAAAAATCAATAATTAGGAACTTGTCATTTGTTGCTTGTGAGTAAAACTAGCTAATCTTATCTACCACTTCATACCTAAGGATAAACACAGAGAAAAATGAGATTTAGTCTTTTTTTTTTAATTTAAAGAAGAAGTGAATAAACTTAGGGGACGCATTCAGTGAATGCTATGAAGTGGATTCGCAGGACACTGTGAAAGTGGATGCAGGATCATCTAAAGTCACTCCCTTGACAGTGAGGGAGAGGGGGCTTGTTAGATAACTGACTCATTTAGAAGGAATAAAGCACTACCGAATTTGTTTGCTGGGGTCTCTGAGAGATGAGGTGACCGTACTGTGGGATGCCTGAGGCCACTACTCCAGTTGGTATCTCAGATAAGGAGCTGCTTGGCTGTCAAAATGAAGCCCCCTAGAGGACACCAGGCTTCCTGCGGGGTTTAAGGGATGCCAGAGCCCTGCAGCCTGCCCAGAGCACCAGGAAAGCGAGGGTCAGCAGTGGGATGGGCTCTAGACTTCCTCCTCCTGGCTTAGTTGTATTGATACAGGTGATGCCATCAGCATCTGATGCTTCCACCATCATTGCCTGTTCCTCCAGCCATGCAGGGTCACTCATTCTATGTGCAATGACAGGACAGTTTATGGAGATATCTATTTGTTATTAGCTTTATTTTCCCCATTCTCACTCTATTGCCCATTAATTCAACCAGGGTTTGCCAGGTCCTGTTGAGAACCTTACAGCTACCATCTTCCTTCCCAGCAGGACCCCACATTTGGGGGCCATTTCCAGAGGGTAGACATATCTACAGGAGTCATTCCTGCCGATTCTGTTCTCTGCTGTGACTGGTCATCAGGTTGCCCTGTGACCCTAGCCAACAAGACCTATATGAATTCCTCTAGGGCCTTCTAAAACGTTTTTCTTTTTTAAAAAGAGAGGGGAAATTCCTATCTACTTGGGATACTGTGGTGTAAGGTGTGATATTTGGCATGTTGCAGCCATTTTTTCCCCATACATGTATCTAAACATTCTCTTAAGAATAAAAAGGAAAGAGTCTCTTAACTCTTACGTGTCCTAGAATTAGTTGTGCTCTGCCCAAGGGAAGTGTTGGTGTCAGACTCTATCCACCTTGGTTTGTTTTCTAAAAGTTGAGCTCTTAAAGAGCTGTGCTGGAGGGAGTAGATCTCAGGACTTTCTCACAGAGGTACCTGGGTTTCCACAGTGCACTCAGGAAAGCTCTTCCTTAGCCCTAGGGCTCCCAAGAGTGCCAGGATTTGTATTCTGTAGCTCACAAGGGAGCCACCAGGCTAGAGTGATCTGTGAGGCCTGTAATAAGCTGGGGATGCAAGTCCCTAGCCTATTTTTGGACACCCTAGAAGCTCCCTGTACTCTTACGTGTATAAGAGCAGAGTAGAAGCTTGCAAATAATAGTGAGGTCAATGCTGCCTAATGGCAGGGATACCTGGAGTTAGATTTGATTTGATTTTAGAGAACTCCTGGCTCCAAGAAGCATGATCTATTCCTGTTGTATCATATTGTGCGGCTAGCTTGTTGTGCTCCTTGTCAACCATTTGTTGGGTCTTACAGCTGAATTCTTTCTAATGCATGCTCAAATGAGGAGAGTGTAAAGCCATATTCACCAATGACACTTAGGGTGTAAGCAGCTGCTCCACATTTTGTGATGGTCCACAACCTCTGCCTTCTTCCAGTGGAATAGCCACCGGGGTTGTCCATGTCATGCAACATTAGGTCCTTCCTTCTAGAAAGAGCTTCAAGGATAATGTCTTTACTGCCCTTTCGTTTGGTATTATGACACCATTTGTTACAAGCTGTATTTTGAGTGGCGCTAATTCAGCATGTTAAGATGTTACTCTCTGGTATTCTCTGATGAGTGAGCAGTTGGGATAGTATAGCAATTGCCCTCTGCATTAGATTTGGCAGTGTCTTTTTCATGGTATCCTTATCATACTTCATGCTGTAATCTTTTTCCCCAAATGATAATTTTTTTCCTGAAGAAAATGTCTAGCACTGCCAACAGAGTTTCCTGTCCTCTGTCACATTTTTAACATAACACTTTTTATTTTTGAACAACTTTTTAGATTTACAGGAAAATTATAAAGATAATACACATTTCTGATATGCCTTTCCCCCCAGTGTTCATATCTTAAACACTCATGATGCATTTATGAAAATGCACGAATCAACATGGCCACATGACTATTAACTAAATTACAAACTGAATTTAGACTTACCGAGTTTTGATTCTTTCACCAGTGTCCTCTTCCAGTTCCAGAATCCAGTCCAGGATTCCACAATGCATTTAGACTAAGTCACATTTAATTTTATTTTTGAGACAGTTCCTTTTTTCCCATTCTGTCTTTAGCACACAGCTTTCAGTCACGTATCATGTTCATCTTGTGGCCTTCTAGCCACGAAAATGTCATTCCTGTCACTGAATGTAGAAGTCATCTTGGATAATGTCTCCTTAATAAAGTTCCCAACTTCTATCTAGTATCTGCAATGATGGTAAAACTTTGACAAAATTTGAAGACTGTCTGGGCCACGTGCCAGATCTTCAGTGCAGCTTCCAAATAAAATTTGGTGAAATATATTCCCCAGAGAACTTGTATATATATGCTCATGAGCGAAAGGATTTTTCTTTGCATGCAAATTTATAAATTTCCATATTCTTTCTTGTTTATGGGCCAAAAGGTTATGAGGAAAATGGATTTGTATTTTTATCTTTTCTGTGAAAAGATTAGCATATGCTGCCTTTAAAATGGTCTTAATAGTTTTTAATATCCATACTTTCCTATATGATTGTCTAAGTAATCCAATTGGGAAATTAATTGCTTGAGCTCGTAAGTTTCTGAGTACAAGACATAGAAAGGATATCAGCACATAATTCTGTTTGATGATATGTTGAGATAGACTTCTTCTTGGAATTGATTTTTGAGTCCAGAGGCACGAGCTGTGATCTCATTTGCGATGGTTGGAGGCCGACATTGCTGTTTGATACCAGCTATCTACATTCGTGCTATGTCTACATTTGCCTTTGTAAAATCATAAAACAAAATTACAAAGTAGAAAAGAATTCTATAATCAATTATTTTGTTTTTGTGACACCATATCTGACCTGGCAGATCTGTTTCTCACTGAATTGTTATCCGTTTCTTATAGACGTGTGTGTCTGTGTGCATGTGTGTGTGATTGTTATTATTCTAGAGACTCACAGAGCCTCTCAAAATAACATTTGATAATAGGTGTCCAGGTCATTCTAATCCTTTGGGATACAAATAACATAGCATTAGTCATTGGAGCTTAGCCTCACTGTGTTATTTTTTTTAAATGTGTGTATATACCCTCTGCTAGCAGCTTTGTGAAAGTTTTTTCTTGGTTTACAGTCTTAAGGCATGGGTATAATATCCATGACTGGTTTTTCGACTCTAGAGTAGGTAATCTTCTTCTGCCAGGTCTTTAGATACCTGACTTAAGACCCATGTCCTTGTCTCTTTGCTCAACTGCTCCATGCGAACACAATCTCCCCCTCTTCAAGTTCCTCCTGGCACCTGCTCGTTTTTCATGCTTTGAAATTACTTTGCTGTGTGCCCCACTTTTCCCTTAGCACACTGCTTCTATTCCCTTGAATCCCACACCTGAGCTTGCAGGAGATCTGTGTGCACCCCTAAGCTAGCAATGAGGGCACAACTTTGAGCATCTGTGATGTGCCGGATGCCACCTATTCCCTCATGGACCTTGCGCATCTTGCCCACAACTTTATGAAAAGTTTTTACTATTCCGCTCATTTAACATGGGAGGTAATAGGCTTGGTGAGATCTCAGACAGCTGTCCTGGGCCATGCAGCTCATCAGTGGGTGATCCAGAAGCAGACCCCATGTTTGTCAGGATTCTAGAGACTTAATCTCATTTCCTCTTCAAAGACCAGACCTGCAGCCACACAGTAAGTGTGGCACAATGAGCCTACAATAAATATTTTTAACTCGTGAGTCTAATGTTCTTTCTTAAGCAGGGAAAGACCCACTCTCCTAATGTATATTGTAACTGTATGATATAGACTCTCAGTCTACTGTTTAACTGCCCTATGATCTTTGAATGACTTTATTGTATTACCTGCTATCATTCTTACATTCTGAAATTGATTTTAGAGCAGTGAAATCTTCCTTTCAATGGGGCAATATTATGTTCCAGTGCTGCCAAAACCCCTCCATCCTGCATAGGCAAGGGGAAAGCTCTCTCAGCTTTTGGAAGTTTCTGAACATATTCACTGGTCACATGAGAGCTGAGAATCCCTGTCTTGTGCCCTCCCCAGCACTGTGGATCTATCTGCAAGAGCAGACCTGATACGAATGCCTTTGAATGGATGGGTTTCCCATCCAAATATGCCGGTGTTTGGGGCAGCATGATTTTCCTAGAATTAATGGGGGTGATTCCAGGGGAGGAGATTCCAGGAGGAGGAGAAGGAAGAGTGACCAGCCTGGCTGAGGATAAGATGATCTCCATACCTTTGATTCTACTGTGTGTCCTGTGTATGGGTCCTACCATTCATTACTAACTGCTCCCATCTCTTTATTCACACCAGCATGGCCCCAAATGATGGTATAGTGCAAGGTGACCCTCAGTAGGATGTGACTTTCCAGCTTCTAGAAGAAAAGATAACAGATGCCTTTGGAAGCACAAGTTAGAGAAGCTTGCAGGACTCTGCTGGATCTCAAGAAGAAGGCAGCTGAGGGTATGGCAATTGTTCAGAAATCCTCCGTCCCTCCAGTACAGAGGCCAAACATACATTGACAGCAAAAGAGCAGATCTTTGCGAGCATCTCTGTCTTCCCCATTGACACAGATGTATGTAACAAGGGAGTCTTGTGTTCATTTGGGAGGAAATCTAGTGTTTTAGTTATTTGTGGGCAATGAAGTTCGGGGTACACCTCTTGGGGTTGCCTTGTGTCAGTGATTTCTCCAATGTTGTCTTTCCTGTGACACCAAATGCTACCTAAGATGATTTGTTCTCTTCCCCTTTTGTCTCATTATCTTTATGCCATGTTTTTTAAACTTTATGCTGATTCAAAATGGAATCATGCCACCCAGACTTCACCGAATCATAGATATAAGAGGGGATTCCCAGAATGTCATTGCATTTGGGAGAAATGTCATCCCACAGAATGGTTTATTTTGAAAAAGTCTTTCTGATATTTTACCTTGGAAAACTATCTTTTTGGTGTTGTTTGGAATTAATCTCTGGAAGGACTTTCTCAGAACATTCTTGCTTGCTCTTGGAGTAACTCCTGGCTTTGCTTGTGACAAGCCAGACTATGGTGAGAATTAGAGTAAAGCTCATGGCATGTGCCTGTCAGTTTGGCCTGTTTCAAAGCTTCACTAGGCTTATGATTTGATTTGACTCGATTTGATTTGTATAACATGCCTCTGACGGTGGGCCTCAGAGGAGTTAACTGACATGCCCAGGGTCACAGGTGGAAGGAACTGGGAATAGGACTTGGGTCTCCTGTCTGTTTGCTTCTAAACTCATTTCTGGGGAGAATATATCCCTGCTGTAGTGTTTGGGGACCCACTAAGATATCTTCTGACACCCCCTGCCCCTGTGCCTGGTGTTAGCAAGATGCAGGGTGATAGCATCAGTGGAGTCCTCCCTACTCTTCTGATAGAGTCAAAGGACAGGTCTGTTTTTTAGAGGCTCCCAACCCCCTGCTGTGGCAACCCACCTGGGAAGGGCTCTGCAGAGTGGACAGTAAAGACTGCTGCTCCCAGCAGCCCAGGAAGGAGCAGAAATTCATCTGCAAACAGTGCTTCATGGTGGTCTCCTCCTCTGTCCATCCTGATCCTCTCTCTTGCCTGCCACACCTTTCCTTTTCTGCGTACACATTGTCTTTCCTCCGGAAAGGCTGTGATCTCCCCTTCCCCATGTTCTTCCCCAGTGAAAGAGTGTTTGCTGTCTAGGTCTGAGGTTGTGGGGGATGAGTCATCCAGGAAGAAGTTACGTGGGCCTGGAGGGAGCAAGTGGGTCTTGGCTATAGATTGTAATCCAGTGGGAAAATCTGGAAAGCACACAAAATAAAATGCAAATGCAAAATGCAAAACAGAGAAATTCCTGTGCACACATTTGCCTAACATCATGTTAATGGAGTAAGACAAAGAAGCCAGTGGGTTCCAAGCACTCAGAAAAGAGCTCTGCATATTTAGCAGAGCTGAGGTCCAGAGAGAGCATCACCTCCAAGACGTGCGGGCCCGAATCAGAACCATTGCCAAGCTCACTGTCAAGCAGGTAGGAGTTTGCGGGCAGCTGCCTCACGAATAGCTCACTGGGCACTCAGAGAAGGCTGGCAAAAGCAAACGGCTCCAAAGACCTGCCACTAGGGGGCAGCAGCTTTGAATATTTCACACCACAAGCCGCTCTGCATGTCACCAGCACACACAACTTGCATATTAACAAATGACATCTCCAAAAGCAAACAGTTTAGGGGAGAAAAATCCTATTTTAATGTCAGCCCAAAGTTTCCATTTATATTCTTATTCAAAGTGATCTCTGGAAAATAATCCACATAGTTACGACTTGGGAGAAAGTAACCAATAAAGCATAGAAATCACAGGGTGAATAACTCAGAAAATCACAGTGTACAGGCGATTTTCTGAGCGGATGCAACTGGCCTTACAGTTTATGTGGGAATATTTGAGCTAAATTAAGTCACGAAAGAAGATAATACAATGTACCATCATTTTAAAGTAATTTAATCACGAAAACTAAAAATTTGGAAGAAAACAGATATTTTACTTAATAGAAACCATCTGCACCGTACAGTAGGCAAATTGTGCAAAAATGAATAAAACCGTCTCGGGAGGAGGGTGGCTCAGACGCAGCTTATGTAATGAAGATGTATATGCGCCTTTTAGCATTTGCATTGTCTATTAGAGGAGGTAAATCGCACCAGAGTCGAAGGGAAACAGTTACAAATTTTATTACCATCATATGACTGATGACAAATGCAGCAATAGAAATAATGCATATGAGATAGGTCTGTTCCCAAGTCCAAATGGCTTCCTACTCCGGACCAGTCTTCACAGCTAAATTTTTGCCGAGTTTGGGTCACACACAGCATCATCTTCTGTCTAGTGACTATTGTTTCAGCGGCCACTCCCCACAAGGACCATCTCTTAACTTGTTTGGGCTCCAAGTGTGCCATTTGGTCTGATTTGGCTGCACCAGGGAGGTAGCTAATTTGAAGACTTCTGGAGCAGCTTTTTTTTTTTCTCCAGTGGACTTTTGGCTGGAAGGGTACAGGTGGAGGATCTGCAAAATGTTTCTTCTCTCCTGTTGACCTGCATCAAAATGCATTTATTTGACAGGATACTTTTGTTCTCTGGTAGGAGGCGCTGGCTCACTCCCTCTCAGTTGCTGAAGGTCGAGTGGCCACATTTTTCAAAACAGGCACTTGTTCCTAATCTGCAAATTAACTAAATAATCACAACTGCTAATTATACAGTATCGGGCCTGGAATACATAGGGCTTGAGTAATAATCAGCTTTTTAAATTAAGTTGGTGACAACCACTATTAGCTGCTGTGATTTAATAATCCCAATAAATGTGCACATTTTAAAAAGGGGCTCTTTGTAATTTTTTTCTCAGCATTTGCAACTGAATCTGTTAATGAAAAGAGAACACAACAGTTTTATGTTACAAATGATGCCATAATAGGTAAATAAAAGGGCTTCTCCAGACACTATGAGTGATCAGGATGCGGCGACTATGAATTGGAGACAGGAGGCAAGAGCGAAATTCGAAATGAAGTTTCTATTTCTGTGTGTTAAGACAAATTAAGTCCAGAAAGAGAATCTGATTCTTTTTTGTATATTAAGCATTTTAGGGCAATAAGAAACAGATCCCATTAACAAATATGTAAAGTAAAAATACCTCCCTTAAGATTTAGACTTTGGCAAATTTAGAACAAATGAGATGCAATTTTCTACCTCACATGCTTGCCTGCTTCACCTAATATTATTATAATATATTGGCTCCAACAGCGGACCCACCGACAGGGTAGTGGGGCACACCTGGGCGGAGGCGCATCTCGGGGACTCGACCTCCATTTCCCACCCCCACGTCTACCCACGTCTACCCCACCCCCGAGGGCTTTGCAGCTTTCTGAGACCCCCACGGGAGGAGGGCAGCGCAACGGAAATCCCCAATCCCCGAGCCCCTGCGGGGCTGGGGACGCGAGGCATTTGTGCACACACCCACCGGAGAGGGGGCAGTGTGGTTCAGGCCCCAGAGAGGTCGTAACCTTGCCGAGAACACCCCTTCCGCCTACCTCTGTTTCCCCACAGCCAATAACATTTTTTTCTTTTTAGTGGTCAATTGAAATTTTATGGCTAAGTTATTTAAAAGAGACTATAGAAGAACTAAATGAGGGAAGGTGAGGGAAGCTTGCCTTTCTTTTACAATAATTACTCTTGATAGCAATTTGAACTAATTTGCACTAAAAACACCCATTTAACCAATCTGCTGAAAATGGGGACTTATTGTGTACTGTTGTGCAAGACCTCAGGCCTCTTCGAGGAATCTGCATTTAGTTTAAGCTGTGGTTATGGCACAGGACAGTACTCTCTGCGCCTATCCTGCTGAGGCTTATTTTAAACTACCTGAACAATGATCTCATATTGTGTTTTAAGGCAAAATGGGCTCATGTCTTACAATCTTTTCAGGTATAGTGCTTTACAAACAGGGAGGTGAGGGCCGAGGTTGGAGTCAGGTTTGAGGCTCTGTGTGACTTTAGATGCAATCTTTTACTTTCATGTCCCACAGTTATCAAAGCAAGAAAGTTATTAACAAAATGCTTTAATCTCTTTAATTCTCTAAGGCCTTAGCAATACAACCATATATATATGTTATTTTCATCAGAATTTTGATAGATATTGATAAGCTTCCAGGGGGTATGGCTGTCTCTGTACATTGTCCGTGGCTGGTAATTAATTATCCTCTTCCTTCTCTCAAGCACTGGGTGACTTGGGAGAATGGGGACAGTCCTGCTGTCTGTCTCTCTCCTCTGTTTCACTGTACATTAACCACTGTTTTCCTTACATTTTTAGTTCAGAAAAAGAGGGATGAAGACTCTAGTCTGGCTATAATCTGGGAATCATTTGGAAGCTTGAGTGCTTTTTCTTTTTTGCTGCCTTTTTTCCCCCCTTGAAAACATTTCAATCTAAAATTCGGAAAGGAAAGGATTTAAAACCTAAAGGAAAGCTTTTGTTTTCTTTGGTGGACCTGGCAGCTAAGACTGGAGGTGAGGTTTCCAGGAGGTTAGAATGCAGTGTCAGGGGACCACTAAATTAGAATTAGATGACTCCCACCCATCAACTCTCTCATTTTACAGATGGGGAAACTGAGGTCTCTGAGGGTACACATCTGCCCAAGGCAAGCCAGATGGAGGACTTGGACATATTTCAGTGTGTTCCTTTATTTGTGTCAGTCCCCCAAATGATCACATTTTCTATATCCATATAAGGGAGCCACATAATATTCTGAATAGGGAATAGCATTTCTAGAATTAGGAGTTATGATAGTGGTGAGCTAAAAGCCAAGGAGAGACTGTTTTATCTTCTTCCTGCTGCTTTGTGTCTTTCCCTTCCCCTCCTTCCCTTCTCTTCTCCTTCCCTCCTTTCTTCCCTTTTTCCCCTCTTCTTTTCTTCCCTTTTCCTTTTCTTTTAGTTTCTTCTTTTTTCCTGTCTCTTATTTTCTTTGTTGCATTCAAGTAACTTTGAATTTGGAGTCTCTCCCTCTTCCGCTTCGCAGTGCAGACCTTTCGGAGCCAGGAGGTGTGCAGACG
Organism: Dolichotis patagonum; assembly: GCA_004027295.1. NCBI lineage: Eukaryota > Metazoa > Chordata > Mammalia > Rodentia > Caviidae > Dolichotis > Dolichotis patagonum. The sequence goes on from PVJX010000053.1 coordinate 118,731, forward strand.
GGCAGATTGGACACAAAGCGAGGCGGCACAGGAAGGCTGCCTGGGCAGGAGATGCCTGTCTGTGGGGCCAGAGAAGGGCGGGCCAGGGTGCAGGGGTGGGGCACTGCTGCTCTGGGAAATATACTTCGTGCTCTGGCCTCAGGCCAGAGAACCTTCTGGTGGTAAGGGACCCTGCAGAGGCCAGGGGGCCTTGGGTCAGAGAAGGAAAGAAGGGAAGAAAGGAAGGCAGCTCCTTCTGCCAGAGCTGCTGGGAAACATGACGAGGTTGCTCCATTCATGCACAAGATGGCACTCTTAAGCTTTCCAAGGAGTGGGGCTGGGAGAGCAGTAAATGTGCCCCAGTGCTTCCTCCCTGAAAGGCTGCACAGGAGGCAGGAGGAGGACAGTTGTAGGCCCCCTTCCAGGAGCCCGCAGCCTGGGGATGCTGCCGCTGCCTTGCTCCGGGCTAGGCGGGCTCTCAGGGACACACTGAGTGGAGCCACAGCTGTCAGGTCCAGGAATTGCCAATGTGGTCCTCGCTGGCCCAGCACTGCTGGATTCATCCTGAATGGGGATGAAGAAAGTAGCATTATGTAAAGTGCCAGCTCTGATCCATGGAAAGCCACTAGCTGGCCAGGGCAAATGGGCTGAATCCTCAGTGTCCAAGATGCCCTTGCCAGGCAGTGGTGTGCTAGAAGTTCCTGTAACTGCTGGTGGGAGGACCTGTGTTGTCTGGAAAACCCCTGGGTCCCTTCCATGGGATTAGGACCCTGAGCATACCCAGAACCTTTCCCTGGGAGGTGCTCCCAGGACCCTGTGTAGAGCAGAGAAGGTGGCTGCTGCATCCAGCATCTCCCTTGGCCATGATCACCACCTGTTTGCCACCCGGCCCCTGAGGACAGGGATCTGTCACATGCAAGTCAGTGATGGGCTAGGGCTGGGCACACTGGAAAGGCTGTGAAGTCACATTACCTCCTGTGACCAAGCATGCAACTCAGGAATCAAAGAGAAGGGATTTGGGATGCACAGGAGTGTCTGGGGCAGCTCAGGTCCAGGGGCCAGGAAGCAGTATTAGGAATCAGGCTAGGAGCCTGCCTTGGAGTGACAGTAGCTAGGCAGGGAAGTGGGCATTCATGCCAATCAGCTAAGGAACAGACACTGTAACTTGTGCCACCAACCCTGGGTCCCACAAGAGTGACCTAGAACCCATGAGAACATGCAGATGTCATTGCAGGAGATCGGGAGAAGTGCCCTTTCTTGAAACTTTGAATTTAGCATATCTGTGCATACACAAAGTTGTGTGCTTATCTGTATGTATGTGGTATGTCGAGCTGTGAAGTCTGACATTTCAAAAACACTGGCAACAGCTAAGACAGCGGGGAATGGTGTGGCTTTAGAGTTCCATGGATCTGGGCTCCCATCTGGATTTTGCTGTATGGCCTTGAGTCAGTCAGCTGCTTTCCCTGACTGAACTCACTGGTTTATGATATGAAAATGTCTCTTCAAGACACAGTTGGGAGGGCCAGTGTGGAGACCAGGGATGGGATGGTGCTTGGCCCACGGTGGGTGCTGTCGGTCAGTGGGCCCTCTTGCCCTCCCCTTCTCTGGTATTACTCAAGCATCACAGCCTTTCCTCACTAATTAGCTTGAGGTCTAATCCTTGTATCCTGGACCCATTCTTGGGGCAGAGCAGCTGTCTCTAGGGATTAGTAGAAACTAAGTCCCACTCTAAACCAACTTACCTGGCTCTTGCTATGTGATTGAGTACGATGACAGAAAAGTTTTTGTGACCACTGCCATGTCATTGGCATTTAGGGAGAGCCCTGACTCACTTGGTGTTCTTATGTCCAGTGAGGACTTCCTAGCACTAGAGCAATTTTAACCCGAGTGAAGTCTTGCTTGTGGCTGCTGGTGGGCCTACAGAGGGAGGCTTCTACTGGATGGAGGATTTGTGAGACCCAGGTTTACGGTGAAGATCCCAGGGGTCTGCTAGTTGGCTGAGGAGGGATCGGACGGCTTGGCTCCCTGCGCTGAATGTTAGTGGCACCCTGCTCTGAAAGGTGACATTGACCCTTCTGTCATCACTCATTGATCATCCTTTGTAAAGATCTGTCTTACTTGTCTGGGCTGAAGTATAGATGTCACCTTGTTTTTCATAAGCTGATATCTCTGGGTGAGACTGAGAAAAAGAGGAGTGAGGAGGAGGCCGTACCTGGATACCAGATTTCCCCGAGTGTGCCCGGAAGCTCCCATATCCTGCTTCCTGCACCCTTGGGCTCCTATCCACATCCTGAGCTTGCCAGCCCATGTTTCCAGCTGGGTGACTGCAATAAGAACACAGACAAGAAGTGTGGAGCTCTCAGCCCAGCAATGTGTGCTGCTGCTTGGAGCATCATGTGCAACTCTAAGCCGTGAACTTTAGTTTTCTCATCTGAAAAGCAGCAATTTAGTTGACAAAAGCTTTAATGATTATGATGCTAGCTTGGACTCCCTTAGCCTCCTCTCTTCTGATAAAATGGAAATATTTTAACCTTCAAGAATATCATATGATGATCTCCCTGGAGTTTTCCTATCAGTTTTATAATCAAGTTCGCTTGACCAACTAATAATTGATATTCAACCTAAACATGATCTTGTCAAACCATACCATTTTGCTCCTTGGTTGGCTTGCGTTGTCCTATGTTATTATACAGAACATCCAACTAGTATTGTCCTAATTGCATTTCCAGGACATTAGAAGGCTTTGGCACTCAAGTTGGGGGAGTTCTTTATTATTCAAATTATTTGGTAGTATAAGTCAAATGCATTTGAACTGATTTCTTGAGTGCAGATCTTCTCAGAGCCTAATCTCTGCAAAGAACACTGTATAGGGTATTCTGAGGCCTGAACCCTGCCACCCACATCTCTGCCCAGCAAGGGGCTATAAGTACACAGCTACTGTTGCAACCAAAGTTAGACTGTGTCATGACTGAGGTTCTTTGTGAGCTCTGCTGTTATTTGATTTTGGTTTGGATTCCCATTTTCCCCTACACAACCTACAGAGAGCAATTTCTTCATTGTTTACTATGTAAGTGACGCTGACGCATATACTGTATAAGTACCAAGTGCATCCAGGATGGCTTCTGCATTCAGAGAGGTTAAAATGCTCTTGCAAAGGCAGGATAACTGAGTGGCCCTGTGATTGGAGGTAGTTTTGGGCCGTTTGCCACATGAGTGGTAAAAAGTCCAAGGGACAAAGGACAGTGGTTGGGGCAGGTTGCAAGTTTAATGGATAAAGTTGTATCTTAGGTAGATACAGAAGGCAATGCTAGAATGCATGGTGGGAATGAGGGAGAGTACTCCACACAGAGGAGCAGCAGGTGTGGTTAGGCATGCGGCCAAGCAGGGGGACATTTACCTGGTGCTGCAAGTGGCAGCTTGTTTTCCTCTCAGCATATGTGCACTCTTCCTGCCTGTCCACCATTTTTGCTGAACTGCTTCTTCCTGCTTGAGAGGACTCATTCACGCTTTTGTAAAACAACACACGCCACCATCAAGTGGGACAGGTATGACCAAGGACAGTGCAATGACCTGACTTGAAGGATGTAGGCATCCTCTTGATGTGTACGGTGAGGTTGTCCTGCATCTTTCCAGCCTTGTCCTGAGATAGGTATCTGGGGATGCCAGAGGCACCGATATCCTGTAAGGAACTGGCATCCATGTGGAAGCACACCATCACTTCTGTGGGAAGGATTCAAGTTTTGGAACTGCAGAATCCAACCCAGTTTAAAGAAGGCATCCCTGCAATGGCAGTCTTTGAGATGTCTGTATCACATTCACAATTCTTTAAGTAACTCTTTAATTTGTTGCACAGATACATTTCTTTGGGCACCTTTCCTGAGATATATATGCTGTATCTAGAAGGGAAAAGGCACAGCATGTAGTTTCGGGTACTCAAGACCAGCCAGGAAAGAACTGTGGTAAAGTGGGTCAATCAAATTCCATGTAATAAGTGCTGCATTGAAGGTTTCCCTGTTTACTGTGGAATAGTAGAAAGTGCTTTGCATTGCTTACTTTCTTACTTCATTAAGTACTCACGACAGTACATGTCTATATCATCAGTACATCATTTTCAGCTGTGAGTGTCTCAGCTGCATTTGAAGTATGGGTAGGGATTTTTGAGGTGTGAGTTTGGGAAAGAAAAGGGCGAAAAAGCACTTTTTTTGAACAGGGAACAATGTATGTGACATTCTCAGGTCAGAGAACAGGGGATTAGGAAGCTGTAAGTGGTTACGTCTGGTGAGTCTGCAGGGATCTTGGCATAGTCTGGAAGGAAGGAAACTCATATGACCATAGTGAAGGGCCTTATGAGCCAGGGAGAGGAATTTGTATTTCATGCTGTTCATTACACAGATTTTAAATCAAGGCAAATGCCTGAATTTTTCTGCTCTTTTCTTAGCTTTATTCACACAAATTCACATGAGATTATGTGTTTGGGGATGACACGCTTGTGAAGAAGACTCATTCTACCTATAAACCTTGAAGTGGACATAAAGCCTCCTCTCTCCCACCTCTGCCTGTGGTATAGAAGCCACACAATGCACGGTGGAACTTTTTCCCTGAATAGAGCCATGTTGAGATCTCTATCAGCTCTTTCAAAGTTAGAATTGCCATGTGGTCTAGCATTTCCACGTCCAGGTACATGCACCCAAGAATTGAAGGCAGAAATAAAATAAGTGTTTGTACACAAATGTCTACATCAGCACCATTCACAGGAGCCGGAAAGGTGAAAACAATCCAAACACTCACTGAGAAGAATGGAGAAATCAGATGCCCTGTGTTCATATAGTGAAATAGTATTTGACTATAAAAAGTGAAGGAGGTGATGACACACAAAAAACCAAAGAAGCAGTGACACATGCCAACACATGGATGAGCCTCAAAACTGGGGTGCAAAATGAAAGGAGCCAGGAGCAAGAGGCCATGCGTTATGTGAATCCATTTATAGAAAATAACCAGAATGGGCAACTCCAAAGGATGCAGAGTAGATTACATAGTGGCCAGGGTCCACGGAGGGAGAAGGGAAGGTAATTGGTTAGTGGATGTGGGGGTTTATTAGAAGGACGAAAATGTTTGGAACTAGATAAAAGTGACTGCTTTATGATACCGAGAATTTCATCAGTGCCACTAAATGGTAGACTTTAAAATGGTCAGTTGTATATTTTGTGATTCTCACCTCAGTACACATAACCTCCCTGCATTCACCCTGAGCTCCCTGTGGGCACTGTCTGTCACTTATCAGAGGAACAGTGTGACAGTCTGGAAGGAGGACAACCTTCTGAGTCTGGGCCCTGATCCTGCCTAGAGCCCAGGCTGTGAGTTTCCCGAAGGGAGCTCTTTACTCTAGAAAGTGGTTATTTCCAAGTTGACTCATTTGAGTCTGTAAATCACTTTTTCTGAATGCAGAAGAGAAAAGGGTAAAAGTTATTCCTTTGCTGTTCTTGTAATTGCCAAGATCAATAGGCACAATTGATTGAAATTGAGAAATAGTCTCCAGGTAACATTTAGGAAGAATCATTGAGGTTGGTACATTGGGAATCATTGTCCACTGCACTCTGAGGGGACAGCCTCTGAAGCTGGGACAGCCTCTGAAGCTGGAACCACCTCTGCAGGTCCTGTGGCAGGATCACTGAGGAGGAAGGAAGGACCCTGATTGCTTGTGCTCCGAAGGGTCACAGTCAAAGGGTCCTATCTTTTGTGTCCTGATGCTATGTTAAACAGCAAGGGCTCTGGGACAGCACAGTTGAAACTTCATGCTCTGTCCTGGGGAGGAGGTCCTGGGCAGTGGACAGCCCTGAATAGTGGGTGCGCTGGGTCTGCTGCTTAGGTTCCTCTGCTTGTCAGAATCTTAACAGCAGGGCGGCAAGGAGGTCAGGAGGAGCTGCCAGTTAAGGTCTTTTTCTAGTGTTAATCCTGTTATTGTTTCTGGACAGTGAGGTCCCTGTCCTCTGGGTCTGCATTTTGGGCACTGGGATGAGCAGGGAAAGGCCAAGCCTGTGCTTGGAGCAGTTCACATCGCTGGCTTCCCAGCTGCATCCATCTCCATGGGGAGGAAGAGCTGGGCTCACAAGAGTTGCAGTTTCCAGCACATGACTTGGGAAATGATATTAAAGGGAGGAAGAAAAAAAAACTGCTGTTGACTCTGAATATCCTACTTTGGTTAGACAGCTCATCAATAGGATTGGGGGACAGGATTGATCTTTTACTTATAATGCAGAACATTCAATGGATGGCAAAAATGCTTTTAAAAGGGGCCCATGGAACACTTTGAAAATATTAATTAGTGTGTTGAAGCATTCTGCATAGCATATCATAGTGAGACTGCTCCAGGGAGTTGCTTGGAATGAATTATTAATAAGAATCCCTCTCTCCCCTGTGCTTCCCATCCTGATTTTATGGGAGTTGGTGTGGGTTGGGGTGTCTCTTAGATTCATTTACTGCTCATTGAATGCAAGTGCAGAGTAGGTTGTACCATTGGTGTTGCCTATTATGGGGCACAAAAGTCTAGTAAAGGAAGTGTACCCCCAAATACCAAGAACACTCAATAGGGGAGTAGCAGTTAAATAAAGGCAATACTACCAGTGGTTCTGATGGGTTTGTTTCTGCGGATTTCAACTGGAAACCAAATGGTATGGCTTCTGGGTGTGAGTTTACGGTTTCTTAAAGATTCAGGTCTGAAGGAGGGGGCAAAGGTCAGGGAAGAAACTGCTTTTAGGACAGATTAGAAAAAACATTCAGAGGATTCTCTCAACCCCCGCTCTGTCTATATCTGTGGTGAGTCCACCACACTCTTCCTACCCAACTCCACCGGACCTAGTGAGTGGCAGTGCCAGGGCAGCAAATCTCACCAAAGCTTAGCACCCCTAACTGAACGTTCAATGGGATTCCAGCTGGGGGAACTCTGCTTTCCCTGTTTTACTAAGCAAGGATTTGTAGAAATAGAAACAAATGAGTAAAGACATTTTATCTTAAAATTTTAAACTAATTCAATCAAGGATCATAGAAATATTTATAGTTGTGCAAAACTGAACAATAAGGGCTGGAGTGTGTGTGTTAATCTAGCTATTATGAGCGTTCCTGGTACTGGCAACACGCCAAAGTGCTCACAGGAACGCCTTCAACAGCTCCCAGCTTCCTTGCTTTTGTCCCTTCTCCTCCCCCTCTTTCATTTCACACTTAGAATTCATGAACACCGTATCTTCTTTTGCTTTAACAATTATTCACAGATATCTTAGATTGCTGGAAAAAAGTAAAAAACCGTTTCGACAATGATTGAGGTTTCCAGCATTGTGGAAACAGTCCTACACAATGGTAAGTTTTCCACTAGCATTATTGGTGTCGGCTGTTTTCAGAGTATAAAAGACACGGCCTTCCTAGTTCAAAAACAAATTAGCCGACTGGACTTCTGTGTGTATTAAGCTTTACAACTCTGGCTCACTGGGTTGTGCGTTCATTTAGCCCCAACAGTTTGAACTATCATTGGGCTGTTTGATTTCCCTTTTCAGGGCAAAACACAGACCGCTGCAGAACTGGAATTTGGGTGTTGAAAACTTCCTGCTATTAGCGAGGAGCCGATCATTAGCAGCTGGTTGCTTCTGGCAGAGAGGGAAGCAAATAGCTGTGCGAATCTCTGAAAGTGCCCTGACAACACCTTTGCTTTTTACAAAGTTAGGAGTGTGGCAAATCTTCGCGAGGAGCCCATCCTTACACACTTGCTGATGTTAGGTACACCATAGCCTCTCGAGCAGGTTCTGTAGCCCACTGATCGATATTTTAAGCATGAAAACAACCTCCAGACCTTTGGAGGCTAATTGTTCTCTCTTCCTTCTCTGCCTCTTGAACAAAAAAAGGCCAAACTCTTCTTAGCTAAAGAACTCCATAAAAATTCACGTCTCTTGTGTGATATTATTCTGTTTACTTCATTTCATCTGAGTTAAACCCAGATTTAGAAGGGGAAAAAAAATGAGCTCTGCAAACAGTGGCCTCTGATAAGGTGTCTGCATTTTGGAGAGTGTGACCTGGTCAGTCCTTGGGTAGAATCTGCTGCCCAGCGCGCTCAGAGCCAGAAGGTGAAAGCAAATGAACCCTGCATCACGTCACCACACTCCCCACCTAGCGCCTGGACAAAGGCATCTGCAGCGAGCAGCGGCGTGTGCCTCAGAGGGGGCCTGCTGTCCATTTGGAAGTTTTATTTTTATTTATTGTTTGGTAGTGATTTAAATACCTTACACTGCCAAATCATATGCAGAAAAACAATTCCCACATTTGGCTTTTGTTATCAGCTCAGAGAATTAAGGTTATTTTTTTTCCTTGACTTTTTTTCTTTTTTTTAAACAGCCCTAGTGTCTTGGCTGTCTTCCAGTTCAGGTAATTACATTCTGTCTTCCTAAATCCCCCTGAAACTCCAATTGGGCAAGCTGCTCCTCACTTCCCTCCTAAAAGCTGATGTGCGGGGTGCCTGGCATCAAATGGGGTGGCATTCCAATAGTGGGTCCCAAGGTGTTCTGCTGAAATGCCTTTCCAGTGGCTTCTGCGGGCAGAGCTTGTGTGCAAATGGAGGTAGTATTATTTATTGCCCTTTTCTACAAGCAGCTGCCAAGCTGAAAGTATCTCTGAATGACATTTTAAATATGAAGGCCAGGGTCATTAGGATGATTAGATACTAGGGTCCATTTTGTTGACCGTTAGAATTATTGGGTTGCTGAAAACGGAATTGGGGGTGACAGGAAGGAAGAGACTTGCTGTAACAGGAAATGTCTGCTTGCCAGTGTTTCAGCTACCATGAAATGGCACTTTAGTTTTTTTTTTCTTTTTTGGTATGTCCTGATTAAAACTAAGGAAGAGTTCTGGGCTTTTGTTGTTGTTTTTGCTTTTGTTCTGTAAGGATGGAAATAGAAGTGTGTTCCATTTGTAGGGATAAAATTATATCTTTGAAAAAAATTTGAGACTTAATTCACTTGATGTTAATTCTCCAAGTAATTATTGAGCATGTACCATGTACCAAACCTTTAGGCCTATTTTGAACACATAAGCACTTTGGCTTTTATATTTTTCATGAATACTATATTTATTTTAATTATGACAGTCTATGCTTTCTAAAAGCATGGAAATAATTCCTATAAAATACCACCTATACTGAAAAAAGCATGAAATAACATGCTTCTTTATGCAATATGTAACGATCCTCTAAGTAGAGAGCTTATTTTAGTGAAAAGTACATTTCCCAAGATCGAAAACAATGTGTACCAAAAATAGAATTTGGGATATACACAGAAATTTAAAAATAAGAAAATATGATACATTAAAATCTCTTTCACTTTGAAGAAAAACATGAGTAAAGAGATTCTTTTTTATTTTTGAGTTACCCTTAAAGATGTAGGAACTAGTTACTCTCACCAATTCCACTGGTTTCCGAATCTCTACCACATAAAGCTTCTGGGAGGATGTGGTCTTCAGTACTCTGGTGCCCTGACTCAGAGTTCAAGTGTGAGTTTTTTCCATATACTTGGAATTAAACAAATCTTTCCAGAGCCTTTAATTCATTTCCCTGGCTCTCCACTCTTCTCTTATCAGGTGCCGTAAATTCAGGGCACTCTTCATTTGTGCAGAAAGACCAAAGCCATACTGAAGGGAAAAAACTCACCTGTCTGACACTGGGTGTCATCTCCTGTGTTCAGATAATAATTTACTTTTGCCTTTTTACTTTCCCATAGAATCATTCTTTATAAAGCACACAGACAATGTAGATTTTAAACATAAACTCTATTGGGTGACCTTGCTGGGGCTTATAACTCTGGTGATTTGTATTTTTCCCTAACTACAGGAAAAATTGCAAATTAGCACACTTTAGGAAGTAAGTACACTTCCTCTGATTTACAAGGAAGAGTAGTGTGACTTTATAGCTCAGGAATCCAGTGGAATAAATTTATGGTTAGAAAAATTCGTGTTCTTAACGTGATGAAGGTCCTTTACCTTTTAACACGCTTCTCTGGTTAAGCTGAGCAGGACTCACAGGGAAATGGCTGTCTACAGCTGCCACAAATTGATTTATTCCCAGATGATAGAGCTGCAGAGCAAATTGTTGGGCAGAAAGAGTTCTTTAATTTTTGAATTTGTGGTTGTCGGTGTATTGTTTTCGCACCTTCCCAGTGTGTGTGGGTGGAGACTCGCAGTGGCCTAGGTTACTGGGCTACCAGGGTAATTCTCTGCTCAGAAGAACTTCTGATAATGCTTCACACCACCACGTGATGGAGGGCTCATGTCTGAAGCCCCTCCCCAGGAATTTACAGCTCATGCCGACTGTTTCCTTGGCATTTGTGAAATTCTCGACAAATGATCTGTGTGTGAAATTATGGAGTCAGCGTCCATGGCAATTCTGATTTGTGTTTGGAAAACTATATTTTGAGCAGTAGCTGAAATTACTTGCATAGCCTGAGGGATGGATATGCTGCCTGGAAGTCCCATCTGTAGAATTACAGAGGCACCTCCTGGACCCTGATGTCACCTTTGCCTCTCTGTGACTTCCCTGTCCATCTCTGCACAGGGATCTGAGCCAGATACCAAATGATGTGGATGCACATTGCTTCTTTCTGTAAAGATACCTACTGTGTGCAAAGCAGAGTGAAGAAAACAGATAGGGTCTCCATCCCAACAGGATCACAGTAGAATGGGAGAGCTTGAAAATAAAACAAGCAGAGATTGCAGAGGAGATTATCAGGTGTAACAATAGGAACCCCAAAAGAAAAGACCTAAAGAGTTGAAAGAGAGGATGGGTCACTTGCTGCAGGAGAACCCTCAAAGAGAAGACAGAGAAATGAGGGCTTTTGGCCCCCCGTTCTTTTCTTTAGCGGGAGAAACGCTGGCTTGGTGCTGTGGAAGGGGAATCTGCCCCAGACTTGTCAGAGTGTGAGATTCAGCAGGGGTCAGCCAACACCAAAGCCTGTTCCTTTCTGAAGTGACTGTGGTCAGCGCTGGTTGGCTGAGTTCCTCCTGCCCCTGTAGCCGTGCACTGTTGGGGGCATCAGAGCGCATGCTGAACTCTTCCTGCCCCTAGGGCCCTGTCCAGCACAATCCCATCCTTCTGCTTCCCTGGATTCCACGGCTGGGATCTAGTCAAGATGCCTGATTTTTGTAGGTCTGTAACCACCGGCCTGAGCTCCTCCCTCCTCCCCAGCTGCTGCTCTAAACACCTTCTATAGTGTACATTTCCCCCTGAATTCAAGATTTGATTTTCTATTCTTTTATAGCTTCAAGAGTAGATGTTTGGGTTTGATGTGTTTGCAGGTAATTGAGGATGGAGTTAAGGAAGTCTAAAATATTTTCATGGTTTATGTAGTTTTCTCCCAGAGAAAATACTCACAAATATATTCAGTATAAAAATGTAAAAACAAATGTACTATTTTTTTTTAAAAAACTGAATTTTATGAAAAACAATTGGTTGCCCCAATAAAGTTAAGAGATTTAAAAATTAACATAAAAAGCTCAGAGACATAAACAAAGAAGAAATAAGCAAGGAACAAGGAGACTCTGTCACGAATGGCTAATTTCTTATTTCTTTTATTCCAGAAGTGTTTTTTGAACATATATGAGACAGGCATTTTTCATTCTCTGTCCATATGTCCCTCCCTCTCCTCGTCTTCCTTGGACTCCCCCTTATCTTGCCCTGTCTGTCCTCTTTCTTTATTGAGCATTTTGGGTGTTGCACCGGCCTGTCTCAGGTGAGACTGCCAGGTGCTGGGAGCCTGTGGCAGTGGACATGTGTTTCCTTATCGCTATGAAGCACAACAACCTAGGCCCTGAAACAGCCAGGCACACACCAACTGTGTGGTGATTTTCATCAACACACACCGGTGCCCAGGTGAACCCTGGTGCTGTGGGGTGCAGAGTCATCTGGGGAACCTCCTCAGCAGTGGGAGAGTCTGCGTTAGGCTTCGGAGACCGAGTGGGATTTTCTGGAAGGAAAGTGAGAGAAAGTGTTCAGAGATTCAGATATGCATCTTGATGCCCATGTGAAGGTGTCCACTCATGGGTGCACCGTGTAGATTTGCTGTTTCTGTCAATTGAGCCCTGGATGTGCTGAGTAGTCAGGGTGCCTCATTTCTGCTCTCATGTAGCTGACAGTCTAGGGGAGGGATTGGGAAATCCCATAGACAAATATAGTAGGAGATGGACTCTAGGAACCAAAAACTTACAAGAAGAAAGGTTGAAGAGGGGGAGATGATTCTTGCTTGAGGATTTGGGGAACTCTCACGGGGGAGTGGTACTTGCAGTCTGTGTAAAATATCAAGAGGCAGAGAATGGAAGAAAAAGCTGAGGCAGGCAGAGGACATATGGTCTGCTGGGGAGGGTGCAGAGGTGCCTGAGATCGCTGTGGCCAAGCTAAGGGGAGCAGAATGCATCCTTCAGATGCTGCTCAGAAGGTGACTTTGGGCTGGAATGGTGAGAATCCCAGGCTGGGGGACATGATGACTTAGTTCATTTTGTGATACTGCTATAGAATACATGAGGTTAGGTGCTTTTATACGGAAAAGAGGTTTATTTGGCTTACAGTTTTGGAAAGCTTGCATAGCACTGGATGTCATGCTGATGAGGGACCTTTGGCTGCATCACAGCGTGGCAGACGGCATCACGTGGTAGTAGAGAGAGTTGTGTCAGACGGCCTGAGGTGAAGCAAGGGGGCCAGCAGAGGAAGCTAAACTTGCAGCGTAACAACTGGCTCTTGTGATAACTAATCCTGGCTTCTGAGATCTTATCCAGTCTGGAGAAAACTAACATAGTGTTATGGTTTAGCATCGAGAATGTCCCACACAGGTCTCATGTGCTTGCATATGCATCTTGCAGAAGGTGGTTGGGTTGTAGGGGTGCTGTACTTACTAGTGGAATCATGCACTGGTGAGTTCAGGAGCTGAGTGTGCCTGGCCAGAACAGGCAGGTCACTAAGTGTGGATTTATTTCCCTCCTGATTCCTTCCTTCTCTGCTCTGTGCTTCCTGGCCATGATACATGAGAAGCTTTCCTCTGCTATGCCCCTCTTCTGTGCTGCTTCTGCTCTAGAGCCAGCTGACCACAGACTGTAACCAGGAGCTCAAAGAAACCTCTCTTCCTTTAAGCTGTGGGAGTCACATGTTGTGTCTCAGCAAAGAGAAAGTGACTAAGACGCCTAGTCTCTGGAGAAGAACGGTAATCCTCTAATGAACGCAGGGACCTCCTGACTCTCAGCACTTCTTAAAGGCTCTACCACCTCACTATTGTCACACTGTGGAATTAAACCTCAACAAGAGTTTTGGCAGGGACAAATCACATCCAAACTGCAGCACGTAGCTTCATTTATTTAACACTAATTTTGTTTATCTACAGGATCTGTGAAGAAAGTAGAAAGAGACAGGCAGTCATTAGGGCTCCAAGAAGAGGGTTATAGGAGAGAACTTAATTTAGGGACACAGCTGACATTAAAGAAAGGCAGGGAGGGACAAAGATGGGCCACAGAGTCTCTCTAGGCATGCACGCGCGTGTGGGTGCACGTACCCAACCCCCCCCCCCCCATATCCATGCTCAGAGAAAGGCAAACCTACTGTGCTGACTTCCCAGCCAGGACTCAGCCTGATCTCTGCTCACTGCTGATTGGCACCCACATGGCCTTTTGAGATCTGGGCAGATACTGGGGCCCTTCCTGTGTGCCAGCTCCTTTGTCACAGAGATTCCAGCCACCTGCAAGTGACAGAGGGAGGAGGATGGGTCTCTACAGGGTGGAGGTGGGGCTGCATCTGAACTGTGCTTCTCCAGTTTCTAGTCTGCTCCGTCCAGTGCAGTTGCACTGCCTCTTCTCTCCCGAAAGTCACAGTCACTCTCATGCTCACAGTCACAGTCACACTCACACTCACTGAGACTCTGGGGCTGCATTCACCCGGGACTTCTGACTGGGCCTTCTGGGTCACACCTGGTTCACACAAAAGCCTGAGCACGCCCTGAGCTACCTACTCACTGATTCTTCAATCCTGCACCGTGACAGCGGCAGGGAAGCTGTGTGGTCACTCCCAGGTAAAAGGACAATGGCGGCAGTACCATTACCACAAGTGAGGGGACACGGTACACTTCAGGACAGTAGTCCCTGTGTCACACGTACATCACCCATTCTTCAGGCTTTCAGTAACAGGGTCTCTTGGGCCTTCTCACAGGAGCAGAGGTGAAGCTTATGTGAATGAATGCTTTTCCCTACCCAGACCAAGCTCTGAAGAATTTCCAACCTCAGATGGTACAGATGGTGAATCAACAGATCCTCACTTGCCCTTCAAACTTCATTCCATGCCTTCTGGTTCTAGGGACCATGACTCTTGGTGTCATTGCTGGGTTTGCTGTCATCTGGCTGATGACCTTGAGGATGGATAAGGACACACTAATAAGTGTCCACTGGCTGCCACTTCATGTAGTAAGTGCTAGGAAGGAAGAGGGAGGGTGCAACAGGTGGAGCAACACGAGTGAGTGCTGAGCTCCGGAGCAAGCTATCAGCCAGATTCACTCTATGGCAGCCATGACTCTCCCTGTGGTGTTGAGGTGTGATGATGGCGAGATCCATGGGTGTGGGGATGGTGGTGGCTTGAGTCTGTCTTCTAAGAGGGAGGAGCAGGAGGATGGCTTATAGAAGAGGCAGTCTGAGGTGGGTGAGCTGCAGGCTGCAGGTAACCGAGAGCAACTCTTCTCGGACAAGTGTTGTCTCAGGGAAACATCAAAGACAGGTAATAGGGCCAGCACTGTGTGAGCCTTGCCTCTGGCTGGAAGTCACTGCAGGCTGTCAAAGGTAGGGCTGTAGTGAAGGAAGGAGGGGGGACAGAGAGACCCAGAAACCTTGACGTATGAATACTGTTCCCTTCCTGGCTGGGGGAATAAAACTCCTCAGGAACAGCTATGCCCTACTCCCTGATATCTGCCTGTTTGGTGCCAGGCACCTACTGAGGCTATGTGGCTCTTTTTCTTGTCTAGTTGGACAGTGGTGATTGTCTTTTCACAGGAACCCAAAGGCCAATAGGATTCCTGTCTGAGCAATTCTGTTTGGGTGTTTTGGGATTGCCCCATGGGGAAATGGCTGGGCCAGCTGCTGTCTATACCTCAGTGGGTTGGCTCCAGAGGAAGCAGTCCAGTTCAGGTCAGGCCTCATCTATCATGTGTCTGCTCTGCTGGTAGGTGGGGGGGACTGAAGAAATAGGGACAAGCAGATCTGCCTCTGGCCCGAACTGGGGTGACCACACAGAGGGCAGAGTCTACCACTGGGCAGTAGGATTGCATGGGTGGTGGGTGCCTGGTGGGTGGGCCACCTTGGGGTCTTTGCCTCCTCATGAGTGGGAGCTGGGCCACACACTCTCTTGTTTGTTTGCTGAAGCAGTACTTGGCTCTTGGCTGAGAGTTACTGACATTAATAGCACCAGTATAAAGTGAGTGGGGTTTCCTATTGTTTTCCATGGCTCCTTCAAAGCAGCTTAGAGTGGCTGCCTCCTGAGGAGCCCCTGAGGCTGACCAGGGGCCCGAGTGTGACACTCAACACTTCCATGTCAAGAGAAGGTCCCACGGAAGTGCCGAGCATCAGCCTGCTTGGAGGAGCCGGCACAGGATGTCAGTGACATGTCCTTGTCCCTTCAACCTTGTTGGTTGAAGCTCTCTGCAGGACAAGGGGCAGAATGGTGGGTGTGCAGGGCAGGCGGGTGCTACCTTCTGGATATTCTCAGGGGTTGCTGATTTGCCCATGACTCTAAAGGTCTTGCTAGCCCATGGAGAAGACAGAAAAGAAAGAGAAAGTGAAGTTCAGGGGGTAACAGGAGCAGGACAGGAGGCTTGGGAAAACCAAAACAGAGTGTATTGAGGAAAGAATGCCTTGGGAAATAGATCACATCGGCCTTATTTTTAAGTGTGAATACAATAAATCCTTACTTAAGAAGGTTTTCAGCACTGCCTAGAAAGCAGAATGGACAACTGGACCAGTCAGGATGCCAGTCAAGAGCATTCCCACCTAGGCCGAATTACCTTGCCAGTGTATTTTAAGAGCTGCCCGTATTGGGTGAGGTTCCAATCAATACACTCAGCCTCATGTGCTGATCACAGTCCTTGAGTCTGTGACATATTTGAAAATTCCCTAACAATAGAGCAGGAACAGCCCTATGAAGAGGAGCCTGCTTATGGAATGATCTTCAAAGCAAAAAATTCTAGGGCTTGGTCTCCTGAGAAGGCCAGTGTCTCAAAGGATTCTGAGTTTTCTGAATCTACTCAAATTTATTATTATTGCTTTTTCATTGGGTGGTATGGTAAGCAATGCTTGCCTCCTGCACAGTGGGCAGGGATGGAGTCAAATCTGTTGCAAAGTATTTTAGAAAGCATCTAACTTTTGTCCTTTCAAAGATAAACAGGACACCAGCATCCATTTCTTATGGATCACGATTTCCGAACTAAAGAATATAAAATTTCAATCTTGGATAAAGAAATGAATTTGTTCATGAAAGTTCTAAGTATTATGGAGCCGCAGCCTGGTAATAAAAATCAATGTGAGCTTTGCACACACACACAACTGAAATGGTAAACTTTACACGAAACAAAGGTTTCACACAGGCAGCATATGCCCAGTGGCGATCTACACGTTTGTGTATTCTAGGTATTGGAGTTTTCTCAGCGTTGCTAAACTTCGTGCCCCTTTTTGGGCACAAGTTTTCAAATCGTGCCAGCACTTTTCCTCCAATCTGGTGGAATGCGTGGGAGAGGAGGTCCCTGGAAGAGACGAAGGTCTTCGGAGCTTGGGGAATTGCGTTTCTAGGTATCTCAATCAAGGTCTTTTGGAAATCGTGGGCGGGTCCTTGGGCTCCCCCAAGGAATGCTAACCAGCTAAAACACACGTGCAAATACTGACTTTCTGGGTTTCAAGCAGTTCTCACATCAAGTTGTAAACTGCATCCAGAAAGGCTGGGCCAGCCCTTGCGCAGGTCTCAACTGTCTTAGGGACCGGGGACCCGCAGCCTGTATGTGCAGCTCTTCCAGTGACCACAAATCATGGCCAGCCCCTCCCCCGGTCTCTTCAGCCCCTGGCCCTTCTGGTAAGGCCACGCGGGTGCTCCCGGGCGCACTCCCTGGGGAAGCCCGAGGCCCAGCAGCCACACATTGCAGGCTTTGCGTGCGCGCCCGCCGCCTGCTCTCTTCTGTCACCGCCACCCTGAGCCGAGAGTGCGCGTTTCTGTCGGTTAATTAGAAACCGAGTCGGTTGAGCCCCCGCTCGCCGGCCCGCGCGCCGCCCGCCAGGGGCGCCCTCCCTGCCGCCCGCCGGCCTTTGATCGCCCGAGGCCCGCGGCCGGTAGCGCGCAGCCCGCACCGCGGCGGGCAGGTGGCGGCAGCGGGGCGCGGCGCGCTCGGGCGCACGGGTCCCCGGGCCGCGGTGCGCTCCCCGCCACGCCGCACATCAAGGCTCGGCCGGCCGGCGGGCGCCTTCATTAGCAGCCTGAAATTATAATATTATGTTAAAGAACAAAGCTGCTCCCCAGAAAAATATGTGCTGCATATCTGACAAAGATAAATTGGATTATTCAAAATATTCTTGATGAAATGTTACATTTTGCAACTAATTATCAATCTGTTTTATCTGCAGACCAGCTGGGCATTTTTGTGCATGCAAGACCTGCCTTCGCAATGATCTTAAGATGTCACTGTAGCGTTTACATCTTTTATTTCAAGATTTAAATAACTAGGAAGTAGCTAATGTAATTCACTGCTGAGAAGAAAGGCGAGCTCCTTGATTCCTTTCCAAAGCGATCTCCTCCTAATGAACTTCTTTGGACTGTGAGTAATGAGGCTTTATTCAAATAATGTTTAAGGAAGGCTCTGTCAGTGTAATCTCTATAAAAAAAGAGGGACCAATGTTTAATACATTTAAAACATCTCTATTCATACGCTAGCAGCTCGTGCAAACCCACAATAGCTCTTGCCAATGCCCTGCTCTTTGGGAGGGGGGAGCCCAGTGGACTTGCCCAGCCAAACCCTCTCCTGGCCTCCCAAAGTGTTCGTTCTCACCCTTACTTTTTGTCTGGTGTTTTCTAGCACTGATATGTTTAAGAGACTAGGTTGACATAAACTCTCAGCATAAGAAGATTCAGCATTCTGCTCTTGTGTCCCATAAATATCTCTTCTCTATCTTGTGGATTATGTGAATATAGTTTTCTTGTTTTGTGAGTATTTTTTCAGTTTGAGACAGTAGGAAAGGGGACTTAGATTCTAGGCCCTTTATACTTTTCTGGGGCTGGGTCGGGGCTGGAAGACACCTGGTCTATGTGTGTAGCAGTCAGTGTCCTGGTTTCCTTGTTGCAAATGCATTTTTCTATTTAGCTTAGGGAGATCCTGTGAGCGCAGTGTACAAACGCACACAGAAGTGCTTTCTGGTTTGTACTGATCTTCACTTTGCTGCAGCTCAGAGACAAATGTAAGAATACTCCCGATTTGCTTCGCATTCGTTACTTTTTCATCTCCATGACTGCTCCAGGCCAAATTCCTCTGAGAAGGCGAGGCCAGGCTTCACCCCCATTCTATAGACGCGGAAGCTGAGGCTGAGGAAGGAGATGTGACTTTGCTCCAGGAGACCCCGAGGGCTAAGGAAAGGCAGGAATCCCAGCCTTTCCAGTCCTCCCCACCAATCAACAGTGCATGCCCCACTTAGAGGAAGATGAAAGGTGAATGTATCTGATGGGAGGAACGTGAGGGGAACCTGTCAGGATGAGGATTTTCCTTCTCAGCTGAGAGGTCTTCAAAGTGGCTGCTAGGGAGTATGCCAAGGAAAATCAAGCAGCCATTTTGCCACTGAAAATGACAGAACATACATTCTGCTTGCTTTCCTAATTGATATCATTGTGACTGCTTTTCCATAAAATTATCCCCAGACAGGTTCTCAGAACTGTCACTAAGCCATTTGAAATCTTTCCTGAAGCACATCTAGGTATGCATTGCTCTCTTTACATTACTTTCCCCCTTTACTTACTTGACTTGGTTAGAAAATGCCTTTTGTTCAGATTGTGAAAGAAAATTATACCTCATCCCGCTCTGCCTGATTTGACCCCTGGATGTTCTACTTTGGCTTTCCTATATTAATGGTCAAATTATAAAATAGAAAGGCTTTAAAAAGACACTATAGACTTCCTTAAGTCTCTTTGATGGGAGTTTCATCTTCTATTTTTAAAGGGCTTGTTTGCTGTCCAGATGTGTCTTCAGTGGGAGCTGAAGCCCGTCTGCACCCAGAGGTGCTGGGCCCCTGGGAGCTCCAAGGAAATCCCTCCAGCCAGCAGATATTTGCAGTCAGCTCCTGAGTCTTTTGCTGAAAGTGACTTAGGGGATTTCACCAGATAATGCTGAAAGGTCTGCAAAGTAAGAGACATCTGTCACAGCGGTTAGGGTTAGGGTCCTATGACTTTTTCTAATATTATATCTAATCTGAAAAAAAGTTTATTTATATTTTGGAAGCTGTAAAAACAGTTTCATTTGCTCTTCTGCAGCAGAGCTATTGTGTGACTTATTTGATCAGCTAAACAGTGTGTGGTACAAGGGTCTCTGGGCTGGGTGAGCTGTGACTTTCTGGTTCACTCAGACAGTACCTCTGTCCTGCATTTGTGAGTGGCTGCTGTGTGGTGCGTGCAGTCAAGCAACCCTTTCTGGAAAGGGCCAGACAGTCTCTTACACTTGCAGATTGCACTGTCACCTGCCACTGCTTAGTTCAACTGTTGAAGAGAGAAAGTTACTCATCAACATCTGTAAGTGAGCATTTCCACAAAACTATATTTATGGGCACTAAAATTTGAATTTCATATAATTTTCATATGTTGCAAAATATTCTGGTTTTTTCCAGTGGATTTACAAGTGCAATAAACATTTTTAGGTTGTGGGTTATACAAAAACAGACGAAGCTGGATTTGGTCTGTGGGCTGGAGTTTGTGTGCATTGCTTTTTAGGCCAATGTAGGTCCCTTTAGCTTCCCTTAACTAGCTGCCTTCGCTCTGTTGCCACTCCTGCTGGAAGGAGTGAATACTGTCTTTCTAATATGGATCTGGGACTTCTTACATAATATTAAGCTTCTATTGATTATATATCAGTGTATCACAAATTACTCCAAATTTAGTGGCTCACAACAAAACCCATTTATAATCTCGCATTTCAGTAGTGTAGAAGCTCAGTGAGTTTGGCCGGGTCTACTGCTTAGGATTTCCCACAGCTAATACCTTGACATTGGCCTGGGTGGGTTCTTACCTAGAGGCCTGGGTAAGAATCTTCTTCTGAATCCATACACACCATATGCAGAATTGAATTTCTTAACAGTTCTAAAACTGAGATCTCTTTCCTTTCTGGTTTTCAGCTAGGGGCTGTTGTCAGCTGGGGTCCCTTCATCTTCATGAGAGCAGAGGCCCTTCAATCCTATCACACTGGCAATCTCTCTGACTTTGTGTTCTGCTTCCAGCCTGAGAAAACACGCAGATGAGATCTGTACTTCCACAGAGTCTCTCTATGTGAACGTCAACTGATTAGTAACCTTGATCACAATTGCAAGGTTCTCTGTGCTCTGTGATGTTAGAGGACCATGATTCCCCTATACCACTATATTCAATTTCCCTCCAAAAGGTGAAGGTCTTATGGGGTGAGTACCATTGGGTGCCATCTTTAGAACTCTGCTATACTGTGGTGTAAAAGTTGATTATCTGTTAGGATGACTCAATTTGAAGTTTAAAATCATAGCTTTCAGCTGTTGGGGAAACTCTAAAATATTTAAGCATTAAATGAATTCATGAATTAAGACACAGAAATAAATTTGGACCAGACTGCCACTCAGCTGCTAGGATGGTCTGCGATCAGATGGGGAGGAAGGTAAAACTCAGGAAAAGGAGAAGGGAGGGGAATAGAAGTATGGTAATAAGAAGCAGAGAAGGATCCTTTTTGAAGATTTGGTCTATGCTTAGAAAGGAAGTAATCATGCTGCAAAACCTTAAGAAGTCCCTCTTATCACCAAAGTATTTTCTTCAGAATTACATACATCTGTCTTATGCACCTATACTTAAAATTTATTGAGTACCTAGTATATACCAGGCCAGTGTCTGATTTTGGGAAAGAAAACAGGAATAGGGCAGCCAGCCCATGTGGGGCAGTACAATGGCCTCCTGTCACTGCTATAACAAATTGGCACAAAGTAAGATGTCCTAAAGCAAGAGGAGTTAACAGCTGCACAATTCTGGAGCATAGAAGTCTGACATTAAGGCCGCAGCTGGACCCCACTCAGTTTCGTGCCTGTTTTAGTTTCTGGTGTTGCTATTGTCCCATGGTGGCATGGCTTGGCTTGCAGCTGCATGATCTCAGTCTCTGCTGCCATCTTTAGATTGCATTCTCTGTGTCCAGACTTCCTTCTTCTTATAAAAAGAAGATTGGATTAGGCTCCTCTCTAATCCACTCACTCATTGGATTAGGTTCTTCTCTAATCCAGTGTGATGGCTTCTTAACCTCATTGCCTCTGCAAAAGCCCTATTTCCTAGTCATGGGCACTAGAGCTGGGACTGGAACACATCTGTTTGGCAGGCATAGTTTTACCTACAATAGGCAGGGAGTAGAGTGAATAGACTGTTAGAGTTGCCCCCCCAGATCTCAGCAGTTACTTCTACAGGTGGCTTCTCTACTTGAACTTGTCCCTACTTTTTCCTTAGAGTGAAACTCAGACCTTTGCCACTGCTTCGGTGTTTCCAGAATAATTCATTCCCATATAATCATTGGCAAACCATGCAAATATTATGGAGATTTTATCGGGGTTTGCCTTGGTCACCTCACAGGGAACAGCTTCAGGTGCCTTTCCTGTCACTTTGTCCTTAGGGCACCTCTCTACCCCTCACATCTTTTTGCTACCTGAGTTTACTCTTTTGGAGTCTCATTTATCCACCTCCTGTGACTTACTGGAATATACCTCCTGTATACGTAGTGCATCAGCCCTAAGACACACTCTGTATGTAACACTGTCTCCACCTCCCAATCCCCTCTGTGATAGCAGGGCAGACACAGGAGCAGCACTCAGCTTAGCAACAGAGGCAAGAGAAGCTGCCTGAGGTGGGTGGGGGACAGAAGACCAGGGTGGTGAGTCAGAGCCAGAGAAAGTAGGAGTAGGACAGTCTGTGTGGGAGACTTCCCTCTTCTTGTGAAGACATGACACATGCACTAAGTTTGGTTACCTCTGTATGCTTGGTTGGAGGGTCTGGGAATTCAGCATCCCTTGTCACCTCTGTGTCCAGGAGCCCAGGTCGGGAGGAGATCTGTGTGCCGGTGGGAAGGCAGGCAAGTGAAGGAGAGGAACAGCCTGGATCCATGATGCACCATCTGACCACCCTGACCTCTGTGCCACAGTCCAGGCTCGTCCTAGAGCTGCGATGTCCAATATGGCATCCATTTGCCACTTGTAGCTATTTAAATAGCATCAATTAATTGATTAATAATCCATTAAACCCATTAATTAAATGAAATTTATACCTCTGTTTTCTCAATAGCATTCAGTACAGTTCAAGTGCCAGTAACCACCCTCTTGGCACAGACACGAGCATTTTCCTTATTGTGGAAAGTTCTCTTGGAGGCTCTTATTTCTGTGGATGGCACAGAGTGTCTTCTCAGCACTTCAGTGAACTGCAGATATTTCAAGGACCTCAACATCTCTCTGTTCTTGTCTTGTCTGTGTTCTTACCCATGAGATCAAGACCTTTGCACTGGCCAACTTTACCAGGCTGCTAGATTTCATCTGACTTAGCAGAGAGATCTTTATATTTTATTTTAATATGCAGCTCGCTGTGCTGCATGCTTTGTAAACAGTAATCACCACCATTTGTTTGGAGCCTACTGGGTTGTGTCCATGTCCCTGATGCTCCCCTAGGGGACAGGGTAGCACACTGTCATCACACAATGGGTCTCCTCAGGTCCAGACCAGCGCGGGGTGGCTCACTGGTAACAGCAGAACTCATTCTGATTGAATTCCTATTTTAAAATCCATTTCCGAGAACCTGCCTCCCCATTTCGTGTTTCTTTTTATTGGAATAATTAGAAGTCTTGAGGCCATATCTTAACACGTACACTGTTTTTTCCAGAGGCAATCACTCTGGGATGGTTTTTCAGTAAAATCAGATGGAGACCCTGTTCATGATTTGTGGGTGCCATTTTTTCTTACTTTTCTTTGTGAATTTACAGCTATTATTAATCCAATATGTCACATCTTCATTTTTAAAGTTGTCATCTTTTGGGAAGTTCTTTCAGGATGTTTGTCCTCTTATAATCACACAGTTTTGTTCTTCTTTGAGGAATCTGAAAACAGTTTATGTTAAGCACAGGGCATCACCACCAAAACTAGGACCCAGTGATTTAATTGTAAACATCAAAATAAGCTTCTTGATGGAATCATCAATAGTGTTTTCTGGGCAGAGGTTATAGTTAAAAGTCATAGGTCACAGTTGGGTGTAGTGGCACATGCTTATAATCCCAGTTTTATGAGGGACTGAGGCAGGAGGCGAGTTCAAACCCAGCCTGGCAACTTAATGATATAGTAAGACCATGTTTCAAAATAAAAAATTTAAAAAAATGCAAGAAAGGGCTAAGGATATAGCTCAGTGTGAAAGCACTGGGCTCAATCCCTAGTACTACCATAAAAAAGAAAAAGACAATTCTTGGTCAACCAATGCTTTACTCTTAGGAGGAAATGAAAGAAACCGGTTGAAAATAGCTGAGAAATAAGAACCCCAGGCCCCCTTCCAAACTTCTTGGCTTTAGGATGTGTTCTGAGCTCAGCCGTGTGCTAACTTCTGTCCCAGCCCTGTGGTCATCTTTGGACATATCTGGTCAAATGGTGACAGAAGGTAGAGTGGCTGTCCTAAGGGTGATCTTTGGTGGGCATTTTCTACCTGATAAAATCATGAGCCACATACTACAAGTGCAGGGGCAGGAGTGTAGCTCTCATCTCAGCTGGTTTTTAGAAAAAGGAAACAAGCTCAGTATCTGCTAAGAAATCAGTTTGCGCCCGATTTGGTTTTCATGCTAAACCCTATGAAATGATCTTAAGCAGAAAAATCAATTTCCCAGAAGTCTCAGATGTACACTGTAACTCCTATATTTGAACTAAATCTAGGTGGAGTTAAATAATTGAGCTTGCTTCCTTTAAGTGATACAGATGTACTTCACGCCAGGAAGAACTGCTGTGAGTGGGGGCGGCAGCAGAGGGTGCCGGGATGCCTCAGTTCCAAGGAGACTGGGCTCGGAGCAGCTGAAGACCACAATGCACAAGGAGTGATGCTGGGGTAGCACCAGGTGGACCCAGAGCAAACTGGAAGGGTGAGATTTTCCTACTGTGTGTAGCAGCGACACCAGTGTGTTACTCTTTTCACCATTCATGGTTACGTGAAGCAGGGGGGGAAGAAGAGGAGGAAAATAAGAAATTGAAGGAAAAAGAATGAAAGTAGACTCACAGAGGAAGGTGAAATAGAAGATGGGTTCCGGGTCTTTACCCATCAATGTGCAATGCATGCTGGGGCTGCCTTCCTCTCTAGCATCAGTCTCTCTCTATCTCTCAGGTCCTCCTACCCCAGTTCATCCAGAGAGATGACAGGAAGCTGATTCCTGCTGGCTCTGCACCTCTTCCATTCCCCTGGCTTTCCGCTTTCTGAAGGGGTGGTGAGAATGGATGTGGGCACAACTCTGGTGTCAGTACCACCCTGATGCCAACATGTGGGGTGGGGAGGTGGGGATGGCACTTGCATGCTGGCACAGTTCACTCAAGTTAAGAATAGGAGGCACCCCCCAAATGCAGGAAACGAAAAGTGTACACTTCTTGTTGGATTTCCAAAGCTGGCCCTGGGGGTACACTCATACTAAAACCAAGGTCCCTAGGGGCAAGGCAATGCAGACAGCCTGCCTTACCTTCCTGCAGCTTGGAGCATACTGCTAGTGATCCTTTCTTTTTCAGATTGTGTTTAACAGCTGCATGTTTGCCTTGCCAATTTAGAGTACATGGGTTCCGTAAGGAAGGCATCGATAACCCGTGGTAAGGATGACGTGACGGGTGTAGATTTGGAAGATAGAAAGCAGATGAGGGTTACTTGGGGGTGAAACATGGTTTTCGATGCTTGCAATTGAGGCTCTGAAACCCAAGCTTCCCCTGAGTTCCTGTGGCCTGTATTTGTTTGCTTATTTTGGCTGCTTTCTGTACTGTTAGAATCCCCTCCTGCTCTCCTCTGGCTGGGCCAAATGACATCCATCTAATCTAAATCCATGAATCCAAGGTTCTAGGGCTGTTCCTGTCACCAGCCAGCTGTGTGACCTCGACAGACTGCTCACATTCCCCGGAGCTCTCACCGTCTTCTCGTCACGAAGCGAACAAGTCATACCAATATAGGAAGAAGTCCTTCTCCATGGCATAATTCCGAGATTCCAGGCAGAGTGGGCTTAATTTAGAAGATTTGGTCAACAGGAGGTGAGCTTGCTGGAGAGTATGAGAGTCTGTGAACTGAGGCAAAGACATTTCAGATTAATTTTATTTTTACACATTTTATATTTGGACAAAAGCAGATTGGACATATTTGGGCCTATTTGATGGTCACGTTCTTGTTTACTTATTTACTCTGGAAATTCCTAGTAAATACAATGACACTCTTCTATGTGGCTGCAAAACTTTCCTGGGAGAGGACTCTGCTCCTCAAAGATGGCCTGACCTTCACGTAGGGGACTGTGATCAAATGGCACCCGAGTCTTGTGATGGCTTCGATGACATCAGGCTGTGAGACATGTTCTCCAGTCTGCACCATGCTGCAGCCCATGGGGATATCATTTTTGGCTTTCATCCAGAAGGAATGAACAGTAAATAAATGAAGAAGTATATTAGGCTGCACTGCTGACATTTGTATGCAGGGTAGTAAATGTTTGTAGATGAAGAGCAGCAAAAGATTTTTTAATAAATGCTTTTGTGACGGATTTTATACTAAATCATTTCTTGACATTTCCACTAAAACCAACAGCTTAGATAATGGATCTGATGTTCATACCATGCATATACTCTGGTTTGATAAATCCTCTGCTAAGAGGACCTCCATGAAGCTGGATTCCCTGAAGACTGGGTGAAGACTGTACGTGGAATAAATTAACTGGTGTGGGGGAAGATCAGGGACCTCAGGAGGTCTGTGCTCGGCCTCTCTCTGGCTTGTGCCCTGCTGGGCTCTGTATAGAGGTTCAATTAATGGTCTCCTTGGGCATTAAGTTTGGGGCTGGACTGTGCTAAATACACTCAGTGGTAGAAATGACTTTATGATGGTGCTATTTTCTAATGTGAATATTTGCTCAAGACAGCAGCAGACAGAAAGCCTGAGACGGGAACGCAGGAACGGGCCTGGCAGCAGGGTGAGCAGCCCTTTTAAATAGTCTTTCTGCTCTCCTCTCTCTGTTCATCCTGCCCTCATCAGTAGACACCAAACAGGGACAAATGTGTCAACCTCTTGGGGCCTTAGGGAGCCTAGCATCGGCATTTGGTGCCTGCAAGCCCAGGCTGTGGGTTTCCGTACTCTGAATCCTTGCCCACTCTGTTTCCTCTGTCCACCTTTCCTGGAATGTCTGTCTTGCATGTCCCTAACTGTCATCCCCAAGCAGCCAATTTCTCCACCCTTTAGGTGGCCCAGATGCCACTTTTTCTGGAGCCTACCCTCCCCTTCCTCTAGAGACACCCCCCTCCCTGTCCTGGCATGCCTGTCTCCTTCCGGACAGCACGTTTGCAGCTTTCCTGGTGTTCCTCATAGGATGACCTGCACATCACCAGTCAACACAAAGATGCAGTGAGATGTGACCTCATACTTAGTCCTGAATCCCAACCTCAAGAATGAGCCCAGGAACTACATTTCCAGCAAGTTCCATGTTCTAATTTGGTCATGGAAGGGCCGTGGGAGCTCTGGGAGGGTTGTCACAGTGACCTCCTGGGTACCCAGCGCCCAAGAGGCACACACACAGTGTTTGTGGCATGAATGAAAGGAGGAATAAATGAGAGAAAGGAGAAAGGCAAGCTGTAAATCAGAGAAAATGCCTCCTCTCGCATCTGACTGTTATTTTATATGTGTCGTGTAGTTTTCAGAAATGATAAGTGGGCTCCATCCCGATCCATTACAGTGTAATAGATTAAGCCATCCTTCGGCAAAAAATTAAAGAGCTTTGACAATGATAATTGCCGTTACTATCACTCTGGACATAGGTTTACTGATTGATGAGTTTGGAAAATTTATTTCTAAAGCAATGTTAAATAACATGAAAAACAGTCAGTTGGGTGGGTGTGACCCCCTGCTCAGAGCCATGTGTGGGGAGAAAAGTCACCTCTGCGGGGCTTGTCAGGGGCTCCCCAGCAAACCTCTTCCCAACTGCTGGGCCTGGGCTGTGCAAGCCTGAAGCTTGCAGCTGGGGGGCTGTGCTCTGCATCGTGGGGCCCTAGCCCCTGTGCAGGGTGAGAAATTTATCTGGTTTGCCAGCACCTTCCTGCTCTGATTTTCCCTTTCCCCTTTTACACACTCACCCTCCCTGGTGAATAGTGCTTGGCAGGTTTCCCGAGATATCAAATTCCAGGAGAGAAAATACACAGGTCATGTGTAAGGACTAAATAGAACCCTTCGCTGGAAATAACTTTTGTCAGGTGTCTGCGAAGCAGCTCCGCCTTCAGCTACGAGTTAATCAGACATCCAGCAACCTGCTGAAGCCGGGGCACAGGGCCCTGAGGCCTTGCTGTCGCCTCTGACTCACTTTGGGCAAGTCACGCCCCTTCTTGGGGTTGTAGTGTTTTCTTCCCTCTCATTAGGGCTTGTGCTCCCTGGGCCAGGCTCCTGCCAGGCCTACGTGTGTAATTCTATCCACCTCCTATCACCCACAGCTGGGATTCATAATTCCAGGCTGTACTTAAAATACTTAGCTGGGTTGTGTGGCTGTAAAATGACCTTTACTTTTCTTTGCAACTTGTTTTGACTTTTATCGAATCATGGAAACAGGTGAGGTGAGTACTTCAGAAGCATTTACTGTGTTAGAAAGCTTAATCTAAATGTTCTCTGTGCTGATGGCACTGGCCCCAGGCAGGACTGATGATAGGGAGATGCTGTGCAGAAGCAGCAGGGAAGTCTTTGCATCCATGTGTGCATGCACAGGTGGAGACACAGAACAAGGGGCAGGAGAGACATGCAGGCAGGAGACAGCAGAAGTGTGCAGAGGCAACTGAGTGATGGGTTAGGAGGTCTGATTCTGAGCCTCAGTTTTCTCATCTGTGAGACAGGATCACGACTATTTTCTAGGGTTGGATGAGAAGCAGGTGAAATGAACTCTTTTGCAAATGCACACACAGCGTCCAAGGTGCACTGGTGCACAGTAAGCACCACATGAGTTTCAGATGTTACTGTGGTACTGTCTCTGCCTGGTTCCTTATGGGTACAGCATTTTCCTTTGGTGTTGGGAAACAAAATATGTTTATGGCCTCAAGGACCTAGCTACCTGGTTTATCTGGGTCTTTTTAGCCTGGAGATGAGACACTGATTCCACAGGTAACCTCAACACGAAGATGGTAGGGAGGGCATATATGAGGTTCTGAGCATTTATTTAGGGACAAGCTGGGTTCAACATTTGCTTGGCCAGGGGCTCACCACAGTTTTAACACAGGAAGTTCATGACTATCCAGTGTAGAGAATAAAAGCAAAGAGTCAAATGAACTCTCCTGTTTGTTAGGGTGGTCCAGGCCTGTTGACATATCTGGATGGGTTTCCACTTGGGAAGCTGTGTCCTGGTAGGGGCCTCTGTCTGTGTGCCTCTATCCTGGCTCATCATTAGTCTGGGCCAGGGACATTGTCTTGGTTACTTTTACTTTTCTCTATTTAATACTGGGACAAAATACCTGACACCCAAAATGAAGAAAGGAAAAGTTTATTTATCTTACAGTTTTGGAGGTTTCAGTCCATAATAATCTGGTTCCAAGGCAGGGTGGTATGGTATCAGGGCAATACTTCAAGGCAACAGCCAGAGCAGAAAGGGGAAAACAAGCCTCTTCCCTTCTCTTATATTGTATGTAGGCCACCCCCACACCCCAGGGTGGCTGTAGCCCTCACAAAATCTCCTTGCCCTCCTCTTGCATAGGATGAGGATATTTACAAAGTAAGAAACCTGGCTCTCTGCTGAGTCTCAGTTAAACTTCTAAATTTCTCAAGTTGACAATATATCAACCATAATAGTCCACCCCTTGTCAACTTGGCAACCAGACACGTTTTTAATCCAGCCTCCAGATACCAAGACATGCTAATTCTTATTTTATTTTATTTTTTTATTTTAAAAAGGATAAAACTAAACATAGCAAAACAAAGCAGATCAGAAGCAAAACAATGTAAGTGACACAGATTTCAAAGTAAGGCAACAGAAGATCTACAGTGGCTACCATAATGTCTCATGTTTTTTTCTAAATCGCTGTGTATATTTTCACACGCAATGAATTCATACAAAATGAAATAGTATAAAACTGATCAGAACAGAGTAATGAAGGCATTACAGGCCTTCAAAACCAGACAATAGGAAAATCAACAATGGCTGCTATAAAGTCTCTTGTTCTCTTCAAAATAGCTGTCCCTAACTTCATGTATGTTGAAATTAAACAATACAAAACAGACTAAAACCACTCTGAATGAAGAATAGAAGCAGTACTGGATTTCACAGCATGATGATACAGAATCAGCAATGGATACCATAATGTCTGTTCTTCAAAGTAGCTATTCATTTCAACACACATAATATAATTGATTCTCATAAACTGTTTAGGAGAAGTTCTAGGCAAGACATGCTAATTCTTACCATTTCACAACTTGGACATTATAATACAGGTGTAACAATCCTTAAGAACCAGCATTGTCTTTCAACATTACATTACATAAGAAACATAATATTTTGTCTGTGGACCCCCAAAGACTCATGCACATCCCTTTATGCAAAAGGCATTTGGTCCACCTGCAAGAGTTGCCAAAGTCCTAACAGTTTCAGCATTGCTGAAAAGATCAAGTCCCAAGTCTCCTCCAAGATGTAAGGCAAACCTTAGCTTCAAGACCCAGTACAAATGAAACAAGTTAAATACTTCCAACATGCAATGACATGAGATAAACATTCCCATTCCAAAGGGTACAAACAGGGGGATACAAAAGATTGGGACTAAAACAAGTCCAAAATCCAGGAGGGCAAATGTTAAGTCCTACAATTGCATGTGCAGCATCTGTAGCAATCTGTGTCAAGTTGTGAGCTCCTAAAGGGCTTCCACTCCCACAGCACTTCTGGTGGTTATAGGTCCCAGGGATTTTAACTTAGGCACCCTCTGCTCAGTCTTTGCAGCTTTCCTTAGATGATTCATGCTTCTGGCTTTTTTAAACTTCTGAGGTCTCCAGTACACCTTTGGCTTCACACTCAAACTTCACACACTGTCCTCTCAAGGGCACACTGCATGACCGCCCAGGCCTTCTGAAATTGATGTGGTAGCCTTTTTAACCTCAGGACTCATGCATTCTGCTTGTGCTTACAACTAGCACCACGTGGATGCTGCCAAGGTCTGCTGCCAATTAGAGCAGTAGCCAGGCTTTCCTCTCTCTTGGCTGTAGGGGTTGAGTGCCTGGATCGCTGGGCACTCTGAACCTGATTCTGAGGAAAAGAGTCTCTATGCCACCGCCATTCTGAAACCTCTTGGGACCTCTGTTTGCCATTCTGGAACATGGTGTTCTGCAGCTTTCTCCTTCAGGTAAAGTCTTTCATTTTTGCAGTTTGGAGGCTGCAAAGTGTGGGGACCAGCTAGCTGCCCCTTCCCATGATGCCTGCAGGCCAGTTGACACAATGTATCAACCATAGCAGACACACTGGCATCTGCAATTTCTTGGTTATTGTTTGTTGAATGAGTAAAAGAGGAAGGGGTGTGCTGCTTCTCTCTAGGAGATACTGTCTAGTGCATCTCTTCCTGGAAATGGGCTGTCAGCACTGGTCTTCAGGTCAGAGACTCCTGCAGAGGAAGGTGGGCTGATGCTATCATTTCTCAAGTGTCAGTCATCTATCCCATTTGTGTCGCTACCATGTGCCCACCTGAACTTTCTTACAGGCATAAATTCTGTAAGAAATAGCTTTTATCATCAAAATTCAACTACAAGTAACTACAGGTAACTCACCATGAAATATACATAGTGATACTCAGAAACCTAGGAAACCTCAAATCTATTTTCTGTCTCTATAGATCTGCCTTTTCTGGACATTTCATATCAATGGAATCATGCAATGTGTGATCTTTCTCAGTGGCATTATTGATTACTCTACCTTCTGACTCCTGGCAAGAAACACTTTCTATTTGTGGTTGGATAGTGCTGGGGGTCACTGTTCCTCTTGCTTAGAACAGCTGTGGACACATTCTCTTCTTATGGCCTTGTCCAGTCCCTTCCTACCCTCCTCCATTCAGGACCATTGACTCCATGTCTCTCTACCCTTGATCTTGCTACTGAGAAGTGGACCCCCACTTTTGTTCAGTGATGCTAATGCACACGTGTAAATCAGTGCTCAACTTCTTCCTCTCTCTCCACCTTTCTGTGCATCAACAAACAGCAAGCCTTCCTTGATGGGTGAATTGCGATGCCTGGTTCTTCCCGTGGAGAGTGGGTGCGAGCCAGGACTTACTTCTGCCACAGAATACAGCAATGTGGTGGAATGCATGCGATAAGACAATGAAGGCGTAGCTTGAGTCTTTCTGGTGTCTTTTTCTCCCTGCTGGCAGGGAGGAAGCAAGTGGCCATGTGGGGGACCCCACTTGGAAAGTAATGTGGGAGGGCTCCAGAGGCCAAGGGTGGCCTCCGATCAACAGCCAGCAGAACAATCAATGTGCTGTTTTATTGCTCCAAGGAGCAAAATACTGCCAGTAACCACCAGGGTGGGGAAGTGGATCCTTCCCTGGATCATCAGGTAACACCTCTGTTGTCACAGATGCTTCACACATGGCCTTGAGAGACACCGCGTTGGGCTGTGCTGGGACGCCAGACCCACAGAGACTGTAAAATCATCCATTTGTGTGATTTGGGCTGATGTGTTGATATTGTCTCTTAACAAAAGAAAATGAACAAATTTCCCCTTCTCAGGGAGCCCCTAGATGTTCCAGCCAGCATCCCTCAACCTTCTGTTCTAGCCCCACAGCTGGCTTCTCTTCAAGCCTCCCATCTTTTCCCTGGACTGTGGTGTGGCTTCCTGTTCACATCCCTGCTATAGTTTCTCCCACTCGCAACAATGCCAGCTCCACACTGATGCCGAGATTTCATGAAAGTCTGGACTGGCCATGGTGGCCTTTAGTAGCAGTCTGTCCTGTACACCATAGCCGGCGTCGGAAAGACAGGTCCTCATTTTGGCCAGCAAAAGTCTCCTCACCCTGTCCTCACATCCTTCCTCAGCCTCCCTTGCTCCTTCTATCCACTTATAATCCAGCCTCACTAGACAGCCATCCTTAGAATCCTAGCCTGTTTTTCCCCCTGTCATTTAGCATCTTTTTTTGTCTCCCTGCCTAAAATTCCTTTTCATTTCTTTGGCTGTAAAAGAGTCATATTCTTTCTTCAAGATCCCAGGTCAGTATCACTTCTTTTTGAAACCCTCTGTGGATTCCTGAGATAGAAAGAATTTGGGCTTTCTTCAGCATACTGCTCTCTCTGTATCTGTTTATTGTTTTCTTCCGTGTCCTGTAGCATCCCTAAGTTCTGGACAGAGATCTGGACTTGCTCCTCCCATGTGCCTTCTTTCTCTGGCTTCTGGCTTTGCTGCCTGACATCTCTGATGTGCAGCAAACATCTTTGGAATAAAAACTGACTGCCTGGTTGAGTGATGGCTGCACTGCCTTGGTGTGAGAGCCAGAGTCTACAGCGCAGCCAGTGGGCTGGGGGAATCCAAAAGTCCCTTGGGTTTCTAGGAGCTGGGTGGGCTGGGAGCAGCAAGGGAGGTGAGTTCCAAACTTGTAGT
The DNA here is from genome assembly GCA_004027295.1 of Dolichotis patagonum. NCBI lineage: Eukaryota > Metazoa > Chordata > Mammalia > Rodentia > Caviidae > Dolichotis > Dolichotis patagonum. The sequence continues at coordinate 151,766 of PVJX010000053.1, forward strand.
TTGCTTTGCAGTCCCAAAGATCATTGTTCTATTGAGCATGTGCTTTTCTGAGTTGAGTGACCCCAAGATCCATAGCTTCTGCTGAGAGAGGTCTCTCCACCTCCTGTGTCCCCTGCTGGTGGCTCTGTGCATGGACACATTGAAACAAAAAATTAGACTGTTACAAAGGCTGCTGACACCCCTTGCCTGTTGCTGTAATTGAAGTCGTGCCCTCCCTGTGGGTTGTTCCCCTCTCCACTCCTGCTGGGCACCCCGCTTTTTGATGCTTTCCTGGATACTCGCTTGTTTGCTATTACTCCAGTCAAAGTGTGAACCAGGGAAGGCAGAAGCTCTGCTCTCTTCCTCCCTGCATTGCCCTCTCCTCGGAGCCCGGGGTTGTCTCGGATGATGTTGGGGAGCACGTCCCTGCCGCAGCTCTTCCTCCTGCCTGTGGCCTGCCTCCCCTCCCTACCTTCCTCACATTCACTGTGTGTTTAAATGATGGCATTACCCTCCCCTCCCCTTCACACCAACAAAACTATTCTTTACTTTCAGAAAATTTTCATTTTGTCAGTTTCTTTCAGACTAAAGTTTTTAAAAATATCTCCTATGTGGATTACCTTTAAATCGACCCCAGATTGTAACCCTGGTTCTGACACTAAAGTCTGGAGAAACAAAGGAATTCTTTCTAGAATACTTTTACTTCAGAAAGTATTCTTAGTTTATTTTCACTTAAAATGGCACAATATTAATAGCTATATCCTTCTGGTAGGTTTCCTCTTGGCTTATTCTAGTTTCAGGGGTGTAGAACTAGCAGTGTGGCATGCAGGCAGTCCAGCTAGTACCAGCAGTTTCTGCAGTCACTAGGCAGCGACATCTGGCAGCTCCTTCAGCCTCATTGCCCAGCCACACAGGAAGGGGGACACTAGAAAGAATATGCAGACGAATGGCAAGTTGTATGTGGTGGCACACACCTGTAACCCGAGCATTCTGGAGAGGCTGAAGCAGGAGGATCACATATTTGAGTCCAGCCTGGGCAATTTTGCCTCTGAAAGAGAACCTGTCTCAAAGAAGGGCTGGGAATGTAGCTCAGTGTGAAGACCTTATGTTCACCCCCAAGTACCAAAAGTAAAACAAACAACCAACCAAACAAACAAACAAACAAGAAAAGGCTAATCATATTAGCATCATGGAACCCAGTTAATACTATGTGAACTGGCATTTGTGGAAGAAATCAACGGAAAATGGGTGTCGGATCCTGCAGCCAGAAAGTGGGCACTGTGCACTGGATCTTCAGGTCAGTACATTTCCAGTGTGGTTCTTTCCTGTCACTGAGACAGTGGAGTAGAATGGAACTGTCATGACTGGTCATTTCAGCTAGCACAGACAGTATTGTTGAGCTAACTCTGCTTGCATAGAACCTGGGCCTAAGTAATTGAAACAACTCCATTGTGGGTCAGAGGGCACCCTTGCTCAGTGTTTCTACATTGTTTTAAACTATGAATTGCATCCACTTCCTCCAGCGCTGCCCTGAAGCTTTTCTATGGCAGATCAAAGCCAAATGCTCCAGGAAGGAACCGGGGGATACATGAGCTCAACTCCCGCTGTACTTCTACTGCGAGTCTAGGACAGAGGTGCTTTATGACACAGTCAAAGATATTCTGGGGCGCTGCTGCCGGAGCTGTGGAGTAGGAGACTGGTGCAGTTCAAATACACTTGTACCCGGCATACAGAACCCTGTTCTAAGGCGCCCTGACCAGTGAGGGCTAGAATGACAAGCTCAGGCACTGTGCTAATGAGTGTGGTGAGTGCTGAGGTCCCACGGGCCATTTGCAAACACAGCAGCCACCTGGGGAAACCCAGGATGTCCCCAAGCAAGGGTAAACGTGTGGGAAAGAGGAACCAGAAGGTTGTCTGTCAGTGACCTCTCCACTCTGATTGTCCCTCTTCTCCAGAAAGTTGTGTCCAAGTACAAAAGCACTTGTGTAATGGAGCCTTCCCATGCTGCCTTTTGTCTCCCCAATAATGACTCTCTGGGGACCAGAAGCACGTGGCTCTACTCTTCTTGGAAGCATCCAAAGCAAGCTGGATGCCTTCTGCCACCTCCCACCAATAGTGCATTTGATTTGGTCTCTGAAGATCTCCCAGATGCCCACAGAGCTGAGCCATTGAAGTCCTGCAAACAGAAGCCTCCTCTCAATGTGACCAGCAAGGCCCCCAGGTCCACTGGAGGCCGGATACCATAGATAACTGTCACCTGTAGATCTCCCTCAGATTTTTACCTAGCCCTCTGGTTAGTGAATGCTCTATGTAAAGTCTGAGGTTGAGTCTTTACTTTTGTGGAGCCAATTAACTGCATTTTCCTTTCCCCATTGGTTTGTGGAACTACTCTGCACTCTCCACAGTGATGGTCAGGAATTCTTGTAGACTGCTGAGCAGCCTAAGGGAACTTTGCCAACTGCCCTTGATGAGCCCACTCACTATAGGATTCCTCATTGTTTTCTTGAGCTGAGAATTCTTCCACCAAGGGTGTATCTCCTGGGGGAACCTTGAGAAAGTGCCCCATTATTCTGCTTTGATGCTGAAATATTCAGTGCAGTTTGACTGCAAAGAGAGCTTGTGTATTTGGGAAGAACAGAGTGGGCTTTAGGCAAGCTAGGGAGCAAGTGGGATTCAGATTTGGACCCCACTCCTTGATCTTATCCTTCCCCCTCCTTTCTTCTTACCCACACTTGAAATCCTGGTCCCAGACCCCTCATGGCTCTTCACGCATCAACACTGAATGTTCTGTACTAATTGGTGATTAGGCATCATTGCGTGGTGGTTGTTGGCTGGTTCCTGCTTTTGGATAGCTACATCTTCCTTTTCATTCTAGTTAGACCCTTTTACATCTTAACCAGAGGAGCTGATTTGTGTGAGACTTCAGACATGCTTACTGGGTGGTCTCTGAACTTTGGCTTCCTCCCAGGTTGCATGGTCTGGGTTCCCACAAGTGCTGTGCCAATCTGAGCCTAGCCCTGAGACTGGATTCAGCAAAGGCTTTCCAGGGTGTTTGGTGGAGACATGAGGTGACTGATCTTGTTCTTGCTGCTCAAACTCCAGCTGCAGAGTGTATGAGGGGAGATTCTGCACTATATGAGGCTTTATGAGGGTCCTCAGTAGGATGGAGAACCCTGTGTGATGTACCCACACACTCAGGCTGAAGGTGACAACTCTAAGGACAGATTCTGAGAACATTAAGTAGGCGAAGGAATGTTTCCTCTAGAGAGATCACGTTGAGACATTAGTTTTAGCCATAAGGCAAGCTAAGGATAATCAGGAGTCTGTCACCCAAAGCAGATAAAATGGATCAGGAACAAAAATTAACCCAATAAAGTCAGAAGAGTGATGTTTATGTATTTACTAATGGTGTATTTTGAGAAGTCATTCATTGATATCTTCCTAGAGTTCCCAGATGGGGATAGAACTTAGGAGGAAGACCATGGTTCTTTGGAGAGTTTGGGCAATGTTCTCCAGCCTTATAGCAGCACTGCATTTAGTGGGATATGTGTGTTGGGAAGCTTTTCCATTTCTAGTTTCCAAAACGGCAGCCATGTATGAAGTGTAGCTGACATTACTGAAAATGCAAGATTTCACTTTATTGATTGGTTTAAATTGAAATCTAAGTAACTTCTGTGGCTAATTGTTACCCTGTTGGAAGACAGTCCTGGATCATAGTGTAGGTGGTTGCAGAAAACTTGGTCTCAATAGTGATGATGTTTAGAGATGGTGACATTTTAAGAGGAGGGATCTACTGAGAGGTGATCACATCACAAGAACATTACTTTTATAAAGGGATTAATGCAGATCTCATGGTATTTGCAAGAATTTGTGGCTATAAGGAAAGCTTGGTCATATTGACTGGCTCTGCCTTGCTTCTCATTTTCCCATGTGATCTTTTCTCACACTGGCTCCCCCTTGATGCCATTCCCGTTTCTAAGATGTAGTCAGCATGCCTTCAACTGAGCTGGGCAGATGCTGGCATCATGGATCTCCAGAACTGTGAGCTGATTAAACCTGTTTTCTGCACAAAGTACCCAGTCTCAGGCATTTTTTACAGCAACAGAAAGTAGATTAATACAGTGGTGATGGGTGCAGAGTGGGGAGGGAAATAGAATTGACTCTGAGGGAGAATTTGTGAGGCACTGAGAACATGGGGACTTGGGTTGGGGATGATATGAAGTCACTGAAGGGTTTGGACAACAAGGTAAAGTGCACTCAGATATGTGGTTTAATTTAGCTCAGCGGCATAAGCGCCTGCCTGGCAAGTGCAAGGTCCTGAGTTCGATCCCTGGATCAAAAAAAAAAAAAAAAAAAAAAAAGAAAGAAAGAAAGAAAGCCCTTCACATTCTTTTCCCAGACTCAGGTCCATGTAGAATAAGACCAGAGCAGGAGAACAACTAGAGGAGGTTGTAGTGTGTCAGTGTATGTGTATGTGTGTGTGTGTGTGTGTGTGTAGTATGGTATGTAATTGCCAGGTTACTCACTGCCAGGAGCTGCCAAGCATGCTACATGGCAGATAATCATACCACCTGCAGGAAAACATTCTGATGGGAAAGTTTTCAGGGCTTTCTGATCAAGCCATCAGTAAGAGAGACAGTGGGAATGGAGAGACCAGAGCCACTCCTGATACCTTTTAAGGTCTGGATGGTATTTCTTATTAGGACTTGAAGCCCCACAGAGAGGAGCTTGAGTTTAGCTCCCTTGAAGTGAGTGAGAGACCCTATGCAGGACAGTGACATCTGTCAGTAAGGTGTCCTCCTGTCCAGGAAGTGTGGCCCCCTCCTAGCACTGGAGATCAGGTTGTGGCCAGGCAGAGGCTGCCAGGAAACGCATCGCCGTGGTGGTCTTTGTAGAGGTCAGGAAGAGTGCTAACCACACACTGAATGGTGGTATGCAAAGGGCAGAGGTGAGACCAAGGAACCCAGGTGGGGAATGTACCCTGAGACACTTATGCAACTTGCTAACTCAGGAAGTTGCTGTTTATTTTGTGCATTTGTTTTATAAAAGCATTTTCTAAGTAAAAAAAAAAGAAAAAAATGCATGTTGATTGGGCCAAACCCATGTTGCCTGCGTTCATTCTCCTTTGAGCAGCCTCGGGAAATGGCTGGGGATGTGAGCTCAGATTCAGGCAGGTGAGGATCCTCCTCACGGTCATAAGCATCGAAATGCAGGAGAGTAGGGCTTTGAGTAGACACAGGGTGTTATGGCTCTGGGTTCCTCAAGTGACATAGAGAGAACATATTTAAGGGTTTGGAAATTATTCAGATTATGTTCACAAATGAAAAAAAGCTGGTAATAAAACAGCATGTAAAAGATAACATTTTGGTTTTTTAAAAGCTAGATATGATCATGACAAAATTAGGATAATATGTCAAAAACTATTTATTATGGGAAGAATAATCAGAATTACAGGTATTTACAATTTTTCTTTTCTTCATGTTTACAAATGTGCAAACAATACGTGTTACTGTGAGATCAGGAAGAACCCCACTTTTGTGCTTTTGAAGAACAAGTTGGAAGGGACAGCTCACAGGGCGGTGCGAGACAGCAGGCCTCGTGAAAACATAATGAATCGATTTTTCAGTGAATCTTTCGTTTGCAATCAAAAAAAGCATTTTTCTCTTCTGTAAAGAACCTAGAATGGGCCCTCTGGTCCCAGGCATTGAGCTGGCCCAGTGTGGAGGATGCAGTGGGCTGCACCTCCCCGAGCATCCACCCCTGAGCGCCCCCCTCACCTGACCAATGCTAGTCATGCCGTGTCCACCTGCGCCTCGGGGAGGTGTTGTCTGAGGTTGGCTGTGCAGGACCCCGTGTTCTCCTGATGACAGTGACAGGGCCGAATGATTTGCTTACCCATTTAGTCCACAGCATCTCCCCGTCACCCCCACCTGAGTGCTGCTTCTGCCAAAGTCTCTTCAGTGTGATGAGGGATGCTTGTCATTAGCCCCGAGCCTGGGAACGGTTCTCTAAAATGGGTATCCTGAGAAGACAGTGGGCAGAGAGCAGGGATGCACAGAAAGGATAGTTAAGTGGCTTTAATAATTTCCCCTTTTGTTTGGCCTACTCATTTGATGGTAGGTCGGGTCACAATGAGAGAAGAAAAGAGCTCTTTAAATGTCCGGGAATTCCTGGCAAATTGTGATATGCAGAGAGGTGACTCTGCCGTCAGGCCAGAGCTCCTTCATACCTGTGATCTTCCCTGGAGTCACCTTGGGTGGCCAGGTGACTAGAGCACTGCTCAATAATACACTTAAACTCACATTGTGGAGCAGCCTTTATGGCTTGCTGCTCATTTATTTTACCGATCTGAAAAAGACCAATTGTATGTTTTAAAGAAGGCAGATCCTCTTTTTAGAAGTAGACAGAAGTCACTCTTGGAGTTCAGTATGACAAAGAATATGAGTGCTAAAAGAAGAATGTGCAAGTGGGTTCTATATTGGTAACCAAAAGGCCAATGGGTAGGAAATGCAATCTCCATTCTGTAGCTGAGGGGACAGAAATGTAGAAAAATTAGAGGGCTGTCACCTGGGCAGAGAAGGGAAAAGTCAAGTTCAGAGCCAGTGCTGTGATTACAGCTGCTCTTCCATCTGGCTTTGCACAACCCGAGAAGCCTGGCAGAACCCAGGAGAGGTTCTCTGTTGGTGACCCTGGTGCTGAGTTCTAGACAATCCTGGCTCCATTGCTGTTCCTGTCCTGTGTCCGTGGCTGGCTCTGGCCAATTCTTAGCACTCAGGGATAAGCCCAGCAGCTGTTTCCAAACTTCCAGATACATAGAAGTCAGCTGAGGCCTGATGAACTTCTTTCTCTTCATTGAAAGCTCTGGTGTTCTGCGTTGGATATTTTCCACCTTTGTACTGAGATAACATCTTCAGCTAGGCTGAGAGATTTATGGCTTTCCCCCCCAATAAAACTGTCTGCCAATTAAAGCCATGCTTATTTGTGTGCAATAAGAGCAAAATTTATTTAGCGTACACTTCCCCAGGGCTCTGCTCCCTCCTCGGGGACCAGTGACCATGCACCTACCTAAAAGTTAGGCTGGTGTTTTCTGCCTCTAATGAATTATTTAGACTTTATCTTTAATATATATTCAGAAGTTGATCTTTTCATGAATTCAGGAAGGGCTTTTACCGGCCAGAGTTCCATTCATGATGGTTTGGTATACTAAGTGCAGAACTTCACGGCAGCAGGTAGGGTTTCAAGTTCTCTGTGAAGTATTTTTAAATTTGACTTCAGTGGTATGGTGGTTATTAACATTTCTTCCTAGACATTTTCATTTCTTTTGTAACTAGAACTGTTTAGAATTTTGTGTCCAAGTGTTTGTAATATTTCTCCTTCTCCTTCTCTCTCTCTCTCTCTCTCTTCCTCTCATTGTCGGAACTAACAAGAAAGATACAAAATGTTGGAACTGGTAGTGGGAGTTGCAAAGACCTTAGGAAGAATGGAGCAGGCTGTTCCAAGGGGCAAGGTGGTTTGGAGTCAGCTGTTGCCACGTCAAAATACAACCTAAGCTTTGGCAGTGCTCTGGCAAGACAGGGGTGATGCAAGACATATCTTTCCTCTAGGAGGAAAAAATGGAACTTTGCTTTCATATAAGTCAACCAAACTGGGGCAAAGGAACACAAGTCTTATGTCTGAGAACATTTCCTTTGTACTTGATGCCCAGAATCTAGACACATATTTGATTGGGAGGCACAGCCTCTTAAACTGTGGAAGTCGTGAGACACTGGTTTTTCTGCTGGTGGGCCTGGCCTTTCCTAGTTCTGGGCATAGGTGACATTGTATTTGGGCCGACAGTGACACCCCATCGCTAAAACTGTGGTGAGCCCATGATTAGGCCTGATTCAAGGTTGACCCATGTCAACCCCTCATCTGGTAGAAAGTTGTTCCTTCTTGTCTTAGTATTTTAATAAATAAAGGAATGGCATTTCCTAAGATAAGGATTGTTGACTGATCTATGATTTCAGGAATCAAGCTCTCCTTTAAAGGCAGCCTTCTCTGCATGGATGGTTTTTGATACTTGGAGCAATAAAGCTGGTATAGTTTTGAGAGGGTTAACTGAGATTAATGAGGAAAGAAGCACAAAGCCATAAAGGATCAGCGTTTCCAATCAATGACCAAATACTTATAACCTGTATCCCATCTGCAGTTTCCCTGGCACAGGCAGCTAGATGGCAGTTCCTAAAGGTTTTGACTTTTTATGCTTCTAAATAACCTACGAAGACAAGAACAATGTGTACTTCAAGTGTAGGAGTGCTTTACTTAAGGTTTATCCTGAAGTTGATGTATTGATCAAGAAGAATTTGTAGAATACAGAGGCATGTTTTAATAAGAGCTGGACAGAGTATCACAAACCTATCTCCCAGGACTTTAGCAACTGTGAGTTGCAACTTCAGCATTTTATCTGGGAGGGAAAAGAAAAGGAAAAGTGTTAATTGTGATAGAGTAATAGAGACCACAGGATGGAGGATGTAATACTCACCAAGTGCCTGACTCGTGAAATCAGGACCATTTTCCAGAGCTGCTTCAAAATGACTTGGAGAAATAGCTCCGTGCATTAAATTTTTAGAGAACGTGTATTTAAGCTGTGGGTAACTCCTCCTGTGGCAGGTGGGGTGTGATATGAGGCTTTGGTACAAAATTTTGTTGCAGGCATTAGCCCTGTACTAGTGAGAGAACATTTCTCCCTTTAATCACCTCAAGATTAGCCTTCACTTGCCTCTTTCTGTTGGATATTTGAATAACAAGCTTGATGAAGCCACTTAACTCCGTCCAATTACAGGTGCCAAGTGGGGGGTACAAAAAAAGAGAGGCCTTTTACATGTGCGAATGGCTTTGCAATCCAGTGTCATAATCAGATTCCAGAAATTGAACTTGCAGAAAGTTTGTGCTAGCCTTGTGGATTTTCATTTCAGATATTGTCAACTCAAGGGCATTTGGACCAATCAATATCTGTCTGTCTTCTCGCACATAGAAAGTTGGCTATTAGAAAAGAGAGGCTTACAGCAGGCTCAGCCAATACCATTAGCCCTAGCCTAAGGGCAGTTCTGTCCATGTGCCCGGGTAGGCACCTGCCCCCTCCCCTCCCCCACCATTAGGGAGGCCACTTGGGATGTCATTTGGACAGAGCGGGCAAAGAGCACTTCTTTATTCTTTCTCTTTTTTACACCCAGACTCCCCCAAAATCAATAAATCTGTTCTTTGCTTATTTTCAGAACTTTACTTCAATATAAGCAAGGACTTTCCTTCCAGCAACAAACTCGAGTAACACCATGTCAGGCTTATGTGTGTGTGTGTGTTTTCTTTCTCTGTTCCAATTTGAAAAATAATTGGAAATAATATCTGATTGATGTTCTTTCTCTCTCTCTTTAGCTAAAGATTTCCTAGATGAAAGACCTTGATCTACTGCCTTTCATGATTCAGCACTTGATTTTCTATTCCACGCAGCCTTCTATCTGAATGATTTCGTAAAATGAAGGAAACAGAGTACTGTGTTCTTAATCAGAGAGAACTTTATACAAATTGGGTTCACTGATGGCTAGTTTGTACTGCACTATTACTGAAGCTTTTCTTGTGATTTTTGTTTTGCACGAAACAGCTCCCTGGCTGAGAAAAGACCCTCAAGCAGTGAAGAGACCAGGAAGGGGAGAATTGAGAATTAGTGAACATTCAGACTATTTCTCCTGGTGGGTCCTAGGATTTTGTTCATATTATTGTGCTGTTTCTGTTTCTTTCTCTTTCTTTGGCTCGGTCTTTGCTCCTGACTAGAACAGTCTAATAAGAATGGCACAAAGATGTTGAAATTGGCAAACACTTTTCCAAAAGCCTTAGGAAAAATAGGGCAGCTGTGGTCCATTCTGGGAGGCAGCAAGCCAGTTTGGAGCCAGCTGTTGGCATGATGAGACACAACCAAGACTACCATAGTGCCACAGGCAAGGAAAGAGTGATGTAAAGCTTTGGCAGCCACCAGGCAATTGCAGGAGAAAACTCCGGGACCCATAGAGAAACCAGAAGTTGAGAAAGGAAGGAGCACCAGAAATGCAAGTGTCCCTGACAAAGTGATGACAGTCTTAGAAACAGAGAGACATGAAGTGAATGTTTAATACTGTGGCCCGGGAACATGGCATTTCCTGTGATTGGAACAATGCAGAATTAATGTGTATCTGTAAGAAATATCATTAGGATTAAGTATTCTTCAGAGAGATGGGAGAATCAGGTGGTTCAAGTGGGTTGGCTGGCTTGAGCCAGCCCTCTGATGCCTGACCCCATCCACGAGCAGGAAGGGCATCCTCCAAGGGAAAGACATCTGTTGGCAGACAAAAGTAAAGATGTGCATTTTCTTTTCATTTCCTGAGAGAGCACACAATACTTTCAGTTCTCTCTTTTAATGCGACTCTGGATTGCTTTTTCCCTGACAGTTGCTGTAGAGATAGCATAGGCTTTCTGCTTGGCACGGAGGTTCTCTTTATTTCATTGCAATTAGCAAGGGTAATTTGCTGGCATGGCTCCGGAATGGTCCATGAGGGGTTTTCACGTCTGAAAGCAGAGGAGAGCTCAAGGTGAGATCCTGAGCTTCGGCAATGAAGACAAATTCGAATCTGGAGCTGGAATTGTGACGCTGGGGCATGGAAGGGGAATAGGACTGCTTGGGTCTCGGGAAGAAGTGCTACTTGGATTCCTCTTGATTGTACCTCGTGGGGCCCTGATCAGGTGGGCCCACAGGAATTGGAGGGAATCTGTTTTTTAGAGGGCTGCATGGGACAGGGATTTTGCTTTTAGACCATAGATGCTTCACTGAAGGGTGTGACATTATTACCTGCATTATTATAGCAGGTGGACCTCATGCTGTTTGGACTTTGAGCTGCTCTGTTCCAATCCTAAGGCTTGATTAAAAGCTCTATTTGCTTTCTTGGACCACGAGGCCACAGTGCCAGCCTTCTCCCACCCTAGTATCCCAATTCCTTCTGTACTGGGGAAGGATATAGGACTTATCTTGACCAGTCACTATACTCCATTCTTCTGGCCCCTTGACTGATATGGACATGGTTGTGCAACAGAGGCTAATCTGAGTCCAAGCAAAGCTGAAAGACTTAAAGAAAATCTACTATCTCTAATTGTGGAGTTGGGATGACAGGAGCCCAGAAGTACCCAGAAGCTGTGGTCTTGGTCTTGTAGAGAACTCAGCTGGGCAAGCAAAGCCAGCCTGGATAGAAAAGGATGTGGAAGGGGCATGGTGAACATAGCTTTTATATCACTAGAATCCTTTGTCCACATGCACCCATCCTGTGTAACCTCCCAACTTCACCCATCAAATATTCTCTTTCCCTTTCAGCACGATCGAGTTCTGCTTCTCCCCTTGTTACCAAGAAAGCTTCAGTGAGTAAGAAGTTCTAAGGTTTCCTAGGAGCTTGAAAAATGTGAATTTTTAAACAGCCCTCCGTTTTAAAGTATTATTCCTAAAAAATGACACTTACATGGTCCAGGACGTAAGGAATTCTGCAGGTACCATCTGAATAGGGCTGGTGCATAAAATATTTTAAATATTGTTCCTTTGATTTATTCATGGTCAAATGTATATGTGATTCTTTGTAAGCCAGGGGGAGTTTTAATTAATAACTGTAAACTCCTTGGAATATTTTATTTCTGTATAGACATAAAATTTCTTCAGAGTAAGAGGGGAATTAATACTACTGTATTTAGTGTGTTTCTTCTTTCATAAACAAAACGAAGAGGCTTGAGAGAAAAGGTGTAATTAAATAATTCCAGTACTAAAACCTTGGTATCAAAGGCAGTTAATAGCCATAAGAATGTCCAGAAGTACTAGTTGAAGGTTGAAAACAGGTTATCTTGGGGCCCATCTTTTCCTTTAAGATTATTTTGCAAATTAAATTCTCCGAAACTATATCTTTTCCTATACAGTTTGAAGCAAACTGCAAATCTGGAAAATTTTAAGTTTAAACATTATCTACAAAAATCAGTCTTTTGCCCAATCCTGAGGAGTTGTAAGTGTGCTTTGTTGATCTATATGTATTTTCTTCCGTTCAATACTTTTTAAAAAGAAAATCAAGCCCTGTTTTCATTCTGAAAAACTCTTCCTCAGATTCTGAGGTCAGGCCAACACCTCCTTTTTCTGGCCCCACTGGTGAAGAACCAGGTTCTCAACATCCAGTCAGGGTCCTCCACTTCTCACCATCTGGCATTATTTTGGCGGTGGGTTCAAGTTATCTTCGGATCCACACGGTCTGTCCCTAGGGTTGGGCTGGAGCTCCCAGGAGAGATGCTTGCTTTTTCCATGAACTTGAAAGACCAAAACTTGGCGCTATGGAGGAATCTACTGAAGAATAAACCAAGCAGAAGAAAACACAGCTGGGCAAAGAAGCACAGCCTAGGCGGGTTCACCTCTGGGAAAGCTGGCTCCTGAGTCTATCCCTGGAGTTGTACAGTTATTTGAGACAAGTTTGAGAACTTAGCAAAGGGTCCTGGTGGCTACCTTGTGACAAGTTACACATTAGGAGCCATTGTAATGCTCACTTAACTTCTGGCAAGGTTGCTGGATATGCTGTTTATGGTCCTGTGCTGGGCTGGGAATCCACGCTTCTTATTTGAGACATAGACTTAGCTACTCCTTTCTTGCTTTCTGCAGGATTTAATCCATGTTTTTACTGTTTTGTTTTTTTTTAACTGCCCATTGCACTGAAAGATTCAAATAATACGATTAGAAATGTTCTGAAAATAGCATCAGCAGTGAGAGACCCTGAAGATGGCAAGATAAGCAAATGTAGCTAGCACTTGCAGTGGAAATGACAAAAGTTTGGAGCATCTTTGTCAGGCACTAAGACAGACACTCAGTTGGTGAAAGTCTCAAGTTATAAACATCTTTGGTGCAATTGGAAACCAATCACTGGGACCTGATTTGTCATTTGGCTTGTAAACAGAGGACTTCCTTCAGTTATTATATGATCCTAGTTTTCTAAAAGTAAAGGACCTACAACACACAGAAGTCTGTTCCACCAGGACTGCCTCTGTGTGCCACAGACTGCTCGGATTCTGAGAAAGACTTGGCCATTTCTTCCTTGACTGTTGCTCTTGGTGGGCTCTGCAGAGTACCCACATCTGACAACTGAGCAGGGAAATGAACATCTGGAAAAGCACAAACAGAAAGCAAAGCACAGAACACAACAAAATAATTCTTTAGTTATAGCTTTGCAAATGCATTAGATATGGAAACTCAGCCCACCGGTCAAATTCATTATGATTTCTCTGCTGTTCAGAATCTTAACCTGAGTGGTGAATAGTTTTTTATTTTTTTATAAAATACTTTTTATTTTCAGATAATGGTAGAGTCACATCAGTGGTAAGAAACAGTATGGATGGATCTTGTGAACCGTTTACTCAGTAGTAGTACCATATATGACTACAGTACACCATCACAACCAGGGTACTGATACTGGAACAACCCATTGAATTTATTGAGATTTTACTCTTTACATGCATGTCTTTGCCCATGCTTAGTTTTGTGCAGTTTTGTAGATTTGTGTGATGACAAACAGAGTCATGTTATAGAATAATTTTATTGCAATGATCCTTGCACGCCTGGAAATTGAAACCTGACCTTTTTTTGTTGTTGTGTTCTTTTGTGTGATGTATCATTGTGTGGGAACCAAATATTTCATGAAACACAATGCAAAAATAGAACTTCAAGTGCCAAAATTTGCTCTCCTGTTCTTATGTTCCTTTATTACTATACATCAATAGCTCTCCTGTTCTTTCCCAGATCCACATAGGCCAGGCACTGCTGGATGCTTGGCTGTGGGTTCCGAAGTTAGGTTCTCTGAGATGAATATGGGGGATCCCACATCTGGGAGAAACATTCCCTTTGATTTCTCTGCACTGATCTTCCTCGCCATTGGTCATTAACCTCAGCAAAACTAAAGACCTCTTCATGTTGAAATGTCAGTACCTTTCCCCTCAACCATGCTCTCATCTGTCAGTACACTTGGCTTAGCCTCCTCACATTTACTTAACTTGATGTATAGTAATAAAGGAACATAATGAGAATTCTTTTTTAAATAACTAATTTTCTTGTGCATGCACCCAAATGGCCCACAGAATGTAGTTATTTTTAGTCCGTATCATTTTCTGGCCATTTTTTCAGCATCACATAGTGTAAGAAAATACCAGGAATTTTCTCAGGGATTCTAAAAATCACTTCATGTGTAGTAAATAAGCAGGCAGTTCCATGATGGCCCTTCCTAGACCTCATCCTAAAGCTTATTTCTTTGTATCCTGTAATCATCTTGGCCTGTATTGACTGCTTGTTGAACAGGCTCTATTTGTCAATTATTTAACACCTCTTATGGGCCAGGCATTGGTTGGAAACTAAAGATCAAATAAATAGATAAATAAAAACTATCTCTTCCTGTGAAAGAATCACACTGCTTCTCTCCAACAGTTATGACACGATACTGTGACCATCCCTTCTCCACAGGAAACCTATGCTTGTCAGGAGCTGGGGAAGGAGGAAGTGTCAGGAAACTCTCCTGGAGTTGGTCATACTCAGTATTTTGACTTTTAAGAGTAGATTTTAAAGGGCTCAGGCTCTGAGGAGGGAGAAAGGCTTTTGAGGCAGAAAGAAATGGTGAGCCAGGTCCAGCCCCAGAGGGAACATAGAGTGCTGAGTCAACAGTGTGTAGACTGGACACTGTTGGAGCAGGAAAGTGAGGGGGACACATGAAGAGGTCGGTAGGAGCCAGCTTGAGGTCTGGGTCGTATGACCTGCTACACTACATGGTAGAATGTAACGGGAAGAGTCCTGGGAGGCAGAAGGGGCTTCTTGAAGAGATAAACTCTGCCGTTGAGGCTGACTGGGTCTAAAGCCAAGACCTCACCTATCATCTTAAGTGAGACTAGGGGGTATGGAGCCCTGCTGGTTGTGCCTGCCCTAAAGGATCCAGCTACATCCTCATTGTGCCTTTGATCAGCTGTTGGAGCCTTGAGCATGTCATTTTGGAGAGTTAAAGGATTGGGTTCTCTAACTTCTAAATTTCCTTTCAGAACCGTGATTCTTTAATTCTCCATGGTTTTACAATATCACAAAATGGAAAGGTCAAGAACAGAATGATAGCAGATGCATTATGTTGCTGTGAACATTTTATCCCATGGCAGAAGCTTCTGTGTACAATGGAATCCACCAAGGATCTTAACATCTAGCTCTCTTCCCAACCAAGACAAGCTCTATGTGATTAGAATGCCTTAGCCTCATTCAACTCCTAATTAATTTGTCACTGAAGTAGAGTTGAGGGTACATATTAACAGGAAATCTGAAGTGAAGTAAGCATGGTACATGGTAGGTGGGGGTTGCCGTAAGGAACTACTGTCACCTATATAATTTAATCCATTTTTTCTTAGTGGGAAGGCACGCTCTTCAGATCCAATGGCATTCATACTGTGAAGACTGAGAGACTCACAATAGGGGAGTCCACCTCACCTCTTGGACCTCTCCCTAGATGAGCCAGGGACTGAATTTTAGCTGACTTGGCTTGGGTGTGCTGGGAGCCCTGTCCTGTGGGATCCTATCCAGAATGTCCAGAGTGGGCTTCTCAGACCAACCTTGGGAAGGAGACCCAGAAAATTCTGGTTCTTTCCTGTCACTGTCTTGCTAAAATCTTTTTGAATTCCTGCCACTACTGTAACCATTCATCTGTGGGCCATTCCTTCAGAGCCAAGGGTCGTAGGACCATGCTTGTATTTTGATGGCTATTGGCAGAATCAATGGAGAAATGTTCTAAGTGCATGGCAAGTTGAGGAGAGGGTAGCCAGCAGCCCTAGAGAGGGCATTGGAGCCACCTGGGGGCTTTCATCATCCATTCTATCTTTCCAGGGCAGCACACTTCAGTGAAGTGTGGCTTGCAGTTGGGAAAGAGCTGAGCAGGGTGGCTCAGCCTAAAATGACCCCAAGTCCTGCCACGCTGTGATCAGGAGTCTGCATGCTGCTGAGGCCCAGAGAAGTTTTCTTCTCTGTTATGTGATTGGGTGTCTCTCCTGGTATACAGGGAACACCTTTGGATAGGTTATGCCCCTTGATTGGTCACCATGCAACCACATACTGATGATAGGTGCTGTACCCCAGTTGGGTGCCCTCTGTGGACCTGGGAGTCTCACAGTGTTTCTGAGATGATGTATTTCTGCATACAAGGGATTCTTAAAGACAGGGCTTCTGGAAGCTGAGGGATGAGCAGGGCCAAAGGAAAATTTGAACTGTGGAAGATAAGAATTTAATCATCCAATGAAGTTTTGCATCATAGATATGGACAAACGGGCTTACCTGGGTTGCTGCACAGAAGGGACACAGTGCAGGTAATTTCCCATAACATTCAGGCTCCTCAGAGTAGAAATCTGGCCTTGTGTCCATCTCAGTGTGAGACACGGGGAAGTATAAACTCAGTACCTATCTAATTTCTGTTTCTATACGTTGATCACATCCTTACCAGCTCTCTCCTTTCCAACCCCTATTTTTGTCTCTGCTTTCTAAAGCAAGGTAGGCAGGGACTTAGTCACTCAGTGTACAGCTCTGCAGGTTAACAGAGAAACTTCTGACTTTGAAACTAGCTGCATTTACAATGGGACAAATGAAGAGTTTCATTATGTGGAGCCTCTGACCTGTGGACAGTTGTCCTTCCAGTGTCGCCTGCTAGATGTGTCTATTTATCATTTCTGTGGCACAGATTTTTTTTTAGATGGAATTATATTTCTTATCCTAAGGGTACATATGCACATTATAGAATGCTTAGATACGACACAAAACACCCATTAAAGAGCTCACTCTTGTACTTTTCTTTCCATGTTTTGATCCATCTGATTCTGTATCTCTTTTGTTAATATATTTGATAGCATCTCCTACATACTAACATTCTCCTTAAATGTCCCCTCCCTTATTCTGTTACCAGTGAGGATTCTTTCCCCCACTCTGTGCCTCCTAATGCTGCTCCAAATCTTATTCTGCTTGGCCCATGTGTTTGTGACCTTTTTTCCTTTATCATCCCACCTATAGTCCCCTTAGTGTCCTTCCTGTAGTGTCCCCTTAGTATTCCTACAAGCTATAAGTAGCTTGTAGTGTTTTCAGTTTTGCCCAAACCTCTGGGTTCTCTGGAGTGAGGAGTCTAAACTTCTACTTCTCTGCATGTTCAGTAGCACCTGACATTGGACTAGTAAGTGGGGTCCTTAGCTGAGTGTGTATGCAAGGATCTTAGTAAGGGATAAACAGTGACTAAATCTACTCATAAGAACATTCACTTTCATTAATACTGACCATCTCAGTGGCGGCTGTCTTTTACGCTCCCCTGATAAAAGTTAATGCACCTCATGATTTTTATTCCTGGGAAAGCTGATCACAGACTTTGCTAAGCCCCATGCCCTCCATGCCATGTTGCAGGGGGCCTGGAAACAAACACTTCCAAATTATTGCTGCTTGGAGTCATTATTCCTAATGTGTGCACACCAGAGCTTACAACCAGGGGGGTTTCTCCAGCAATCAGCTCTGGTCTTTCCCACTCTTTCTTGCCAGATGTGTGAAGAGGGGCTGGAAGCATACAGGATGAGTTCTGAAGGTTTGTGACCTTTTGTGGGATAACCACTTTTAAAGACCTTCCTGCAACTGTAGAAAAAAGTGACAGAGAAAATGTGGCTACCAGCAGCCTTTCAGAGATTCGTGCTCCCTCCTGCAGCAGGGCAGACCTTCACCCTTATTTTTAATGATCTGACCCAATGGAAATCTCCTGGTTACAAAGACACTGTCTTAGAATTTTAAAAAACCTAATAAATAATTTGTTATAACCGCAGGGCATCACGGTACCATGTTACTTATTATGGAACTAGGATAATATTTAAATTGCTTATTTACAGCATTAAAATAAATAGTGGTTTGGGCATTTTTTTCCCTTTTTTTGCCGAGCAGAGGACATGGGTTGTCACTCGCCTCCCTTCCCCCATGGCCCTGGTTTCCCACCCTCAGCACACCCTTCCGTCGGTCCTGCTGGGTCTGGGTTCTTTTCCCAGCTGCAATTACTCCATTATGCTATTAAAGTTCAGAATGTGCAACATGCCCGACCCCTGAAGGCATTTGCCAGTCACTGTTTTTTTTTTATCTTGCCTAATACCTGTGGCTCTCTGTCTGTGTTAACATTTGACTGCGAGCATTCTGTAGGATCTGCAGGTTAGCTGTCCCTTGAAGGCCACTGGTCTCAGCACCTCTTATGGCCACTCATCTGGCCTCTCTCAGATCTCTGAGGGGGGTGGGAGGCAACACAGTGAATGAAATATCAAGCACATCAGATCAAATGGCACCCTGGCCCCCCAGGTAAGGAGCAGGCTTGGAGCAGGCGGCCGTCCCTCCCTGTCTCGCACCGGGCTCGGACCCTTGTTCTATCAAGTGCCCCTCGCTTAAGCCCCACTAATTGGGTAGGATTGCTGCAGTCTGATGAGTCATAATTAGGATGAGGCGGCTCCAGTAGGAGCCTTCTTATCGGGTGAAGGGTCAGGGACTAATGACTAGCAGAAGGTAACGGTTTTGTTGATGCCTGTAGTCTCTGTTGGAAAAAAAAAAATCCAGTCCTGCCGCATTTCTTCCGGCGGCAGGCACTGAATCTTTCCCCTCATTTGATTCAGTGACCTCTCAAGTGCATCATCGCCCCGAGGGCTAGGGCCGTCCAGCAACTGTTAAGCCCCTTGGGTTGATAATCTTCTCCCACATTTGCCCTTAACACCAGACGCACCACCATTAGCCGCAGCTGCACTGGTGCTCATTAGAGGCGATCGATAGGGAGCGAGATAAAGAACGCGCTGCCCTCCGCGGCTGGGTTACTGCAGATTTACAGGCGTTCCCACGCAGCGCCTTCCTGTCAGCTACGCAAAACAGGGGTTTCGGGAAAAAAAGAGAGAAAAGAAAAAAAATGCGGAAGCATAGGGGAAAGTACATATTTACCTTCTTGGTCTCAGGATGTTACTGTCTATAGGAAATTTAGCTTTAACTGCGATGTGAGAATGCCCCATCTTTGCCTCGCATTGCTCCTTGAATCAGAAAGCAGAAATAAAAATGCTTCCTAATAAAAGCATGCCTGGCCCTCCCTACCCGGAGCTGGAGTCACTGTGGTCAGCGCAGGAGGTAGGCTGAGGTACAGCACTTTTCACCACAGTAACCTGGGGAAGCCCGTGGTGGTTTTTGGAGTCCTGCTTCTGGCCAGAAGGTGTGCCAGCGAGCCTGCTAACTCCTGCTAAGGTTTCCTTTCCAGGTTGGGGAGCTCGGCCCCAGCGGGAACTGGACGAGGAAGCTCCTTGGGCGAAAGGCTGATATCTGCTCTCCTCAGACTTCCACGGGTCAAAGAACCTTCAGGAAGAACTGAAGCACGCTTCCCTGTGTGGGTCGGGTGGGATCAGGACCCTGCCCTGGCCAAGGAGCAGCAGTGGCCTCACCAACATAGGGAGCCGCAGCAGGCTGAAGTGGGGCCGGGGCTGGGGCAGGGTTGGGGGCAGGGGTAGGGGGGAGGTCGGCGGTGATACCCCCCCCCCCACTGGGCTCTATTCCTTGTTCCTTGCTAAGTTGGGGTTCTGGTGCCTTTGGCCTCATGGCTGCCATCTCTGCTTGTCTTTAGTATTCAGCTTTCCTTAAAAAACTTGCGGAAATGTCAAAATAGTTAAGACCTAAAGTTGGAATGGGAGACATTCTTTCTCGTTGGGCATACCTACAATCCCAGCACTCTGGGGGACTGAGGCAGGAGGATTTCAAGTTTGAACCCAACCTGGGCATATTACTGACTTAGCAAGACTCTTAACTCAGCTGAAAACTACTAGGAAAGACCCAGCAAGTAGCTTCCTCCTGCTGCTCCCCAGCTCTGAGGGCCAGGTCTGGGGACAGAGTGTGCATTTAGACCCCAGCAGCAGTTACACCAGTAGGGACTTTCTCAGATTTAAAGAAAAAAAAATCCCGAAAAAGATACTACTGGTGCGTTCCTGAGAAATGAACTGAAGACACACTATAGCCAGTTGCAGAAGGAAGGAAAAATAACAGTGAATTAAAAAAAAAACAGTAATTACCAAAACCAGCAAGACATGTAGTGTGTAGATAACCTGGTCCTGTGATTAAAAAGCAACTGCAGTACCAAACATAATTATTGAAGGCAAAAGGGTGTACTTTAAGAAAATAGTTTAATACCAATTATCTGATTAGCTGTCTGACAATAAAAGCAAAAACTGGCAAATGGACAAGAAGGGAAGAAATAAATATCGGTTAAATGTAGGTTTTCATTTTATTTGGGAAGAGACGTTGGATGATAGTAGTTTTTAGAGGACCTCTCTCTCTTTGGGAAGACATAGTTCAAGCCGACCTTTCCTTCTGTGGAGGCCTATTTGTGGACAATGTAGACAAAATGCCATTTTCCCCTCTGTTTTGCAGCACTAGAGATTAAACCCAGGTCTTGGCACTGAGCTCCATCCAGCACTTCGTATTTTTTATTTGGAGATACGGGTCTTGCAAAGTCGCTAAATTGCCCAGGCTGGGTTCAAACTTGCAATCCTTCTGCCGCAATCTCCCAGAATACTGGGATTATAGGTAGACCCAGCTAGAAAGAAGGTCTCCAATTCTAAATTTAGATATCTGCTACTTTTACACCTTTGCAGTTTTTGAATGCAATTTCTATGTTAATGGTAACTAGGAAAAAAATACAAGACTTTGAAAAAAAGGAGTGTCAGAATAACCATTCATGAAATAAAAATAAGATGTACTCTTTGTGAATCATTAAAGAAAAAAATCTAAAAAAAAATCTTTTTGCAAAAATAAAGCAACAAAAAAAAACATTTTAAAATTGAGGCACAGTGGAAATAAGCCCAGGGCTACATGTGAATATATCAAACTACTTCCATGACAATCTTGCAGTCTGATTGAAGGGCAGGGTCATCACCAATAGATTTTAATTTGACCCTGCTCCTCAATCAAGACTGAAGTTTGTCATCTAAGTAGTTTGATTTTGAAAGTGAAAGGGGAAGAAACTATTCAAAAGGAAAGAACAACTGGGATGGGGGAAAGGAGAAAAGAAAGAAGGGAAAAGATTATATTATATGTATATATGATATGTATATGGTATCATATACATTGTATATATGATAGATAATTACACTACTAATCTTTATTCATCAAAAAGAATGGTTTGCATTTTCATTGTTTATTTTTTCATGCTTATATCTTGCAATCTGAGCAACTGCTTTGAAGATGGCAATATGCAATATATCAACCATTGTTAATCTATTATTTTGTTTTGACATTCTATGTCATTGTTTTTATTCTTTTTTCATTTTAAAATAAAAAGTTATTGGTTAGAGATATATCTAAAATAGAAAGACATGGAAAGTTTGACATATTATGAGCATGACAGAAGAATATTGGACAACACTTTAAAAGTGGAAGCAACCTTAGTATCAACTACGTTTGAGCAGTTTCAAGTGGTTCATTTTGGTATTTATGGAAAGCAAAATTCATCACAAATATACACAAATAATGATCCCTCTATTTAGACTATAATTATTAGGATATGTAAAGTAAAATAAAAATACAAGAAGAAATTGACAAAGTCATGATTAACATATGAGTAACTTTAGAATGCACAGAAGTATAGGAGAAGTTGACCAAAATAAAGTGATAAAAATTGGGCTTCATATGAATAGCGCTTATTCAGTATTTAGTGAGATGTAGTGACTTTGGTGTCATCCAAAGAAAAGGAATAATGAATATGATGTGTTTGTGGAAACTGATGACTAAAAAACAAGAAAAAAATGTAACTCCTTAGAAACAAACTGTACAAACGGATTTACAGCTACAACAAAACAGATATGTACTTTAATAACAAAGATGTAACACAAACTGAAGTACACTTAAAATATTAAAATGTTTGTCCAGTGAATATTAGATAGAAAGAACCAAATGTCTAATTATCAAATACTTAAAAACATAAGCTCATTTCAAAAGTTAAGAAAAGAAACCCAAAATCACTTCAGGATTCAAATACAGCCTATTAAATATGTTCATTTTTAAGCATGAATAAACAGCAATAAAACACTTCTAATATACATCTAATTTAATGATTTTAAAATCCAGAATATTAAATTTAAGTATGTTTAAAAGAAAAAATTATAAAGATAATAATAGATATATTTATGAATCAGAATACAGGAAAATAGTAAGCTTCATAAATTCAAGAACTTTAAAAACAAATGTATACACATAGATTAACACTAATAAATCAGAGTTTGGTGTAAAAGCTGAAAAACATATATATGTGAAATGAATTAATGAATATGGTTGAGGAAAAATGAAAAAAAGATGTTATCATTAACCTGATGGTAATAAAAACTATTAAGAAATACTATATATAACTCAGTGGTAGTAACTCCTAATGAAGTAGTTTTTCCTGAAGAAAATATGAATTTTCATGTCTAACTTAAAAAGAAGCAAATGCATACAGGTTAATAACCATGGAGAGAAATTTCAAAAGTTCTTAAAGTTTAATTGTTATAGCTTTGTAATACTTTCAAATAACTTCTTGTGTTAGTCTCTCTGTTTTATTCACTATTGTGGTCTTTTCTAGAATAGTTTTAGAATTGAGAGAGAGGAATTTTCATCTTGTCAGAACAAGTGATTTTCTTGCTATTTGAAAGACTGAGCACCATAGGGAAATACTGTTCCCTGCGTATTTTACAGAGCTAGCTGAGGCTTGAATCTGAAAAGTGAGGGAAACTCCACATCCACCTCACCAAAAGACAAAGCTTAGGCAATGACTGAGATGGCTCCTGGTGAGATGAAGTCTGTAGTCATTGAATCAAAGAACAAAAAGTCCTAAATAATATATATCAAACTGCAAACAACAGTTTCACATGCCATATAGATCCATTCTAGGAATACAATAATGTTTTAATATTCAGAAATCTATTAATAAAATATATCACATCAGTAGATTAAAAGAGGAGAGACCTCAATGAAGTCCCAGTGGGCACCTGATAAAATTCTACATCAATTTCTGATAAAAACTTAATAAGCCAGGAATAAGTAAAGGTTTCTTTGACATAAAAAAAAAAAACCGCCATGAAATCAGAAGCTGCAGTCCATTTAGTGAGAAGCCTCAAATGGTCCTTCAGGTGAAGCCTGGACAGGTGAGGAGGTGACCATCACCATCATTAGGACTGCTGTTTTGAATGTTGCTACAGGATGTGGAAATAAGATTAAAGAAGAGACAAAAATCTGTATATGGCATGGCTGCATATCTAGATCTAAATGCATAGTTCAAAGAAAGTTGCTTGCAGAATTTCTTTTGGTCGTAGCATGTACAAACCAGTGATTTTCCTATATTCCAATAGTAATTGGTTGGAACGTGAAAAGATAAAAGATTTCCAAGCCACAAGCTCAGTGTAACGCACTATATTCTCCAAGTTAACCTAGCCCTTGGCACCTGGCACCCATGTGAAGCACGTGTAGTCTGGAGAGGTGTTAAAGGTGTTGAATAAAGACACGGCTCTTGATTCTGAACAGTGTGCAGGGAGTTGATACACTCACCAGGAGTAAAAGGGTTAAACAACGTTTTAGGGTAGTTTCAATCAGAATGGAAATGGAGGGAAAATTCTAAGTTATTCTAGAATAGTCAAAATATTTCATTCTCATAGAGATGGAGAAAAGCAGAAAGTGATTAAGAGGGAGACAGGTTGGGGTATGGGTAGGAGAGTCAACAGGTGGATGAGGGGGAGGAAAGAAAGGGCACATGCCATAGGATGACTCCCTTGCTTAGCAAACACAGCATTTCAAGTAAAGGGCGGAGACAATGTAGATTGTTTAGCAAATGAAATTGAACTGGCAGGTTGATGATTTGACAAAGAACCCTTTGGCATTCCCAGATGACAGTTCCTTTCAGTAGATTAATGAGGTGGATGTTAGAGAACCAGAAGAACTCCGAGGACAGGGTTGCATATATTTCTGGTTTCTAGGTAGGGAGGAAAAAACCACAGGAAAATTCCTAAGATGTGTCTACATAAATATTTGAAAATTCCCGACAGTATGTCATACCCTCAAGAATCTTAGCTGATAAATGGGATCACATTGTAGCCTCTTGCTACATCTAGGGTTATTATTGTTAGTCTATAAAAACCCTTATATAACTCAGTAAAAAAAATGCCTCAAACTATGCAAAGACATTCACTGAGTAACACCTACAAACACCTGTAAACATTTGAAGGAAATGTTCACACTGTTATGAATGAAGGTAGTATGATCTCATTAATGAGAGGTGATTGTGGCTGATCACATTAGGAAAGACTATTGGAGAGGTAATGCTCAGTGTTGGTAAGATTATGGGAAAGCAATGACTCTTGAATTTTGTGTGTAAGATTTTCTGGACAAAAAAATTGATGATATGAATTAAAACCTTAACATCATTCAGCCACGTGACCCTGTAGTTTCTTTTTTTAAAAAATTTTTTATTTTAAAGAGAATAAAACAAAAGAGGGCAGAACAGAGCAGATCAGAACAGGACAACATAGGCAACACAGTACTTTACATTAAGACAACCGGACATTAACAGTAGCTATCACAATATGACCCTGTAGTTTCAACTGCAGGTATTTATCTCACATATACAGCGAAGGCCTCACAAAGAGCTGTCTGTACAGGGACGTGTGTGGTGCTCTCTGAGCAGTGAGAAATGGGAGAGGGCATAAAAACTCAATGAGAGTAAAGGGGTTAAATAAATTGTGGCCCATTAAAAGCAATGGAATACTAAGTAGTCATTAAAAACCATGTTCTCAGAAACTATACAAGCATATGCAGTAACATTCACAATATATTAAGCGATAAACATGGGTTACAAAATAGTATAAGCTTTAATTCTGATGCCATAAAAATTGCAGATGCCTAGATAAAGGATGGAAGGAAATACCGAGGTATTCTTTCAGTCTTATGATTATGAATAATTTTTATTTTCTTCTTTTTCCTTTTCTGAACTTCCTGAAATTTATGACAACATTGTGCTCCTAATACACAAATCATCATAATCACCATAAAGCATGGTAAAAGCGCCACAAGGAAGCGGCATAGGCCTTGTTATTCAATGCCTGTCTGAATAGTGTTTCTCAACTCCAGTGAAGATTAGGAATCAAAGACAGTGGCTCCAGGAAGGCTGACTCTCTATCTGTCTGTATGTCTGTTTCTCTCTTTCTCATATTCTCTCTTGTTCTCTTTTCTCTGCTGGAGACATTTACCTCTCCCTAGACTTTCCAAAAGGAGGTGGTTCCCAGCCTCCTTCTTTTGCCTAATTACATTTCCTTACTTAAAGTCTGACTTATTCTTTTCAAATTGGACGTATTTTCCTTCGCAGGTTTCTGGCATCCTGGCTTAATTTCCTGAGAAAGCCATTTCCAAGTCATGGAGAAGCTCACTGCAGTCCTTGGAGTTATGATGAAAGAAGGATGAAATGTAGGTGAAATTTTGCTACTCCTTCCTGAGATTCTGTTCAATCTTGGGAATTTCCATCGGTTCCCAATTTAATTTGCTTGTTTTGTGCATGAATAAACTTGATAGTTTTCCTATCAGCAAATACCTCATATTAAGATTGCTAGATGTAGCAAATAAAAATACAGAATGCCTAGTTCAATTAGATTTTAGATGAACAAGTAACTTTCTTAATGTATGTATGTCCTGAATAGCGCCTACAATATACTCATACTAGCAGCAATTCCTTGTTTACCTGAAATTTGAATCAAGGGGACTTCCTGTATTTGAAGTGACAAGCTTGCTATCCCAGAGGCCTTCAGTGGGCCACATGCCAGCCTTCTCGTGGCCAAAGTTTCTTCGTCTATGGGTGGAGCTGTTTTCATATTTTCCTTGCAGATGGGTGGGGGTGGCCAGGACCTTGGCCTTTGAGAAAGCACAGTCAGTCCCTGCGCCTCCTTTCTAGGTTCTGTTAGTGAAGAGGTACAAACTACCTATCAGAAAGTTCAAGACTGATCATTCTTCTTAGTAATCTAAACTTCTATAGACACTAGGTTTCCTAACCAGGGAAATAATTGAGGAGTGGATGAATCAGTTTGCAGTTTTATCAGGAAGGTAATGCACTGGACCAGAGGGGTGAGATATTTCTCCTTTGATGGGATTAGTGCTATGAATGCCCTTCCCTTTGACAGCCCCCTGGTAGATCCTCATATTCAAATCTTCTGTCCTCCAGGATACACTCAGAGCACTAGGTGAGCCTGGAAAGGCCTGGGAACCAACCGGACAGCTCCTTCCCTGTTCACAGACCTTGGTTTTTAGCATTTTATTCCTTCTGTGGAATAGACATGGTGAACAAAGAAGTATAGCCTAAGTTAAGCAAGAATAAGGGAAATATGAACACAATAAAGACCATCGGTACTGAAATTTAGCTGGCACAATCATTTCTAGTTCTTTTAAAAATGATCAGGGAATGGATGCAATTTCTTACGGATCACATTAGGATTAAAGCCAGCAAATTATACTTTTAGTTACAGAGCCTGCGTCTGTAATCCCTTGTGTTCCTCAATCCAGTCAGGGCCAGAGTGAACCAGGAACCCAGTTTCAGTGACTGCCCCTGCAAAGAGGAAGTTGTCTGGTGCCCGTTATCACCCAGGGAAAGGCACAGTATGGGCCCACTGTGAGAAATCCCTTGAGTTTCTTCTACCAAGAGCAGCAAATGCAAGGTCCAGCCTTCGCCCTGGCATTATTCATTCCCTCCCCGGGAAAAGCCTGGCCTGGAGCTGTCCTGGGAGAAGACCACATTTTATTACCTCACTAGCTTCTGGTTACTAGCCAGGAGCTGGCCAGAGGTGCCAAAATACTGTAAGGAATCAGATCTCCAAGTGTGGCTGCTCACAAGGCGTTTCCAGCTGTTGGCTCACAGCAAGGCTCTTTGTACATTTTGTAAGAAAACATGCTCTCAAGGGGTTTCTTTTCCAAGTTGGCAGTTGCAAGAAGTCAGCAGAGCTGGAGTCAAACTTTTCAAGGAACAGCTGAGCTTGGATCCTGCTCCGTGCTTAGTTGCTTAGTGTAGGCTTCAGCTTCTGGGGCCTTGGATTTGGAACCACTGTCGCTGGTTGATAATAGACTGTATTTATCATGCCCCAGGGGGAGGGAAGTGTGTTGCTCCCTTAAGGATGCCTTGGGCTTCAAAAGTTGGGCCGCTGTTGTAGATGATTTATGGGAGCTGATCAGGAAGAGATTTTGAGCCTCATTTAAACACAGATCTGTTTTCCATTCTTTTGGAAAAGTAACATCTTTTCATTCAGAAAAAAGTAACGAGTCCTGTTTAGCATATCCAGTGGAGGATGTCTCTGCTTTCTCAAGATCTTTTCTTCAAAATACTTATGATGATCTTTTATTCCCTTCTGACTCTTTCTATTCTAACTTTTCCATCCAATGTCTAAATACCCTTGCATAGATGTGCTGCTTCTTAGTTAAGGCTCCATTTTGTTCCATCTTGATCCTAATTCTTTTCCTGAATGATTTGTCATCTCATTTTCCAGTTTTCTTCCATATTGATGGTGGACTGATAGTGACACTGTGTAGAAAGTTGGCAAATGGCAGAAAAGGCAGCTTAGGTGAAAGAAAAATGCAGTCTCTGCTTGTTTAATCAATCACTGAAATGGCTCTTTGGCCAGCATGGTGGTAGATACTTCCATATATTATTTTTATTATTGTGCTAATGTGAGAATTGCAGATTTTAAAAAATTGATTAGATTTGGGATGCTCTGAACTTTCTATGTTTAATATTTTTGTTGAGAAAGTATCTTCATCCTGCAAGACAAATATTTTCTTAAAGATAGAATCGTGTAATGATGCAATATTTCTATAAAGCAGTACAGTACACTAGATTATAAACATCCTAAACATTAAAATAAAGCACTTTGGGAGGAACATTAACTCTTTTAGACACTTATACAATTCCCAAAGTGCCTATCGTAAATCCAGGAAATTGCATTGTCATTGTTACATTCAGGAATAATTTTGCTCAACACATTTCCACACCATACATAATTCTGTTTTAGGGAGTAAAGATGTTTAACTCATGTCAGGAGAGTCTGTTGATTGGTTCTGTCTCACACCACTGTTATTTTAAATCAATGGTCCCTGCTGCAAAATCAGATAATTTCTCAGAAGACTTACATGGAAACGTATTCTACAGTTGTTTATGTTGGAGGTGAGAGCTTTCAATTCAAATAGTTGTTCCAGAATAGATGAATGTCGTGTGTGGTATCAGTTAATGTACATCAGGCATTTGGGGAAACTGAACTGAAGTTGAAAATCAGGTGGCCAAAAGTTACTTCCAACTGTGGCTTAAGCATAGGTAGTAATGGAAAGCTGAGAGATGAGACAAATATAAATATCCCAGAATGGAGAAAAGTTATAGACACATGCATTCCTCAAGCCTACAGGGCAAAAAGGAGGCAGCCCTGTCCAGAAGCTGGGTCTAGGGGAGACTGGCTTAGCCTGCAACATGCAGGAATCTGGGAGAGGCTGATAGAGGGCCCCCAAAAGCAGACAGAGTAAAATATGTGTAATCCCATATTCTTCCTCAAGCCCCAAACCCTTCACAAAATGAGAATTCTGGAACACATCCTCTGGATTTCTAGATCAAAAGCCCACAAGTTCAACCTGGATGTTTGGCACTGAAAACTGGTTATCACTTAACAGACAAGCATGCACTATCTAAAGAGATGACATCCTTTTTTTCCATAGCCAAAGACAAAAGTTTTCAAGAGTTCTGTGCAGTGTTAGTGAGACGTGGCTGGCCTCTGGATGGGTGTATAATGTACTTGGCACAACAGTGGTTCTCACTGATCCACTGGAATGACTTAATCTGTTTCCAAGAATAAGGAGTATATATTTATTGGAAGCATTTCAACTATAAAGTGAAGTAGATTTCAAGTCCCGGGAAAGAAATGACTTGAAGATTTTGTAAAACCTGGGAGGAAATTGGTGGTCAAAATGAACATCTCTCTTTTCACTCAGCCTTACCAGGAAGCAAATCTCATGAGGGGTGTGTATGTGGGGAGAGGAGGGGAGTGGGTGAGTGGTGGAATGAGACACCCCTTTCAGTGTGCACATTACAGAAGAACAATTAGGTGCTATAGACATAGCGGGTAACAGGCGGCAGAGAAATAAGATGCAGCAAGCTTTGAGAGAATGTGTGGCTTGAACCGGAGCTGCAACTAACAAGGAAACATCCTGTCTTAAGAAATGCCACCATTTTTTTTTAAACAAAAGGTAGATGCTGACAGCCTCACAGAGCCACTGCAAGGGAATAAGTATCAGAAAATCTGAGCAATGAGCATGGAGGCGCCAACAAAATTGTCAGCTTTAGACAGCATGAGGCAGGAAGAAGGTCATGACTAGGGGCTGGAGGCTCCCTTCACTCCTCCATCCATGCAAGCTCAGCTCCAGGTGATGAGCAAAAAGCCCATCACTTGAACAGCACACCACAGATCGCCTGTCTTCTGTGTCTTATATGAGTTGATTTTTATGAATAGGAAATCATTTTACCTCTATTTCTTTTCCTGCAGAGAAAGAATTTTATTAAAAGCTAACAATTAACACGTATAATACACTGCTGAAGAAAACATGAGGTATTGGACTAGTAAGAGTGATAATGTTTCCAAATTTTTGAAACATACATAATATAAAATTAAATTCCAGTACAATTAAATATTCCTTCCAGTGTTATAATTACTAAAAAATAATACACACATGTATATAAACTTGGGTATGAACAATTTACACAATCCTGGGATATCTCTGAAGCCCTTTTCCAATATTTAGTAAAGATTATGATGACCACCGCTGTTGTTACAAAGTCAAGATTTTCACTGATGTTAAAAAATAAAAATTTGTCTAATAAGGAACTACAGTATTTCTCCTTGTTGAGATGGAGAATGTAAAGAGAATGTCTATCATCCCACTGATATCTGTTTTGAGATTCCAGGCTACCTGATTTGGAGAAACAATCTCTTCCTAAATAAGAGGAATTTGTGTGTGTGTTGGGGTGGGGTAGGGGCTCTCATCTGAACCTGTATTTTAGTATTTTGGGGATTTTAATGTCTCCAGAACTTTTTATGTATTTGGAGGCTTGACATTAGAACATTTCCACTGCTCTTGACTACCTTTAATTTAATTTAATTTAATTTAATTTTTTAAGATATCAACCAGCCACACCTCACCCCAACCACACATCCTGTGGATCCTTTAACTCCACCCTGCATTTTTCCGAAGCTTGGTCTTTTATTTGATGTCTTATGATGGAGACCACTACAAAGCAGCTCTGAGAAGGATTCAGAATTAATCAATTGGTTTTCTGTTTATTTGTCAGTCTGTCCCAGGCCTAGCCCCCTTGTCTAGAGATGGGCAGTGGATTCATTGTAAGTGAATCTCGATGAATGCCTGGTCCTTCCTGAGGCCTGTAATGGTCTGTAGTGCTGTGAAACCTCAAAGGACAAGATAAGGCCACAGCTGAGGATGCCTGGCTCCAACCCTAATTAACTGGGTAGAGACTATAGCTAGGTAGAGATAAGATAGTTCTCCTAATTAGCATGATTTACTTCTTGGGGAAGTCTTTGTACTGACTCCTAAAGTCCTGCTCAGTTTCCCTGTGCTTTCCTGAGTATTCCTTTTCTTTGTTTGAAAACAAAATAAGTATGGGCTGCCCAGAGAAGTTCTTTGTCTCAGTCCTCAGAGAATCATGAATTCTGCTAAACAGTTTTGATCCTCCTGAAGCCATAAAATCATACCATAAATTTGTCTCTTTTTTTTAAACCTTCACAGTACACTCATTTGGGAGGTTGTACACCTCATCAGTCTGTGATAGTCTTACACTATCAAAAACTTGGAGGTAACATCATCCTTTACTTCTTGGACATAAATAACCCTGACATGATGAATTAGGCTTGAAAACTCCTTGTTACCTTTCATATGTCTGTTTATGTCAGACATCTAAGAAATAAAAATTAGGAAAACCCAAAGGTCTTTTTGATCATCACAGTTCTGAAACTTCCACTTCCACTGTGATTATTCTGAGAGAACAGAACTATACAGAATGAGAATCGACTTAGACTTCACCAGTGGTTTTCAAATTGCCTTTGGTAGAGCCATAAGAGTCTATGGAAAGGCTGGTGGTACAAGGGCAGAAGAATGTGTAGATACATCATAAAGGCTCCCATCTGCAGTTTTCCACAGTAGCTCCATGTTCACCATTTCATGTAAAATATTTTCTTTAAATAATTTTTGGCCAAAGGTGATAATAGAATTTATTTTTGAAATAATGAAAATGTTCTTAATTGATTGATATTGCATGATCTTAGTTTCATGTAAAATATTCTTGTAAATATTCATGTAATTATTCATGTAAAATGTTCTTAATTGATTGATTGCATGACCAGTGATTGTACTAAAAATCACTGAATTCCATACTTCAAATGAAGTATATAGTATGTAAACTGTACTTCAATAAAATTGTTAACAAAGTATTTGAAAATTACAGTCTTTCTTTTCAAAGACTGAAGAAAACAAAGCTCACATAAGATTCCTGCTCTATTTCCAGATGTAATTTCTCTGAAGATACCCACACCCTCACCAGTCACCGTGTCTCCTAATATTCACACTTAGGTGTATCCCCCGCCCATTCAACCTGTGCTGACATTCTTGCTTGCATCTGACCAGTGAATACCATGGAAGAGATGCTATCTAGCTTCAAATTGAAATTGTAAGAAGGCTTTCAGCTCCTATCTGGCTTCTCTGATGCTCTTGGAAGTTTCCTCTGAGAATGTAGCTATCATGCAGTAATAAGTCTCTAGGCTACTGGAGAGGCCAAGTGTGCATCCTAGTCAGCTATTAACTAACAGCCACATCAACTGCCTACCATGAGTGAGCTATTCTGTGGGTTGTTTTCACTTCCTTTGTGGTATTCTTATGAAGCAAAGACAAATTTTTAATTTGGTGAAGTCTATGTCTTTCTTTCTTTTATTTTCTTGTTTGGTGTCATTTCTGAGAAACTATTGCTAAATACAAGGCCATGATACACACACACACACACACACACACACACACACACATATTCACATCTTCTAAGAGTTGTGGCTCTGCTATTTATGTTTTGGATCCATTTTTGTTAGATTTTGCTTTATAGCATGAAGTGTGAGCCCAACTTTATTATTTACATGTTGATATTTAGTTGTTGGAGTACCACTTCTCATAAGGGCTACCTTTTCCTATTGAATTGTCTTAGAAAGCTTGTCAAAAATCAATTGACCATGCACTTATGAGGTTACATCTGTACTCTTAGCTCTATACACAGATCAGTATAATCTTTGTTTCCCTTAGAAACATGCATTTTTGTTATATGGATTTATAGTAAATCTTGAGGTAGGTAAAAATGAGTCATCTAAACTTATTTTTCTACTTTAAAATTATTTTGGCTATTCTGAGTCCCTTGCATTTCCATTATAAATTTTACAATCAGATTACCAGTTTCTGTGTTAATTTAGCTGACATTTTGATAGGGATCATGTTGAATGAGTAGAATAATTTGGGGAGGGTAGTTGGTCCATGAACACAGGATGTCTTTCATTTATTTAGGGCTTCTATGACTTCTTTCAATAATGTTTTACAGTTTCTATGTATAACTCTTAAACTTCTTTTGTTAAAATTTATTCTAAGTGTTTTATTTTTCTTGTCATTTTGCAAGTGGTATTATTTTCTGAGTTTCAGTTTTGGTTAGTTCATTACTGGAACACAAAAATACAAGAACTTTCCAGTAACTGCTTTTTGCCTTCATCCTGTATGAATTCATTTTATTTATGTATTTATTTTTGTTGAATTTCTCAGAATTTTATATGTTTATATGCCAAAAATCATATTATCTGGAAATAATTTTACTTCTACTTTTTTTTTTTGTATCAGGAATCAAACTCCTGACCTCACAGTTACCAGGTAGGCCTTGTACCGCTGAGCTATATCCCTGGCCCTACTTCTACCTTTCTAGTACAGATGTACTTTTCATTTTCTTGTCTTATTGGCTTAGTTAGTATCTCTATTACAATGGTGAGTGAAATAGTAAGAGCAGATATCATCATTCTTTTTATTTTTAGTTTGATGAATGCTTTTATTACAGAAAAAGTATTAGATTTTTCCAAATGCCTTTTCATCTGTGTTGAGATGATCATGATGGGTTTGTCCTTTCTATTAATACCATGCATTACATTGTGGTGTTTAATTCTTTACCCAGCTGGAAATCTGAGGCAAATCCATCTGACTACAATTATGTCATATAATGCTTTTAATACATTGCTGGATTTAGTTTGCTTTCTTTTTCTTTTCTTGCTTTCTTTTCTTTTTTTCTTTTAATTTCTGTTTTGTTTTGTTTTGTTGTTGAGACAGGGTCATGCTGTGTAGTTCACACTGGGTTTCAGCTCATTTGGTAGCCTAGGCTGGTCTTGATCTTATAACAGTTCTCTTGCCTCAGTCACCAAGTACTGGGATTACAGGCAGATGCCACCACATCCTGCAAGTTTTCTTTCTTTTTAGGTGGTTACTGGGGATTGAATGTAAGGCCTTTTCACTGAACTACATACTCAGACATTATTTATTTATTTATTTATTTGCAACAGAGTCTCATAGTTTGCTTGTATTTTATTAATAATTTTCCTATATATTCATAAGGGATATTGATGAATAATTTTACATGCTTGTGATATTTTTGTCTGATTCTGGTATAATATAAGTCTCACATAGGGAGTTTTCAAGTTACATGGGGGGAGCTGAATTTTGTGAAAGCTTGGTAGAAGTCTTTAAAAGTTTGATAAATTTGTCAGTGTATCAGTGTTGTCCTGGGAGTTTTTCTGGGGAATGTTTTTTAATTGTAAATTCAATTTCTTTCCTCATTATAAGTCTGTGCAGATTTTCTTGAGCTATTTTGATATCATTCTAGGGATTTTTACATTTCATTTATCTAAATTTGTTGGCATACAGTTCTTAGTAATAGTACCTTATAATTCTTTTTGTTTCTGTGAGGTTTATAATAAAGTTGCCCCTTATTCCTGATTCTAGGAATTGATGTACTCTATGTTTATTTTTTTTCTTGGTTTGTCTAGCTGTAGGTAGGCTTGTCAATCTTATTGATTTTTATTTCAAAGAATCAACTTTTGATATTATTGATCTCTATTGTTTTTATACTTACTATTTCATTTATTTCTGCTCCAATCTGTGTTATTTTATTCTTTATGCTTAAATTTGGCTTCACTTGCTCTTTCAGTGTTTATTTTTAATTTTTAAGTTTAAGTTACTGATTTGGAATATGGTAAAACCTTGGATTGCAAGTAACTTGTTCTGAGAGTGTTCTGCAAGGTGAACAAACATTTCTAACAAACTTCATAAACACGTGATGTCTTGCACTAGGAGTAGTGAGTGACACTGAACATCACATGATCAATCATTGAGCCAATAGTTCTCTCCACCCACCACTCCGGGGACTGTGGGAGATCATCTCTGAGCAGCCAGATACTATGGAGGAGATCTTGTCTGCAGAGGAGGAGGAGAAAAAGATGGAGGAACTCCTCACTTCAAATGAGATTAGGGAGAGTTGTAAAATGTGGAAAACAGTGCAAAAGTTTGTAGAAAAGTACTACTTGAATAAGTTTGGAGCAGTGAGAGTGATGAATGTTTAATGACAATGCAATGTCACCTTTCCATGAACTCCTCTAAAGGAAGCAAAAGCAAGTGTCATTGGATAGCTTCCTTCTTAAAGTTGAATGAAAAGATTCTGTTGAGCCAGTAGATACAGTGATTTTGTTGGTGGTAGTGAAAGTCATCCTTCACCATAACCCTCCTCTCTCTTGTCTTTTTCATAACAACCACAAAGATTTTTGAAGTTAAGTGCAAGTCAATTTGTTTATTTTTCTTTGTATTTTGTATTTTTATTATTTTGTATCATATTACAGTATTGTAATTTTTTTTTTTATACTGGGAGTCGAACTCAGGACCTTGTGTTTGCCAGGTGGGTGCATGCTTATGCCCTGAGCTATATATATCCCCAGCCTTGTAATCATTTTTATATGAATGTTTTTGAGTTTTAGAATGAATCATCTGGTTTCCATGATTTTTTGGGGGGAAATTTGCTTTGATATATAAATGCTTTGGATTATAAGCATGTTTGTGGAATGAATTATGCTCACAAACCAAGACTTTACTGTGTGATTATTGTTTAATGTACATATTCACAACTATAAATTTCCCTTCAAGCAATACTTTATCTGCAGTTGAAAGTTTCAGTATGTTATGCTTTTTTTATATTACTTCAAAATAGTTTAAAATTTTCCCTGTTATTTTTTGATGCATTATTTATTTAGTGATAGGTTGTTTAATTTGTATTTATTTGTGAATTTTTCAAATTTTCTTTGGCTACTGATTATGATTTTCATGCCATGTACGATTTTAACACCTTTGAATTTATTGAGACTATCTATGTAGCTTGACTATTGGTCTACATGAAGAGTACTTTGTGTGTATTTGGAAAAGATGTACATTCTGCTGCTGTTGGATAGAATTGGTGTACACTGGAGATACTTGTTTGTTCTAATTGTTTTATAGTATTTTCTATTTTTCTGATTTATTTTCTTGTTTACTCTCTGTCTAGGTATTTTATTCATTATAGAAAACAGGTGTCAAAGTCTCTGATTTATTTTTGAATCATACCTTTTCAAGTCCATTGGTTTTCATTTCATGTGTTTTAGGTGTCTGTTTTTAGGTGTATGTGTTTATAAGGAGTATGAGTTTTTGGTGGATTTACCCTTTTGTTATAGCAGAATGTCATAATTTTTTCTAGAAATAATTTTGGATTTAAAGTCTGTTTTGTCTGATATTACTATAGCCAGTCAAGCTGTTTTTAATTACAGTTAATGTATCTTCTCCATCTTTTTACTTTCAGCTTAGTGTCTTTGAAACTAAAGTATGTCTTCTGCAAACAACATATATTTGGACCAAATTTTAAAAAAAATCATTCTGCTAAATTTGTCTTTTAATTGAAGATTTGAATCTATTTACTTTTAAATGAAATTAATGATAAATTATAATCGATGTCTATCATTTTGATATTTGTTTCTATGCCTTATATCTTTTTTTTCTTATTTCTTCTTGTAGATGTGATTTACTAAGGTCTAATTTTCTTTAATCTTATCGTAACTTATTTAGTATTTTCTGTGGGCCAATGTTTTATTCAGACTTTCTCAGTGTTTGCTTACATGAAATATCACCACTTCCTTTATTTTTGAAGGTTTGTTTTATTGGTTATGAAATTCTTGGTTAACCACTTCCTTCATTACCTTGACTGTGTGATCTCATTGACTTCTGGGTTTTTAGCTTTTCAGTGAGAAAATAGCTGGTAATATTACTGTGGAGCACATGTGTATGATAAATCACTTCTATTTTGGTACTTTTAAGATTCTCTCATTACCTTTGGCTTCTGACAATTCGATTATGATATATCCAGATATGTGTTTCTTCCAGTTTACTCCAGTTCATTCCAGCATTTATTGAGTTTCTTGAAACTGTTGTGATTTTAAAGAACTTCCACTAATTGTTTTTTTGATGTAGTCCCTGGAGAAAGACTTTTCTCAATGGGGAAATTTCAAGTCAGGACAAAGAAAATCAGTTTTATGAGTAGGAGTATTCTGGGGAACACCAGGCAGGTCATTGAGAGCTTCTGGGGCTGGGATTTTGAAGGACTTTCAATTTTTTCCTATTCGCATGTTCCAGATCTCCAGAACTATAACTCACAAGGTTGACAATGAATATCAGAACATTTTTTTCAGTGCTGATGAGAACAACTCGTGTCTTTCTATAAGTCATAATGTTTAATTTAATTTGACTTTACCATTTTCTATCATGTTAAGCAAGAATGTCTTTGTAATGTGTTCTCATTTTTATCAGAACTTTTTATAGAAAACAATTAAATGTATGTTGATCTGATTATTTATTACACATCGTATGGGCTTTTTCCTTTCCTTTTTTGAATAGGACTTTTAAAGTTAATGTATACTAATATTTTATTACACTATTGATTTTTATTCATTAGTACCTGAAAAATATATTTGTATCTGTTGATAGGAGACCTAGGGATTCATACATTTTGTCAAAAAATTGCCTTTAATTTCACTTTTCTAAATGTCCAACTGTAAGATGAAAAATACAAAGCAAGTAGTCATTACTCGTTTTCGTTTATCACTAAATATTCATATAATATATACTACGTATTATATGTGTTCTCAATCTAAATAATTTTAATTTCTTTAATAATGAACTATGTAATTATAACTTATTTATGATATGCTCATCATTTCAGGTTTTCTGAATTTAAAATGACAAATTCAAACAGCTTGTTGGCTTTCTTAACTTTTTATGCAAACCAAGAAAAAAATTTGAAGAATAGTTTTGTTTTTGTTTTCTGTAATAGGCCATTTCATTCTGTCCAGGAACTATAAGCTATAATTCTTAGAGAAACTTTAAAAAGTGCATTTGTTCATGATAGTTCTCTGCAGACATCAATTTATCTGAAAACAGCTTGACTTTAATCATCAGCTATTTTAAAGCAAGTAGGTAAGAATTGCTTACTAGCCTTTTTAAGGGAGTTCAGCTGGCTATT
This sequence comes from Dolichotis patagonum, assembly GCA_004027295.1. Classification (NCBI taxonomy): domain Eukaryota; kingdom Metazoa; phylum Chordata; class Mammalia; order Rodentia; family Caviidae; genus Dolichotis; species Dolichotis patagonum. The sequence continues at coordinate 189,505 of PVJX010000053.1, forward strand.
TTCATAGATGCTATTATTTTACTGTAATTTTACTTTCATTATTAGCAAATAATATCAAAAAGCATTTTTCATATGATTTACTATTCAAAGACTTTTTGCCACTGCAGTGAATAAAAATTACTATGCATAGAATGAAAGTAATTATTTTCTCTTGGTTTATTTAAAACTTTGAACTATTCTGAATTTTATGTTATGTGATGTTATGTGTAGAATTTCCATAACCTTGAAGTCAAATTTTTCTGAGAAATTCTAGGAAAGTTTTGGAGGTATAAATAACTTCATTCAGGAAGATATGAAAAACTAGTTAGATGATACTACCTGCACAGATTATTGACTTTTAGGCAATAAAAAATACTTGTTAAACAACAACACATGCATATGTATGTTAATCTAACTTTATATTTATAAGCTCCTAAATCCTTGTTGAGAATAAACATTAAATTAAGGAAACAATTTTAAAAAATGCATTTCTGCATTTTGTATTCACTATGTGTTCTGAAGTTTTTTTTTCTTTTTTATATTTACTATGTGTCCTGAAGTTTTTTTTTATTTACTATGTGTCCTTAATACATAGTAATGTTTGGTTATTAACAACTTCTGGCATTATTAGAGGAGGTATCAACATTCCTCTAGTTCACATTTAAGGCCACATTCTCAGACTAATTTCCATGGAGAGATATGAAAACAAAAGAATTTCATTTGACTGAAGGGTTATCCTGAGATGAAAAAAGATTTGAAATGATTTACACTTCCCACTTTAACAGTAGCAGGTTAGGGGCAATGAAAAATCTTTTAGTTTACTTAGCATGGGACACTGGAATCCTTTCCCAGAAGAAAATGTGATGAGATCCACTGCACTGTCTTCATGTGGCCAGGAGGACCCAGAGTGTTATCCTCTGATCCTTCCTGACTTGATCTTCTGCCCACTCTGTCCACTCTCTCCAGCTGTCACACTGTCACCTCTTTGCTGCTCCTCATCATCAGAGCAATCCCACACACCTTTTTAGCCACTTTGCAGTCATGGTTCTTTCCTCCTGGATTACTGTTCCCTCCGCAGCTCACATGGCCTGTTGCCTCACTTCCTTCTCTTGTCTCCTCTGATGTTACCTGGCTGGAAGTTGCATCCTGATAACTCTTCATAAGACAGTAAGCCTTTTGTCCTCTGTCTTTCTCCCATATTTTGTTCTTCTTGAAATAGTATATATCTCATTGCCAACTCTGGTGTTCCTCTACCAGAACATCATCTCCATAGAGAAGTCTTTATCCTGTTTACTAAGGAATCTACAGTGCCTGAGTGATGTCTGACATGTGGGAGGTGCTTAATTACTAATTTGCATTGCATGGATGGATGGGTGCATAGATCTTGCTCAAGCACAATGTGTATGTGAAGATGATAGCAGCAATAATAATAATAATAATGACAGCAATTATGAGAATAGGTAGATAATACATATAGAAAGCTTCTAGATGCCAAGTAGGGTCTGCATGGCTTGAAATGAAAGTGGCTCAAAGTTTGCATAGCATGTTGATTTCTAGGAGATAGTTTGGATTTTAATCTTCACACGATGGGAATTTGCCATGCTTATATGAAGAAGGAGGTAAGTGATGTTTTGAAACATTAATTGGGCATAGGAGGGCATCACAGTTACACCTGACTGTGTCAGCTTGATTGGCTTGGGAGCTACCCAGGGGATTGATGGAGCACACTTCTGGGTGTGTCTGCGTGAGTCACAAAGGTTAGATCTTGGGTAATATATGTGATTCCTCCCTACTTCCTTTTGGCACTGTTTTCCTGCTCTACTTCCTGGCTGTCACAAACTATGGTAGTTTTGCTTTGCTATAACATTTGGCTGTGCTTTTGTCTTGGAGCCAGCTAACAATAAACCCTTTCCTCCTTTAAATTGTGAGTGTCAGGTATTGCATCCCAATAAGGGGAAAGCTGAACAATATGGATGCATTGGGTGATGGAAAAAATGAACTTCATCAAAATTACTTCCATTGCATTAATGATCATCCAAATTTGAGTTTTAGAAATGGAAAATAGCCACATTTCAAGGATATTTTGGAGCTGGTAATAATAGCACTAACTTGTGGTGATAAGGTGGCTGCGGTAGGTGAGGAAGAGAGATGGGTTTAAGACCGTTTCTGTGGCTTTCAGCCACCTTCCACACAGAATGATGCTTGAGGGTGTCGTTGTTAGCTGTGCTCCTCAGGGTGTAGGGAAAGTTGGGATGTGTAAGAGAAGAGTCAGTTGATTGTGTAGCACGGGGCTGGAATTTGGAGGAAGAAGGTGCTACTGGACTTGACATTGAGAATATTGGTAGCCTAGGTAAGAAAGAGAAGTGTTTTCACCAACTATGAAGATATAATCCAGATCATGATGATTTTAGGCGTGAGATTTCACAGAGCATTTTGCACTTTTCTCCAGAAGTTCTTACCAGACTGTGGTAATTTGTTCCCAAATTACTATCATGCTGTGATACTTTGTCTTTCTTCAAGCAACCCATAAGACCCCTAAAGGCTGGGCTTGTCTTCCTTCTGTTGTATCCCCTGTGTCAAATATCATGGTTGAGAGAAGCTAGATGCTCTGTAAGTGTATCTTGTAAGTGAATGTATGGGGAAAGAGGTGGTAGAGAGGAAACCTATGGGTGTAGAATTTGACTTTGATAGTTACAGATTCCAGCACGGAGGGGAAGAAAAAGTTTGAATAGTTGTTAAAGGGTCAATGTGGTCCAGGGAAGGTTTTTTAATATGGGAGAGATGTGAGCACACTTATACCCCAAAGGGAATAAATCAGAGAAAAAGAGACTGAAAATATAGGGGAGATGAATGAGATAATGAGTTGATATGGAAAAGAAGGAAGAAAGATATACCCAGAGTACTGATTGAGAAATTTGGCCCAGGTCTGCAGAAGGAACCATCCAAGAATCATAAAGATGTTGGGCACCTGGCCTAGTGCATTGTGTGGGCAGCCTGTCCAGAGCCAACCCCAGTAACCTGGGACTGTGGGGTGAAACCAGTAAGATGAGCTGCTCTGGGACAGTGATTTGCAAGGTGAATGTCAAAGGACAACCAGGCAGGACCTGAGAAAGATGGTAAGTGAAAGTTCATGGATGTCAAAAGATGGAGCCCTGAGAGGCAAGTGAAGTGCCCATGTTCTAGTAGCCATGGGCAGTGGTAGGGCACTGGAGGAACTCTGATATAGTCCAGCACCTCCATTTGTTTTTGAGAAGATAACATGGAAGAAATCAAATTATTCTTATGTGATGGAATTATGGGTTCCTAATTTGATTTCTTTACTTTCCTTGATGGTGTTTTTACATAAATTTAAGATAAAACAATATGCTTTTTTAAAAAGGGAGATGATATTTTCAAAAAAACAATTCTGAGTTAGTGATTTTTAAAATAGTAAAAGATATCTGTATAGAAATAAGTTTAAATCATCAATGTTATTTAGAAAATGGCAGTGTATATAAGGTCAAAAAAAGACTTCTTAACTGCAAAATTCCTCAGTAATATACATTGTGAATCCAAGAAAATGCAAAAGCATAGGATTCTTCCAAATGAAATTCTATACTGAGCTTTTTACTAAAATAATTATTATTGTCATTTGCTATTACTTTCTGAAGCAGGAGTTGGGAAGTGATGCCTTGGATAGAGACTGAAGCGCCATCAGTTAGGGTTCAGAGGAACAGTTTTATATATGGTACATGCTGCAGAAAGGGCTTACAAGTCAGGCTTGTGCCTGTGGCATCAGGCATGGAAGAGTACAGAAGAGCCACGTGCATGCTGGAGATCGAAAGGACTTGGACCAGTGAGCAATCGGGGCCAGCACAAGGTCAGGGATAGACATGAGGACTTGGAGTGATAATGTTAAGGGCAAGTAAAGTTACACAGAACACCATGGGTTTAGAAACCCCACTGAGAAGAAGACTGGTCCTCAATATAGAATCATTGGAGATATCTTTATGGCAGTGACAACTCAGATTCCCGTTTAGCAAAAGAATGTAAAGTGGATGAGAGGAAGATGGCTGCAGACAAGGAGAGCAGAAGAAAGTTAGTGTGGTAGCTCAGGAAAGACATGGCGGAGAGCTAAGTCAACATGGGCACTGAGAATGGAGAGAGTGAGATAAAAAAGTGACTTGATGGCTAGGGTGTAGAGAGGAAGGTATGATCACTATGGACACCCAAGTATTGGTCATTCACTGGGATGAAAGGTGTCACAGAAGGATGTTGGGTGCAGTATGGTTGTGCCAAATTTAAGAAACTTGGGAGACTCCCCAGTGCACCTGCCAATGAGGTGGATGGTATTGTGCTTAAAACTTAACCTCTGGTGTGTGTGACTGTAAACTTCTTTGAGAAATAGGGGCCTTTGTAGATGAAATCAAATCAAGAAGAGGTCATGCTGGATTAAAGTAGTTTCTAAATTAGTGGTAGATGGTGCCTTTATAAGAGAAAGGAGAGGGACATTTGGAACAGAGGCAGATTGTGATGCAGGAAGACACCAAAGGATACTGAGGATTTTCAGAAGGAATCAAGAGTGAGGAGAGAAGAAAGCAAGAAGAAAGAGAGGAGGAAGGCCTTGATTCCTGACTTCTTGTTTCCAGAACCATGAGATAGTAAATTTGTTGTTTTGAGTGACCAGTTTATGGTATTTTGTTGTAGTAACCTTTGGATAGTTGGATGCCTCTAGAGAAGAAAAACCTGACTGAGATAGAGCTTCAGACCAGGGATTCATTAGAAGAGCATCAGTGAGACCTTGGAGACAATTCTGGGAGCAGGGAGACTAGACACAAGAGACAGTGATGGTTGCACCAGGTAAGGAGAGTCAAAACCTGAGTCTCCGGGTCCCTGAGGAGGGGCAACCTCCTTCCCATAATTCCTGGTAAATCGTGTGGTTAACCAAAAGCAAGAGGCACTGATTTACAACAGCACTTCTTAGAATTTAATGTGGGTGCAAGTCACCTGGAGATCCTGCTAAGAGGTAGGCTGGGACTCAGTGGCTCTGCAGTAACGCAAGACCACACTTTCCACAGTTACCAGCTGGTGCCTGGACCATATTTGGAGAAGCTAGGGTTAGTGATCAAGATGGAAAACCACTAGGAAGATCCTGTTTAGAAGCAAAGAGAGAAAACACAATAAGAAGGTGGGCTGTGGGAACCCAGTGTCCTGGAGATGCCAACAAAATGAGGAGACAGTGTCCACTGTAGTTTCATGAAGAGGAGGGTTGTGGGCTGGGGCAGAAGAACCAGGAACCAAGACATTTGGTGATACTTAGGGTGAAAAGACAAAGGCAGGAAAGAAAGTAAGGATAAAGCTTCCCAGGACACCTGAGAAAAAAACCAATAACTAGATGACTATCCCTGGGCTTGTGAGAAATAACTTTTAAAGTCTTTGAGGACAAAGAGGAGACCCTGAAACCAAACTGCTTAGGAGACAGGGGAAATGACGGACTTCCTCTGTTCTGAAAGAAGCAGATGGCTCTGAATGAAAAGACCTGGGCCATGTAAATATCATAGAGGAAAGTGGAACTGATGGTCTTTGAGATTCCCACTCTGGTCTTTTCCTTGCTTTCACTTCCTTTGCATCTAAAGCAGCAGGTGGCTGGAGCATGGATAAATAAGGGACACTGGGAAATAGTTCAGGAAGACAGTTCCATTCCCACCACTCCTCTGCCTGCTCCCACCCCAACACCTAAAATGCCGACACTGGTTTTCCTATAGTTGTAGACATTGTGGCCTGGAGCCGCATAGGGAAGAGTATGCTTCTTAAGGACTGGGTCTTGCTTCACCTCAGGAGCCACGGACCTGGATCTAGACAAGCGTTCAGCAATGCCAGGGGGAGGCTGAATGTGAATATGGTTAGGTTGTTGGTGCAGTGCAGAGAAGGCATAGCTCATGCCTGTGGATGTGAAGATGTTTTGTGTTGAGCAGAGTAAGTTTGGCTACATCTCAAATACCTCATTCAGGCCCATAGCCTGGGCATATTTCAGTCTTTTATGGCCAAATAGAATAATCAAATTGATCTAAGAAGGCTTGAAGGCAATCAGTGCCAAGTGGGTTTTGTTCACCACAAGCTATGAAAATCAGATGTGAAGAATCCATCTCCCAGTATCTCAATGACTTCCTTCTACTGCCAAGACTGCATCCACCTGGTGGAAAAAAAGGTATTTGGATAGTACATGTGCCATTAAGCCTTCCAATGACTGTGCTGGGCTAAAATCTGCTCGGTGCCATGGGTGGAGAGGCCGCAGTGCTGGGGTGGGCGCTCTCCAGTTGGAACTCTGTCGAATAATAACTCCTCGACAGAAATGGCCTTGCTCCCAAACACATGGTTTATGGCCGAAATGGAAAAGCTCCCAAGCACTATCAATGACACTCTCACTGCTTATAAAGACATGTGGGTTCTTTTCCAGAAAAAATAAGACTGCTGCCATTTCTCCCCCTCAAGCCATAAATGATTCAAATGTCAGGCTCGCCTATGCCTTATGCTATGAGGACGTATTAACTTATCAAAGAAGCGGACACATTATAGGCTGCTTGCCGTCCCTACAACTCCATATTTATGTTTGAAATCTCAGGATATGTTACCTGCACTTGCTTGCCACCTTCCTTTCCTCCACAGGAGATTTATAACACAGCCAACCAGCAGAAGAGGGACAAAGAAGTAAATATAGTAATATGACAGATTTATTTTGATTTGTTTTATGTGCTTGTGAACTTGCATGCTTTATGGGCTTCTCTATATCTGGGGTCTGCCACTCTCCCCCTGACTCTCACCCTTGGCTGAGTAGCTGGTCCCGTAAGTTCTTGCAGGGAGGGTAGGGCAAAGAGGGAGCACAGCCAGGCCTTATCCCAGTCATCTGGTTAATCATGCCACTTTTAAAAATTTTCCTATTATTTGGTAATTTTTTTTGACCTGGCTTCTGGAAAAACTTTTACAGGAAGAAAGCAATTTATTGTATTTTAAAATCTGCACTCATTGTTTTCTTTAGGATTGCAGGAACAATGTCTCAATTGGTGTCATTTCCACAAGCCAGTCTAACTTGCTGCCAAAGCCTATGCTTGGGTCTACCTTCTTTCTTACCAAGGGCCAAACTGAAGGTGACCCACAGGGGACATTTCCTGGCAACAAAGCCACAGAGTTGGTGGCATCAGACAGCAGACTGGGGAGAGTTGGATTGGGACAAGGGTACCCAGGGTCTGATGGAGATAGAACCCTTTGATGTAGAAAGATTGATCTGTGCAGAGCCAAGGGGGCACTTAACCTTGTTGAAATTCTCTGCCAGAATGGGAAACGAGAAGTGCCCGTGCAGAGAATTGCTTCAGTGTCACCAGGCGGCTGGCCCCGTGGCCTGAGAGGCAGCACTTAAGGAAGATTACAGAGCAGAAGATAAGTGGGTGCAGGCTCCTCAGAGGTGACGGATGTCAGAGCGCATCATTTGCGACTCACTTTAAACGCTCCAGACAAACTAGCTGACAAGATCCTCACAGTCTGCAGCAACGTAGCAAAAATCACTTAGTGTCCCAGTCCCAGGAGAGTTCCAGTATTTCTGTTATCTTAACCAAAATAGGCTTAAAACAAGACAAAACCAAAACCAAAACCAAAACCAAAACCAAAATAAAACAAAGCATCTTTCCCAAGGTGTCTATGAAAGTGACTATAAATGGCTGATGGAAATCTTGGTCTTGTCCCCAGGATGAATATCGTATGCTGCTTTTAGGTAGGAAAGAAGTCCTCAGGGGCCCTACTTGAAAAGCCTATGGGTGGAGATCTGAAGGCTTGGGCCCATCACCATGGGTGAGTGCTGGCCCTTGTACCCTGCGCTGGTTGGGGTTGTGCCAGCATTGGTCACAGCCTGGAGGGTGGTAGAAACTGAACGGCATGGAGATAAGTGAAAGACCCAGGTGGGACTGAAGAGATTGGGCTTAAAATCAGCAGTTTGTCACTTCTCACCTGCAAAGCAAGTACTCACATTAAGCTTCAAAAACTTGTGGAACATGCTGGCAATGTTAAAAACATGCAAAAATGGACGAGTTGTTCCTAACTGCATTGTTACCATGCTGGTGATGTGAAATGATAAGAAACATTAAAGGGACTTTTATGTTGTTACAAATGAGGGGCCGTGGACTGCACAGCCAGGAGTGGGCATCAGCTGCATAAGGGATGGGGGCAGAGTCAGTCTTGGCGGGGAGTGGGGGGAGAATCTGAATGCTCCTTTTTGCAGGGACTTCAGTGTCCTCATTGACCCAGAACTTCATTATGATCAGTGTTGCCTCAGCTTGATATTTTCAATTCATTCAGTGAAGAGAATTAAAAACTATAGGTCACTACCAATGACCACACAGAAGATCATGCTTGCCCTTTGCCATGGCTGCTCCTTCATTTTCTTTGGGATACTGAGTGAGCATTTAGGATGTTTTATCTACTCCAACCATTTCCCAGTTTCCCATAGATGAGTGATGACAGAAAATCCCAGGTTAGGGTAGCAGAAGGAAAACGAAAAGACTTAATTTTGAAAAACTCTTGAACACCCCAAGCCTTGCCTTCAAAATCTTTCAGAGACTGAGTACTTGGAAATATGCCCACCTTCATTTCCAAACTGATGATTAAAAAGGAAAATTAAGTATTCTGTTTATGCTGGGGAAACACCTGCTTGGCACATGCTACTGGAGGAGCAAGAATGATACTTTTACTTTGGGTTGTTGTGGCAACCTCAGTGTCTTGGAATCTGAGGTTGGGTCTGTGTTGTGTTTGTCCACAGATCTCAGGAGAGGACCACATGGCAAGGGTATGCTCTTGGGGCTCCCTCAGAGGTGAGGGGTGGGTGGGATGAGCTTTCTCACTCTCCATCCTCAGTCAAGGGCCCACGTTCTGGGCAGGTGGCACTGGGCAGTCTGGCATCAACTGTCCCTGTTCTCCAAGATGGGCACTCTGCTACTTTTGGAAGTTTGCACTATAGAAGTTGTTGGAAAGTAAAAATTAATCATTGTCATCTATCTTTCAGGAAGATTTTTCAAAATTTTATTGCTTTTGATGAACTTACATGCCAAAAAATGAGTGAAAGAAAATTTAATACAATATCATTAGTGTAATTTCTAGCCTGGAAAATGAAAACATGAAAGAAGCAGAGTTTATTTCTAGTGTTGAGGACTTTTATTCCATGTAAAAGTCATTTCCGGGTATCTCTCAAGTGGGTTTGATGTCAGTTTCTGTTTTCTTTCCTTTATTAGTGTTGGGGGAATAGAGTAGGGGCGTTGGGTGGAGTCAGAGATGATGATGGGAGTGATGCTGGAAAGAGGATCTGGTACATATGAACACTGGGCTCATTCTATTTGCAAATTACTTGTTCATAAGCTTATGTGTATATGTTTTTAGTTTTTTAAAAAATTCCATTGATTTTCTATTATGCAATGATTTTTTTCTGTCACTTTCTTTATTAGGTATGTCAGTGCTTTAAATAGAGTCTTCAAGCCAACTGCCATTGTAGTCTTTAGATAGGAAATCTGAAAATAAATTCTACTTGGGACCCTTTGGTGACATGAGTTAAAATTTATTTTCAAATGCGATGGATGCACCAGTTGAAGTGGATTTGTCTAGATGCAGGATAAATGCAGTTGGGGTATCGGGTCACATACATTCAGACTGGTTCTGGTTCAAAACAAGGCCCATCATCTCCCTTCCAGCTAGCATAGGCAAGAGAAATCAGGTGACCTAGGCAAGAGTCAGGTGCATACTGCCCAGCTGCGCTAGTCTTTGGAGGTGTGGGATGAGGTATAGATTCTCAGCATGGTGCTCAGTGGACTATAGCCTTGCCAAGTACAGGTCTAAGAACTTTACATGGCAGAACCTCTTGCTCTGGCTGGCTTCCCAGCATCTGCAAAAAGAGCCACCATAATATGTCTTGTATTTTATATGACCTTTGTTCAAAGTTATCTATCAAATACCCCCACTTCTAAAAAGAATGCTTTTCTTCTTGGGGGACTATGCAATCCCAAAAGTGTAGACATGTGGTCTCCTCACTGTGCAAGGCTTTGTGGGGCAAGTGATGTCACGTGATTTGTTGGGCCAGTTTGGATCCACAAGCAAGAGCATTACAGCCATTGCTGCCGGGTGCCTGAGAGACACCAGATGTAGTGTAGTGACAGAGTCAAAAGGGTTAAGGAGTAATGCTCAGGACAGAGAGGTCTTGTTTTCATGGTTTTCATTTTCAAGAGAAATCTGGTTTGTATGATTCACTATATGGTAATGGATAGATTCTGGAAGACTGAGGTTCCCCATATGTTATTTTGTTTTCAAATTCAAGACAAAAACACTTTCCATAAGAAAGATTGTGAAAACAGTACAGAGATTCCTCAAGAAACTATAGACAGAACTGACATATGATCAACTATTGGGTATTGTAATGGTTAATCTTGACTAACCATTGTAATGGCTAATCTTGATCAATTAGAAATTGATTTATTTGAGAAATGGCTAGGAGACTAGTAAAGCAATCTAAAATAAATGGTGTTGTCTGGGAAGCTCATGAGAGCAGGACCTTGGAGGTTATAACTCTTCCCTGACCCCTTCATCTCTAGCTCTTCTTTTGCTCTCTACTTCTGGTTGCCACAAATTAGCAGTTTTCCTCAGCTATGATGTTCCTGCCATGATGTTTCTGTCTTGCAGCCAGCTACGGACTAGAACTTTGGAAACCATGAGCCAAAATAAACCTTTTCACCTTTAAATTGTGTTTGTAATAGAAAGTTGACTATTACAGTATTTGGAAGAGACATCTGCATTCCTATGTTTATTGTGACACTATTCCCAATAGGCAAGATTACAGAATCAACTTTGTTGTCCATCAGTGGATGAATAGATAAAGAAAAAGTGGTGAATACATACACGGTTGACTATTATTCAGCCATAAAAATGAAATTCTGTTATTTGCTGCAGGATGGATGAAACTAAAAGAGATTATGTTAAATGAGAGGGACAGAAAGATAGTCATATAGGTTCTTGCTTTTATGTGAAAAATAAAAAATTGATTTCAAAGAATTGGAGGCTAGAATAGTCATTAACAGATTGTAGGAAAGGTGTAGGGGAGGCAGAAATGCAGAAAGAATTGTTAGTGTGTACCAGGAGAAATAGCTTCTGATGTTGTATAGCATAGTAGGTAGCTATGGTTGAGAAACAATAATTGAATATTTCAAAATAGCTCTAGTAGAAACAATTTTGAATGCCCCCAACACAGTGAAATGACTAATGTCTGAGGTGCCTGACCTGTCAATTACCCTGATTTGATCATTACAGTTGTATATATTTATTTATTGAATTGCACACATTGTCTTATATTGCATACATATTGTATTATATAAAAACATATTGAAATGTCAAACTGTACCCATAAATATGTACAATTATTAGGCATCAATTAAAAGTAAAACATATAGTTAATAAAAAGAAAGATTGTGATGGATGGTATAGTAGACTCATTCTGGGAACCAGGTGAAAAGAATCTTGTCTACTTGAATGACGGAGAGAGGTCACATCTAAGCTTTCTAAAGCTATTTGGATTTTCTAGTGTATTTTTGGATTTACTTTGTCCCCGATAACTCTCTTGAGTTATTACATTCTTAAGTTAACTCTGCAAGTTTAGGTCAGAGGATGTCTTATTTAATAGACAGGAATATCCACACAAAAAGCAGATACGTCTCTGATCTGAGAGCTGCAATTAGACTGTGGAGGGCTCTTCACTAAGTTTGTAGCTTGGACATCATTCTGCCAGGTAATTCCTTCTCATTCAATTTAACCCAAAAAGTTTAGACTAGAGAGTTTATATCCACAGAGAAAAGAACTGAGAAGGTGGGGGCACCAGTGACTGGGGCTGGGGACACAATTGGAGATGTACATTGAACCTCATCACTGCAATGTTACTCTGGGTTTTGGTCCCAAACTTCCAGGAATCAAGACCAAGACTCATGCTTAAGAATAAGTAACATGATGATGGAAGGAATTTCTAATTGCTTAGCCATCTTCACATCCTCCCTTCTCATGGTCCCTTCAGGGACCATGTCTGAACTTAAGGATGGATAAAGTTCCATTGTGTCACTTAATTGCCAAGGTAACTCTACACTTTGGCCTCTAATTGAGAGACAGTGACCACAGAGAAGTATTTGGTTGGCATTCATCTATTTATTTTTGAGATAGAGTCTTGCTTTGTGCCCTGACTGGCCTCCAACTCACCTTCCTCCTGCTGCAGCCTCCCAAGTGCTGGCATTACAGGTGTGTGTTACCCCGCTCCATAGCTTTGTCTTGTTATAGTAAGAGCTAATGTCTAAAGCTCCATGTCCTTTGCTTAGAGATATGAAGGACACTCTAAGCTACAGATTTCTTTTCCTCTCCTTATTCCACCTGAAGTCATCCCACCATGAAGAGGGCTCGGGCCACCACGTGTCATCTGTATTTGTAAAACTCTCTTCATCATGCATCCTTCCACCTTGGTGGGCTGCCTTCTGAATGTGTCCTTCTGATAGTAACTTTGAGGTTCCTGTACACAACCATTATTCTTCCAAGCAGGTGAGGCTATGCGTGTGTGGTGTCCTCAGGTAAGGTCGGCCTTGTATCTGGAGCTTCCCGTGCCCTTCACACTTGCCCTGGAACCTGCCTCAACCTGCTGGGACACTATTCCTCCAGTCGTGTAAGGGAATCTGTTTCCTGAGCCTCTCAATGCGATTTATATTCTATCTACAAAGAGAAGTTTCCAAGGTGAAATTTAAAAAAATGAAATGGAAAAAACCACTGGTATGAGATCCCTCCTACCATTAATGGACTTGCCCAGCGGTTGTGTCTTGGCATTTCTGTGGTTTCTTTAGGTTTTCTAAGAAGTGAGGAAGCTGCTCCAGAAACTCAGGAGACCCCATGACCACTTCTGTCACATGTGAAGCCCAACTACGATGAGGATTAAAGATCAAATGTAAGGATTTAATATACAAATGTGACTAAAGGAGAATATAGAAAGTATTTTATTTGACCGGGGACGGCAGAGGAACTTTCAGTGTAAGACATGGAAGGCAAATATCCTGAAGACACCGTTGGTAAACTACTGTGAATATCAAAGCTGCTCTGTTCCTATATCCTAGCCCCACCTTGTCCTCAGACAGTGCCCTGTGTTCTGCCCCAGGCCTTTGGCAAGTGCTGCTCCTGCTGGCACTTGCTTATCACCTCAAGTCCGATCCAGATCCCCTAATCAGAGGCAGTTTCCTCATACCCTGATCAAAGAGTGCCTCCCTTCCTGTCTTGTCTTCTCCAGAGCACCTGGAGCATATCACAATATAACCTGGCGTAGAGTTACTGTCAAGTTCCCAGTCTAAAATGACTGATGAGTGTAATGGGGAAGGGGGATTTTAAAAATTCTTTTCATTTATTGTGCTTTCATATAGTTTATTTTTCAACAATGGACATAAAACAACAAAAGCTATTTTTTTAGATAAACTAAACTTTTTCATGTTAGAGCTGGTTATCCCCAAAGCCTACCTTATTGTATATACTTGGGCTGTAAAAAGTGTCTTGTTCTTATTCTTATTTTGGACCCTCCCTTGGAAACTACTGCTGTTAAAGCTTTTTTTATTGCTATGTATTTAAATAATGATCCTTTTTTGTCATTCACAATCAAAGTCTGGTTGAAGATAGAGATAGCTGAGAAATAAAGAGAAGGGAAATACACTTATCGTAATTTATGTTTTGTGTTATTAGCTGTCTGCACTATGGCACACAGGAAGTGATGCAAAGGTAGGGGCAGCATTAACGGGAAGTAATGCTGATCAGTGGAAAGATAATATTCAACAACTACTACTGAGATTTTACTTACCTAGAGTGTGGTTAATTTTGGAAAACATAAATTCTTGGTAGAATCTACTTCATAATTTGCTGGACTTTTATTAAAAAGCTAAGAATTTCAAGATGATGACAGAAAAGCATTAAATCAAGCATAAGTCTTTCTCAAGCAGGAGACCTGTGTGACTGTGGCAGTCACACACTCACAGGGTCCTGGTGGGTGGAAGTCAAGGGTATCAATTCCCCTGCTGAGAGCGGTGAGGTGAGAAATGCTGGCTGCACGTTGTGGAATTCAGACTATTTCCAGAAAAGCAATTCCACCGGCCTGTGGGTAAATTCTATCCACTCTCTTGATGTGTGCAGCTGAATGTTGTGGGATGGGGGGATATCCCCTCCTCCCTGGTAACAAGATGGAGGCTGTGATGGTCAGGGAATGTGTCATAGCTCCTTGGTCTGTGTGGCCTGATGTTTCTGCCACATCCACTTTGAGAAAAAGAAAGAAGGCAGAACATTGAGATGGTGGTATTCAAGGAAAATCAGAGATAAAAAATCAAGTCAATGACAATAGTGGAGGCATGGTTTGGAGTGGGACACTCCCTTTAACCTGTTCTGCAATGCTAACCATGTTCTCAACCTTTCAGGAGTTTGGGTATACTACTTTTTGGTTTTTCCTCTTCCACTTCCTCCTATGTTTATCTGTTCTCTGTAATTACTGTGTTCTGGCCTTTTCTGGTTTAATTGCACAGTGCCTGTCATGTGGCAGCATCTCATTAATAGGATACCTTCTTGGGCTTTTAGCAAAAGATGATCCGTGACCTGTTCTCTGTGTGCAGCTCTGCGGCTCTGGCTTCTGTTCCAGATGACTTGCTGAGTTAGCAGTCCTGGCTGAGCTGTTGAACACTCCTTCCTGTGTTCCATATGTACACGGATGCTAATTAATGAGGAAGACCTTCCCCAGGATCATGCAGGGAGACCGTCAAAGTTTCAGTGTTTTTCTCAAGTGGACTGGGTCTTTCCAGGACCTGTGTTTTCCTTTTCTTCTTTTCCTATGCCTTATGAGGGATCATTTTTTTTTCCTTTTTACCTGTTCCTTAATCCAGTCAATTCTTTTGCCTCCAATTCTTTTGTCCCCAGGTGATCTCCTTGCTTCTTAAGCAATGAGGTTTGTAACAAAATGCCCACTCCAGTGCCGAGTGGAAGAGTGAGCCAGTGTGGGGCTGGTAAGGGTCATCTGTGGTTTGTATTATCATTGCACTAATGGAATTTACCTATAGGAGAGTATTCTTTTTTCCCACCCTGTCTCGACTTTGGATCCATTAGGATGACAACTATTAAAAAAACAAGATTAAAATAATAAGTGTTGGTGAGGATGTGGAGAAATTGAAACCCTATGCATTGCTGCTGGAAATGTACAATGGTATAGCTGTGCTGGAAAACAGTACAGTGGCACCTCAAAACTCAAACATAGTAAAAAATCAAAAGTGTTAAACCATTACCATTTGATTCAGCACTTACAGCATATACAAAGATGTAAAATCAGGGTCTCAAATAGATACTGGTTATATCTATGCTCACAGCCCATTATTTATAAAACGCAAAAGGTTCAAAAGCAATCAACCTGTCTAATGACGAATAAAATGTGGTCTATCTGTATGATGCAATCTAATCCAGACTTTAAAAGGAAGGAAATTCTGACACATGCTACAATATGAATGAAACTTGACATTACTCTAAGTGAAATAAGTCAGTTATAAAAGGCCAAATACTATATGTATAATTCCATATAAATGAAGTACTAGTAGAGTCCAACTGATCCGGACAGATAGTAGGATCGTGGTCACCAGGGACTGAGGAAGAAGGAAATGGGGAGGTGGTGTTTAATGGGTAGAGTTTCATCTTGGAAGGATGAAAGAGTTCTTGAGACAGATATTGCTTGTGGCTGCACAGCAATGTAAATGTACCTAATGCCACTGAACTATACATAAAAAATGGTTAAAATGGTAAATTTTGAGTTATAAGCATTTTATCACAATTCAATAAAGAAGCCTGAATGTCTGAAAGAAATTACAAGAAATATTTTGATGAATATGAATTGGAATGAACCTGAACGGGAGGCCGTTCCTGCCTCCAGATAAAAATTTGTCTCTTCCGTCAGTGTCAGTGTTTTCCATCCTATTAATGAAGCCTCCCAGATGGTCTGTTCATGACTGAGAGAGAGCCCAGGGGATCCTGGTGAGGGTCACGAGGCGTCTGGGTTGGTGGGGACAAAGTGTCTGTGCCCAGGAGGTCCGTGCTGGCTGGCGGCCTGGCTCTCGCCCATGGAGGTGCTGCTGCCCATCGTCTGCCTCGCCAGGAGGCAGGCGCCCACGGAGATCCATCTTCATTCTGGCACCCGCCGCAGGCTGCCAACCAGCCTTGCACTTGGTCAGCGCTGGTCAGGAATCCAACCTGGTTCCGTTTTCAATTTTGGAAGCATTGCTGCAAATTAAAAACCAGTCAAATGATGGGAAGGAGTCAGAGTGAACAGCTGCTCTGTCCCCACTATCCTGCCAAAGCCTAAATAAGCCTCCAGGAAGTGTCAGGGCAATGAGGGACTCGTTCCCAGCAGGAATGATACATAGCCCTAGGAACATCACGGACTGCTAGGTGGGGTCGTGGAGGTCCGGGGCCCTGCCGGCACAGGCTGACTGGCTCCTGTCCACGCAGGACACACAATGGAGATCTGATTGATTGGTCAAGTATCTGATTAAAACTCCAGGACTGCAAGAATAAAGACAGATGACAACCTTGACTATGTCTAATTAGATGGCTAATCCACTTAGCTCTTTTTACAAGGACACATGTAGGGACACAGCCCATGTAATAGTCATGATTTGTGATTGAGTGTTGATACTTGTTGCTTATGTCTGTCTTGTAAAATCTTCATTTGATTAGTTTCAAGATCTACTGGACACCGGGATGTGTGAGTCAAACACTGATCTTAAGTTTCTTTTCCCTTGACCCACTTTTAGGGGTCAGTTAAAGGACTGGAAAGATAGCAGAAGGCTATTTATCGGAGGTTCCCCAGCTCAGCGGATGCCCCTGCACCTGGGCTTCTGCCATGGCGGAGGTCTTGGTCCACCTCAACTTCAGCTGAGATGGGATCAGGGCTCCCTTCTTACATTTTCTCCTGAAAATTTTGTAAAATTCTTCTATTTGCAAAGCTGAGGGAGGTCAGATTTGGGTCTCTTTTGGTGGGGGACCATTTGAAGACAGATCTTAAACCAGGAAGGCCACGTTTACTGTTGATGCCAACATTCCGAAAGGGACATGGGTATTGCCTCCCTCTTAGCAAGGCTTCTTTCCCTGTAGCAGAACATGGCACTGGGCACACTGTGGGCAGGAAGGGACAATGGAGAGACATGAGGGTATTGGTGTCTGTCACCACTGATATTTACATACAATTTTCATTATTCAATTTTATTTACCATTAAAATAATATTCAAGGATAATTCAGAAACTACATTTTCTGTTTTTCAGATGTTTATTTCAAGTATCTCCTTCCATTATTTTCCATACCTATGAAAGTTTTGTAGTTTGTGTTTACTATGCTTTCTAATTTAACATGAGTAAATGATCAAAGATCACTTATGTATTATGCAATATCAGATAGCTGCAATAATTCCATCCTGTTAACATATTTACTAGTTCCCTCTCTGTTATATGTTTCAAGTCACTTCTAGTTTTGAGGTATTATGAAAAAGTGAAAAGTGTATATTTATTTTCAGTATGAATTAATTCCTGATGCCAAATAATGGTGACCTGTAAAAACATGCTCTCCTGCCACGGTCAGTGATAATTTAATTTCTCTTTTCCTGTAACCTCATCAGTTTTGAATTTCAGGATTAACACTAATTTTCTAATTGATGTGTATGTTTGTCATTTTAATGAGCACTTCCTTGGCTGGTGGCTGACTGAGGCAGTGACCCATAGATCTAGAATCTTTTCCTGCTTCATCTCTGCCATTCTGTAAATACATTTTTTAATGTCAGGATTTAGTACCCTGTGCTGTCTTTGGGCTTGCTTTGGTGGGAAATATATATGATGTTCTTTTCTTGATGGATCCTGTCTAAAGAAGGAGTCCAAGGTTAGAAATGAGAGCACATAAATGACACTACAGTCACACACTGACGAATTTCACAAGACCAGAGGAGCCATGAGAGAGACGGCCACATGCCCCCAGTCTTGGAGGCAGAGTGCATTAGGCTGAGTCCTGAAATTGAGGAGGAAGAAGCAAAAGAGAAGCAAATGAACTCTCCTGCCAAGAGTCTGCTGTGGGAAGGCCCTTCAGGAACATGTGAGAAAAAGTACCAGATTGGGCTGGAGAATCTTATAAGACCAAGATCGTGACCTTGCAAGTTGGGTAGAGAGGATGACTGTCCTTCAAGTGCAGAAGAAGGCACAAGGATATGCTTGTGCACATTCTCCAAGTTGGCACAGGTTTTTAACACTTGCCTGTCAAACAATTTCTCCGAGTTCAGCAGGGAGATTCCTGGGTGATCCCTGGGATGAAATCTGACCAGCCTATTAACTCTGGGTTCTGAGTCTGATTTTCCAGTTGAGATCTGGGGCTTCTACTGCTAAGGCGACGTTAGCTTCAAATCCTTTGCAAGGAACTGTAGAAGAACTTGAAAACAGCTTCCAAATGGTCCCATTGATCTCCTGCTTTAGATACAGTCTACCAGAAGAAATGGTAAATATTTTATAAAGTGGAAATCACAGGGATTCATGTAGTTAGTTCCTTTCCTGTCAAAAATAGTGCAATTAAAACTGAAGATATCTAGAGGAACTTTTGGTCGACTTGAAAATTCCCTTTTCCAAGGAAGTTTGCTTAATGTGATCACTAATGCCAAAAAACTTCAACTTTTGTATCACATCAGACCCAAAGTCTACCATGACTAGGAGAGCACCACTGGCTTTTTCTAATAATAACTATGACTCTTCAGCCCTTGACCTTTAAAATGACTCACTTTCCATAGAATTGTGTTTAGAATCTTGTAGGGTTTTGGGAATTACTGAAAAAGAGCCTGAGTTGGCAATAGAAGTGTAACACATGAATTGCTAGTTCTTAAAATCATTTCACTGAGTATTTGGAGGTTACCTGTTGCTGGCCTGTGGTGCTTATGTGAAGAGATATTCATCATTTAAGATGATAATTTTGGATACATACATTTATACACAACCATATTAGGAATTGCTCAGACATCTGATTCCAATAAGCATTCATATTTCATTTTATATAGTCTTTGAGGCTCATTTTGAATTTTAATTTGTTATTG
The DNA here is from genome assembly GCA_004027295.1 of Dolichotis patagonum. NCBI lineage: Eukaryota > Metazoa > Chordata > Mammalia > Rodentia > Caviidae > Dolichotis > Dolichotis patagonum. Next base: position 208,638 of record PVJX010000053.1, read on the forward strand.
AGGTATACTGTACTCCAGGAAAGAGTGTTTTAAATCATTAATGTGCAAGTTTGATGAGCTTTTAACTATGTGCACCCCATGATCCAGGCACAGCATCATTTCTACCTTCTCGAAGTTTACTTTCCCCCACTTCTTACTCAACACATCCTCCATCAGGGAGCTTCTGTCCTTCATTCTTTCATCATCTGTCAATTTTTCTTGTTCTTGACTTTCATGTAAATAAAATCATGTCCTATGTACTCTTTTGTGCTTGGCTTCTTTCTTGCAACACAGTAACTGAGACGTGGTCTTGCATTGCATCAGGAGTTTGTTCGTTATTAAATTGCACAATTTGTTTATTTGTGTTCCTGTTGATGGACATTTGGATTGTTTCCAGTTTGAGGCTATAACAAATGGTTCTGCTAGATATATTTCCACTCTCTCCCTCTGCCTTTCCCATTCTCTCTTCCTCTTCTTCTCTGTCTTTCTTTTCTTTTCCTCTTTTGGGACACACACATTCATTTCCTTTGGACATGCCTAGGGGTGAGAGTGCTGGGTCATAGCATGAGTATGTGTTTAGATTTTAAACAATTTTTTAGACAGGTGGTTGTGTTAATTTGTACTCCCATAAACAGTATATTAATAGCACCAGTTGCTCCATACCCATGCCAGCACTTGGCTTTGTCTCACATTTATTTTGATGCTGGTATGTCAGAAAAAGGTGTGCGTGTTTCCAGGGGTACCAGGGGAATACAGTAACAAATGCTAAGATTATTCTGAGTGCTTTCAATTCTGTGGGTCTCTGTGTCAGGAAAAAGATCAAAGTTCAAGGTGAGATGAGACTATAAGATGGTGATGACAGAGGGCCTGTGACTTGTCTTAGAGTGAGGCTAAGGGACAAGGGGATCTCTGAGGGCAGTAGATCGGGGATCTTTCAACACCACTATGGAAACCTATGTCAGATGACCAAATATGCATAAAAAATGTTTGAAACCATTTTGGACAATCTGGGGGGTAATCCAACAGGGTGCTGGCAGAAGGTAGATCAAATGATGTGATTTGAGGAGAATTTAATAAAGATACTATTTAAAAATATATGAGTAAGGAGTAATGAGTAGGGAACTTACAAAGGCTAGTGTACCCCTCTCCTTGGGTCTAAAGGAATGAAAATGGGAGCATTTGCTTGACGTGGGAGGAGAGAGCTGTGTGATAAGAACCCCTACAAGACAGTGTAGACTTCAGTGTCACTCTCCTTGGTCTGTTCCTCTGATTGCTTTCCAGTGACCCAACTGAATGAACCCAACTGAAGCCTAAGAGCAAGTGTGTCCACTTATGTAGACCAAGATAAGTCCATCGCCTCCTGCAGAGCCAAGGTAGAGCAGGGTGGACAGTGGGTGGTGTGTGAGAGGCACAGAAAGACATGTAGCACACTAAACTTATATAAAGTCCATCATTTTTCACTACAGCTTGTTGTAAAACTGTGACCAGCCCACCTCGTAAATTCCATTCTTATGGAAAGGTATGACACTATGGGATATATAGTTTTGGTACCCACTTGCCGTTCTAAAAATTAACTTCTACCTATCTGTGAAGAGTCTTTAGACTTGAAATACACAAACTGATAATGTCCTGATGTCACAGAGAATGGACCATTGATAGGAACTCCTTCCCTACTGCACGACCTCCTTGAGGGTGAGCACTGGTTCTTGTTTACTTCTAGCTTTCAAGTGATCTATACATTGTCTGGAGCACAGCAGGTGTAAAGGGTATGTCTGATGAATAAAGAAGGGAGGAGGATGACTGGAGTAAAGTAGACTTGAATGAAAAACATACAATCAGTGGACACACAAAGGAGTAACATGTTTCTAGAGATGACAAATTGTGACAAAAATGCCAAGATAGTTCACATACTTATATAATTCACATAATTACTTAGACAATTGAGCGATGGATTTATTAGAAGTCACTGGTAAAACACAGAAGGCTTTGAAGGTTTATCTTTAAGGCTTTCGTCAAGCAGAAATGCAACAGGCGCAATTCCTACTCTGATAGTAGGTATTGATTATGTGTTGGCTGTCAAAACCAATAGTCCTTGTGGCCAGAAAGCTCAGGCTGTGTTAGCCATAATGCCCAGTTTTGGCTATTCTTTTTCTATATGGCACACATGTGCTCTCATGTGCCAGTCACCATTGTCACTGCCCAAGGGTAAAGTCACAGCCAATGCCTTTGTTATGACTTGAACTTTTCATGGTTTGAATTTCCAATTTAATTAAAGTTCTGTATGACTTACTACCAGCCAACATATATCTGCAGTCCTATTGCTTTTGCCTCTCAACACTCCTTGACCTTCAGCCTGGTACCATTCTCCAACCCTCCTCCAAGTGAATGTTGTCTTCAAAACTCTTAGCTGACACATGTGGGTGAGACCTGTGCCCAAGGCTAATCCAGATAACAAATTATATCTCTTTGACTTCAGTGTTATCTTAGAGATAGGCCCATGACTTAAATCAGATTAGTGAGCACCAATAGGACTAACTCACGGCACCCTGGAGGAGGACTTAGTAGAGGGTCTTGTATTCTAAACTTATGATTTTGAAGCTGGTAGGGACTCTGTGATGGACCTGAAGACAGAACCAGGGAGGAAAGGTGAAGGGAAGCATCCTGGTGGCCTCAGTGAATCTCTGGGAAGCCAGACGAGGAGTCCAAGCATTCTTTGTACCATGTGGCTACAGGAGATGATCATTCCTAGGTTTGGGCTCAAGCCAAATTTGGTGTCATGTTTTGTTGTTTGCAATCATAAGCCCCCTGCCAAATGCAGATGTACTTGGTCTTTGGACAGTCATTAGCTATTGTGTTCTTTCCTCTTTCCCAGTTTTTGAGTTTAAGTTAAACATTGGTGAGGAGTAGCTGTTCCTCATCCTCTGCCAGTGGCTGGGCTTTGTACTGGTGGTGGTGGATGCTACTTCTGACCCACACTCACACACCTCTACTGTGGATGTGTGGTGACACACTTGTATGTGAGCTTGGTACGCCCCAGATAAGAATAAGTATGATTGAAGGGAAGGCATGGGCCAATCACAGGACACTGTAGCCACATGATGTGACCAATTGGAAGCTGGCTGTAAATAGCACAACTAAAGCTGAACACAAGGACAGGTAAACCAAGTGCAGCATATGAGAGATGGAGTCCAAAGAACCAGAGAACATGTGACCCATAGGAAACCAAAGAGCTGGGCTCAGTTCTTTGTGGTCTGCTGGCTCCCCATACCTTGTTAGACTCTTTGTTGGAAATTGTGCAATAATAACCTTAGTCTGGATGTGTGAGAGTTGTGAGAATGCAAGTTCAGTAGGATGAGGGGGGAGGGAAAAAGTTCCTCCCACCCAACAGAATAGGTAACAAGATTGTTCTGCTCATGCTTTGTGTTACCGCCTCTCTTATGTGTGTTTGATGTGTTTTTGTTCGTGTGGCTTTTTCCTTCCCGTGGCTGGTTGTCTGGAAGACTCAGCATACTTTTTGTTGTACCTTTCTTACCTTCAAAGAAGGAACTTGGGAGGAGGATGCCTCACTGAAGGTTTAGGATTCCTGGATGAGAGAAAAATCAGAAGAATCTGTACAGCAGTGGGGCTGCAAGGACTTGAGCTCGAGATTTCATTGCTATTCCACTGGTTGGCTGAGGTATAGATGTGTAGATGGCCTTGCTTGCTGGCTGGAAGAAACCAATCTGTCTTCTTGCTTCAACATGGAGTGTTTATCTGCCTTTATCTGCCTTTCAACTCAGTTGGGCTGCGGATTATGCACCATTTGCCTATTAATGCTCATTGTGGTGTAAAATGCAAATGAAGTTGCCTTTGATGTATTAGAGACATAATAGCAATTTCTGACTTTCTTTCCTGGAGCCAAAGTCTTTCCGAACCTTAGCACTGGAGAGATGATCTTAGCAGTGGTGGAGCCCATGCTGCAGCCTGGCTTCTGTGACTGGTGTCTCTTCTATGATGGCATTTCATTATCAAATCAGACAGTGACTACCCTTGAAACTCCAGGAGAGAAAGAAGAATAATTTTTTTAAACAGCAAAGGAAGTTAGAAAGTAATTAGTATGCACTAATTAAGAATAATAATAATAATAACATTTTGAATTGCCGCCTCATATGACAGTGGATTCGGGCTTCTTGCCAAACATCGCATCTATGGCTTACTGCCTTTTAAGTTGTCACACATCCGTTTTGAGATATGACAGTGATGGCGTGCTCAGAAACAGTTAATTGCTGGCATTGTTTATTGAGAGAGTTTTATAGCCTCACTTACGCACCTAATTTCACACCAGCATCTGCTACTGATGTCACTGATTTAAGCATTTAGAGAAGAGAGTACAAAGTGAGCAGAGAAAATAAAAGAATATATATAATTCATTGCTATGGAGGAACAAAAGAGTGTCACCTGGACAGTCAACATCTTAGAAGCCACCTTCCTGGTAATCAAATGAGTGCCATATTTTGCCAAGTATCCTGGGCCGTCACATCTGCCATCACCACCTGTGATCATTTTCTTCCTCTTTTGCACTAAATAATCAATTACAAGATTCTGGGTTTTTCTCCCCTTACTCATTTATTTCTGGCTCAAGGCCTTGCTTCCAATAGTGCCAGAGTGCAAACACAGGCTTTTTCTGCTCCGGAGAACAGGACGATGATGCGAGCATCATTAGCCAGGCTGAGGACAGATACAGTCATTGACAAAGTATGTGAATATCTGCTTTGGAAATGCTTTTAAAAATGTAAAAACTCTTTTCAAAGATGGCGGACCTAGAGGTAGCAGGATATGGAGCCTCTCTGAGAGAGACAACTCAAATGCCAGAATAGAACACGCTGGAGAGATCCAAACAGATTGAGATGGACTCTCTCAACTCAGAAAGAAACTGAAGGGAAAGACACTGCTCGAATATGAGGTCCTGGGGCTACCATTAGAGAAGCTAAGATCGGCAAGCACTGCACTGTCACTGAGCCGCCTGAAATCCTGCCTGAGATCCACTTGAGCGACCGAACCCTTGCGGAAGCGACTGGCTTGAGCTGCCAGAGCATGGAGCTGAACAGTCCTGCGCGCTGCTCTCCCGGAACTGCCCTGCACGTGACCCACCCAGAGGCACTGTGAATTTGCACTGCAGCTGCACTGAGGTCAGAGGTCAGGGAGCCCGGCAGTTCTCAGGGAACAGCATCAACACGCGGTGAGTGATGGGAATGGGGCCCTCCTGCGGGAAAAAGGCAACCAAATAGATGACATATTGGAGTTGGGCAGGAAAGCCCTGGGTCTGTAAGGAAGCGGCTTCAGTTGGTTGAACCCCTCGCAGAGCTGATTGGTGGAATCTGCTTGGACTGGGCTGGAACCCAGTGCGTCGTTGAAAATCAATTGGTTCCCTGAGGGTGGCGCACACTGATGCAGTGAAGGCCCACAAAGGTCGACTGGCCTAGAGGGAAGGAGCCACCGTATAATACCCTTGCTTGCACTTCACTCTCTGATAGCGGATGGCAGAGGGTGGAAGCCCCTAGCCTGCGTGCTCCAGAAAAAACCTAACCAATAAGAAACAGGGGTGGGAATTACACTATATACTTGTATGGAAGGAAGCAAAATTATGACAAGAGGGACAAATAAGAAAAAGCCCCCAGCCCCCAACCCTGAGAATATTGATCCAAGAGAGGTAAATATAAAAGAGACAGGGCAGCAAACATGAAAGGTCAAACACAGTGTCAGTGGACATAAAGAGATATCTTTGGGACCTCATAAATGAGATCAAAACTGAAATACTAATTCAAGTTAAACAAGAGATAAGTAAATTAATAAAAGAAAGTCTGGGCATCTCTCAAAAGACACAGACAGAAGAATGGAGGAACACAAAAGGAGAGAAATGTTGCATGAAGAATATAAAGCAAACCTAGAATTCATTAAGCAGATTCAAAGAGATTACCAGCAAACTAAGGACTCCATAGAAAGTTGGCAAAACTCTTTGAAAGAAACCAAAGATAGACTATCAAAAATTGAACACAGGCTTGTAATGTGTGATCATGAAAGGGAAGATCTCTTAAAAATAACAAGGGAGCAGGCAGTAACAATACAAAGGCTAGGGGACGACAAGAGGATCTATAACTTAAGAATAAATCATGTGAATGGAGAAGCAGGACTCAAAACAGAAGAACTGCAAAGGCTATTCACAGAAATTATTAAGGAAAACTTCCCAAACATAGACAAAGGAGATGATATGCAGACATATGAAGCATACAGAACTCTAGTCACCTACAACCAAAACAGAGCTACACCCAGACACATAATAATCAAGATCCCAGAAATTCAATATAAGAACAGAATATTAAAAGCCATCATAGAAAAGAAACAGATCACCTATAAAGGAAAACCCATCAAAATCACGGCAGATCTCTCAACACAGACCAAGTCAAGAAGAGCTTGGAGTGAAATAATTCAAGCCCTGAAGGAGAACAACCTCCAGCCCAGATTGATGTATCCTACAAAACTCTCTCTAGAAATTAATGAAGAAACAAGATATTTCCATGACAAAGAGGATCTGAGAGAATTTGTGACCACCAATCCAACCCTAAAAAAATACTAAAGGACATTTTAGAAAAAGAGAAAAAGAATATGAGCATTTCAGGAACAGTGGCAGAGAGGCCTCAGTGAACGAGGCAGACAGTGGAGTGGAAGAGAAAAATAGACTATCAATGGTAGAAAAATAGAATAGCAGAAATGAGGCAGAGAAGATTGGCTATAATCTCTAGTATAGAGGGCCTCGAAATGCTAACAGAGAGAAACACAGGCAGAGTAGATCAGGAGATAGGGTCCATTTAGCTGCTCTATATAGGGAGGCAATGGGACCCAAAACAAGCAGTGCACCCCATGGGAGTGAAAGGGGAGGAATTGTCTAAAAAAGGAAGGCAGAGGATATTGCTAATGGGGTAACAAGATTTAAAATCTACATTATTCTCATCACTCTGCTTGGATGGATTACATGCTGTTCCAGTTTGTCTACATACAGTAGACTCGAGGACAAGGTCAGCTATCCCCAAAATAAGAGGACATATTATGGTAATCACCCTTAATTGCCTATCAACTTAACCAGAAGCCCTGTATAACTTATACTGTCTTATTATGACTGATCTTATTTGAATCTGGTTTACTAGAGTGCTATCTTGTATTGACTGGTTTTATTCAAATCTGTTATGATTGATAGCATCAAGTCTAAGAGTATAGGCAACTACACTGAAGATGACAAGATTCACTAAGATACCCACTCTGGTTTGATTATTGCCTGCTTTTGAAGTCTTATAATATCTCCAATGCTTTGTTTTTATTAATGTTGTTATATACTGCTGAGACATCATGGTAACCATTGCAGATCACCTTGTATTGTGGTTTCATGTGACTTTTTGCTTCATGCTTTTCTAGGAATTGTTTTGTTTTGTCTTCCTTTGTTTTGTTTTTCCCTCTAACATAGAAAGGATAGATATACATGTAGAAACTCATGAATGTGTAGAGCTTATAAACAGTTTACAAGAACCAACTATAAAATGCATGTTGAAATGAACAACTGTTTTGAAGAAAAAGAGACACTACTATATCCAGTGCTGACTCTGTAATGTCACAATGTGAAATCCAGCAATCATTCTTTGTTCAAAGTGATTTTAGCTTGTTTTGTTTTGTTCAAGTTCAACACAAAGAAGGTATGGACAGCTGTTTTGAAGAGAATGAGAGACACTATGACAGCCATTCTTGGCTTCCCTATTGTCTGGTCTTGAAGACCTGAAACGCCCTCCTCGTACTGCTTAGATCAATTCCACACTATGTTGTTTCATGTGAATTCCCTGTATGTGACAATATGGACAACTATTAGGAAGAAAACAAGTGTCAATGTGATAGAAAGTGAATATCTCCGATTGTCAAGCTTTGAAATTTATGTCTCTTACATTGCTTTCTTGTAACCCACTTTGTTCTGTTTTGTTTTGTTTAAATTTACCCTTTTGATATGTATGTATGTTTGAGTGTGTAAGATGGATGACCATATTGCTGTTTTTGTCAGATCATGGAGCAGAACTGTTAACAGCGTCACTGTTTGAATGTTTACTTTGCATGTTTTAATTATGTAATTTGAACAACTATTTCCAAGATGTCAGTATGTAATTTGTCAAGTAATGATTTCTTAGTGGTGTTTTTTTTTGGTTCTTTTCCCTTTTCCCTTGGAATTCTGTATTGTTGCTACCCTTTATTCTGTTTTGTTTGTTTTTTTTCTCTTTAAATAAAATTTTAAAAAAATGTAAAAACTCACAAAACTCAATGCTGCTAAACGTCTGGAGCTGAGCCAGATTCTCTCTGGGTTATCTTTGGGGATGTGAAATTGTTACAAACTTTCTGGGGAGCCATTTGACATATGCCACCTTCATCACTGAACACAGTATTTCCTACTCTATGAAGCTACCCTAAGGAAGTGACCTAACACATAATAAGAGCTCAAACTTTGTGAACTGAACAAAAATGTAAAATGATAAATAGAGAAAAATCAGTTCAGTACAGCATTAACACTCCTGCAAAAAGCAATTTAAATGTCCAGTAAAAAAGGAAATCATTAAATTATAACAGATACTATGTAGTCATTAAAAATGTTTACTAAATTTTTAGTTGGACAGTGATGCAGATAAAATGTTAAGCACAAAGATTTAAAACCATGTATGCCATAGCCTCAAGACATACATGCGTGGAAAACAGAAGGATCATGGAATTATAGATGGCTTTTATTTTGTTTTTTATAGCTGTCTGAATTTTTCAAAGATTGGGCACTGAGCACACATTATAATACTGTAGTTTATACTTGTGTGTGTGTGACTACCATAACTTATTTTAAACATACACAAAGACAGGAAAATACCTACAAGAAGATCCTATCACCCTGGGCAGTGTAGAAAACCATGAAGTCCTCTGTATTCTTTTCAGATCTACCCTTCTTGCAGGGAACTAATTTTCTGTGCATCTTTCACAGACAGAAGGTAGGCGTTTATGTCTGATGGTCTTTGTGGTACACATTGGATTTTAATTTATGTAAGGTGAATATGAATTAGCACTAAAACAGTGTGTGGTTACATTAGGAATCTCAGTGGTACACCATGGGGTCACATGTGAGCCACAAAACTGTTTTAAGAAGCCCCTTGTATAGGACACCCTAGGGCTGAGACCATTGATTTAAGGTGTGGTGTGCTCGTAATGTCAGAGGTTGAAATGGGGTCTGTAAGCCAATGATAGCTTTCACTTTGAAAGCTGTTAAAAGTGCTGGAGATCAGGCCCCCTTGGCCCACTACATATACATCTCCTGCTATATGTCCCTAGCCAAAACTGGAGTACACTCAAGGTTGAGGAGTGCCGCTAGAGAAAACACCCTGGGAACAGTGACGATGGGGTTTGGAACCTGAGCAGAGCACACACACTCAACAGCACCATTTTGGGGGGAAGGAGAAGTACTGACTTTTTGTAAGAGGCAGGAAATAAATTTTACTCAGAATTTGTCACTTGTACCATGCCTACTGTGGTGATGTTTGAACCAGGGCTCCCTTAATGGGTCACGAAAAAGTGATAGTGACTTTCATGGAAGAACCAGTCTGTGTGGGTCACCAAGAAGCAGAAGATCTCTTTTAGCAGCGTGTGGCCGCAGGACCCAGAGCTGCCAAGGTGAGCTGGCAGCAGCTGGAGGTTATTTGAAGTCCTGCTTGCTATCTAAAGACAAGTTCTGCCCATTTTCACTTTCGCTTTTTTTCTTAAAAAAGAAATTACCAGTATGGGTCTAATGTAAGTTTCACATAACTTTTATGGTCGTTTGAGGACAATCCTCTAATTGGAAGGCTGTCTTCAAAGTGTGCCACCAGAGCCTCCCCTGGAGCAGTTCCATGTGTGAACCCCAGGAAAGGCTGGGTGGCTACAGACTCCTGTGCCGTGCCAGTTCCCACAGAAGAATCCCAGGGAACAAGATGGTGAGGGTGGTCTGTGTGTTTTTGGCAGTGGTCAGTGGGTTCAGTTGAAGACCTACTTCTCAGCTGAGGCTAAGATCTTTTTCTTTTTGCCATTGGAATTTTTCTTTTATTTTGTTTTATGATCACTTTGTTTTAAAAAAAATGTTCTTGGTTAAAGAACTGTTGGCAAGCCCGTGTGTGAGAATTAGGTAGCTTTGTCTTTTATATCCTAGATATTTCTGAGGGACCTGTGCATTTTAAGGAAGCTATAGTTTCATCCTGGTATGGGCACAATTCAGTTGGAGACCAAACCTGTCACTCAGTGGGAGCAGACACATGGTGCATTCCTAACTCACAGGCATTAACATGCCACCCTGAGAAAACCCCCTCTGCATTTCATGAGCCATAGTGGCTTCTCCAGGAACGTTACACCGGAGCATTTCTCATCCTGAATAATATAAATGATACATGCTACTCTTACATTAACTACAGAAATCTGAAGTCAGTAGGGACTTGTTCTCTTTTCGGGAATGTACGGCCCTAGCCCAGACTCAGTTCTGCTCCTGGCTGCAGCAGCCTCAGCCCCTCTAGGAGAGCTGTGCAGGGTCCAGAGAGGGGCTCTGAGCATCAGCTCTGTTGGCCTCCTCTGCTTCCTCGTGCTGCCTCCTTGCATAATGTGTTGTGATGGCGTCACCATCTGCATACAGCTGTGCCCCTTCTCCCACCTCTTTTCTCCTTGTCTCTGCCTTCTCTCCTTACCCAGACTACCCTTGGAGCCCCATCTTCCCCTCATGGGACTTGTCCACACCCTCTCCTAAGCCCACACAGGGCCTTCACTAACCTGTCATGTGGTGGGGTGCACCCTCACACACTCTTTAGCAAGAATAAGTTGTGAAACCCTGCTCCTGGCAGTCTGATTGGCTGTCGTTACCTGGTCACTGCAGAGACCTAGAACCCAGAGCCTGGGAGCCTGGGAGCCTGGGAGCCTGGGAGCCTGGGAGATTGGACTTTGCCCTCAGTGCCCCTCACTGCAAGCAGTTCACATCTGTTGGATTTACCTGGAACTGAGCAGGGTGCACGCTGCTGACACTGAGCACCAAACCTGGGATTCAGAGAATGAATGAATGAGGTAGATTCCTGAAAATCTGAAAGACTGGATCCTTCCCTGTCTGAAGACGACTTCAGCTGTTGGCTGTTAGTTTTCCAAGGAGGGTGCAGTCTGCAGCCTCACGGGTGACATGACCTTTCCTAATGCTCACAGCTGCTCACAGCCTTTTCGGCTTACACAGCCTTCCATGTTGGACATGTTCCTCATACCTCAGTGTTCCTGTCACACAGAATAATGTCACACCACAGCACACTGCTCAGGGCATAAGTGCTTGGCACTGAGACAGACCCAAAGAGCCCAAGCACACAGCTGCTGCTGGCTTTAGGAGCCATGCATTGCTCAGCTTCTTACCCAGTGTTTGAAAGCTTGCCTTTTGTGCACTCCATACCTTCACTTGGAATGGGGCTTTATTTTTCCTGTCTGTCCAGTTTCCACTTTGCTCATGGCACAGACAGAAGAAGCGAAGTCCTGGAACTTGACATTTTGTTCTAGAATTAGATGGCCCTGAGGTTTCTGCCAGAGGACAAGAGGAGCCAGGGATGCATTTTAACAGGTAGCCTAGGTTATGCCCATGGGCCCATTTACTTGGAAATTGAGATGGACTTGGTAAGTGCTGGTTATGTGCCAAGCTAGGGTGACATCCTGAGGTGATAAAGGCAGGGGAGATAGATGTGTAAATAAATACTTAGTGTGCACTTTGTAAACGGGTGTAAAGATGCTCTGGGAAGAGTGAAGGGAGCAAACTGCCTTACTTTTGTGACTCAGAAGTGAGGCAAGTGAGTGGGAGTTAGCAGGAATGGGACAGGTTCTGCTGCAGTAAGAAGCTTCCCAATTTCCCATAGGCTCAAATTGGAATATTATTTTTCCACCTGAGGACAGTATGGTGAGGGGGAGCAGTTTGAGGTCCCACAAGTGTCTGGGCTAATGGATCTCTTCTTGTGGGTCAGGGAGGGGGAGGGAGGAGAACAGACTGGTCTCAAGCGAAGGGGCAGACATCACTTCTACCCATGTGTCGTTGGCTAAAGCAGTGATGGTGAACATTTTAGAGCTTTTGATGACACAAAGAGCCCTCTCTGGCACACATGCTGTAGATTCATCACCACTGGGCTAAATCAATTCATGGGACCAAGGCTGGCACACCGCGGAGAAGTACAAACTTATCATGTGTCCGGAAAGAAGACAGAAATGTACTGATTGCCACTGAGGTACATAGGGGAGCACTGTACAAACAAGAACAGCAGTGGGAGGTTAAGCTTGGAGATAGGAGCCCTGCACCCAGGCTGGTGAGAAGCATTGCATCTGGGCTCAAGAAAGGAGGCTGAAGCTGCTACTTGTGAGTGATGTATTTTCCTTGTAAACTGCTTAATCTAACACCACTGTCTTGGGCCTGTGGGACATAGATTCTGTGAGGGGACACACAAGACAATAAAGCTAGACCTCATTCAAGGGGGAAAGTAGGGCTCCTCAAGAGTCACAGCTGGTCATGTGTGACCTTTATTGTCAATTCTGGTGGACTCAGCAGGTTGTCAGTACTTGACTCACAGCCCACAGAACCTCCGCAAGCTCTGTGGGCACCTGGAACACACTAGGAGGACAGAAAGCTAACCCAGAAGACTTGTTCCCATTTACAGTAACGGTGTTAGTCACTTTCCTTACCACTGGGACTGAATATCTGACATCTGCAGCTTAAAGAAGAGCTATAGTTTGTCTCACATTTTGGAAGTTTCTTACGTGGTCGGCAGCATGGCAGAAGGACCTGGGTGGAGGAAAGCAATTAACTCATGGCGGTCCGGAAGCAGAGAGTAAAGGGAGAAGCCAGGGAGAGTAACACCCTTGTAGGTCCTATCTCCATTTACCTGCGTTTTCCTGCTAGGCTCTGCCTCCTAGCATTACTTTAAGCTATTGGACACTCCCTTCCCAGCATCACCTTTTACAAGCCTACCTATGAAAGCATGAAGATTTTGGGGAAACAGCTAAGTACTACATATAACCCATTACATCATAGATATATTCAAACAAATAAGCCTAGATTCCTTCCTTCAACCTTCAGTGAAAGAAGCCATTGGTTCCAGTGAGCTACTCTTGTGTGACCAGGAGCCAAAATTTCAGTAGCTTCTGAGAGCAGAAATTAATTTCACTCATGCAACAGAAGCTATGTTACCCTAGGAGTGGTGTACATGTGAGATCTTACCCAAGGCTGCTCCAGGGTTGGGCTGGGGTTGTATAACTAACTGGAAGGAGCCAATAGCCAAAGACAGCAGGTTTATATGCTAAGCCCAGAGGTGCCCATACTTGCTCATGCTCATTGTCACATGGCTACGTGAAAGTGTGAGGGAAGATGGAAAATGGAGCGTGGTCTGTGTTCAAAGTAGGGGCAGTACTGCTAGTCTAGGAAAATGAGGAACAGCTGGACTAGAAGGGCTCAGTCTAAGTCACAGTTTGTTCTAGAAGTCATTTCTTCTTGCCCAGAATAGTGAGCTACACCATTCCTTCCTAAGAGATGGATCATAAAGTCATGGGAGGATGTTGCTTACATTAGATGAGCATAGCCCCCTGCTCCAGAACCAGGCTGTGTGTTTGCTTATGACTCTATGACTGTCATGTTCCACGGGGAGGGGGATGCTGTCACTTCCTGTACATTGAGAGCAATGCCATTCCCTACCATTGGGAATGGCATTGGGAGCAAGTGAGAGAGCATCTTCTCACTCTTGTGGTCATTTCTCCCAATTCAGCGAAGCTGATGAAGTGCTCTTAGAATCCACAGGGAGCCAGGATCACATAACCAATGATGGGGCCTCCAGCCCAAGTCTGTCTGGCCCTTTGGGAGAGCCCCTTGAATATAAACCCATCCCATGAAGTACAAATCCCTTGCTATGCTAGCTGAGAATCTTCACTTGGCTTTCTAACTAGTGATTCAGAGAACAGGTGTCTTCGCAGAGCAGCAGGAGTCTCTATATTCATTGAATCTGTTTGGGCTTATTTAAGTATCTTTTTTTATGTGTGGGAAAGCTTGCCTGAGCTTGGGGTTTGGCTGTCGTGGTGTCTTTGGAGTTGTGCCATGTAGCCACCTGTGTTGCGCAGCCCAGCAAGCTGGTGACAGTGGTGATGGTAAATGTGGCAACACTGCCCGGTTTTATGTATGTTCTCACTTGTCCTACAACCCTGGAATTTCACTGAATATAATCATGCGAGGGTAAAATGTGTTTAAACTGCTAATAGTCTGGGTCATTGACTTTAACGATGTTCTCAATACTACATTACCACATTTAATTATTGTACAACTCTTCTCAGAGATCACAAAATATAATGGGTTGGAGTTGCATTAAGTACGCTTTGGCAGATATTAATGAATGAAACAACTCTTTCATCACCTGGGAGAAGCTGAAGATGCGCTTTGTGGGAAGGAGAGGCAGGTGGCTCTGCACGCACTCTCAGGGCACACGGCAAGGCTGACACTCTCTTCTCGGAGAAGATGCAGATGCGCTGGAGGCAGGTGGCACCAGGCCCAAGCGCTGTGGTTGGTGGTGCTTGGAGAGAGCATAGCAGAGAGGAAGGGCTCTCAGTGGCAGCCAGGATTTTCTGGGAAGCAGCTTCTGCCATTATTGGACTCACCCTGTGGTCTCAAGCCACCTTTTACATGGGAGTGGGCCCTTGAGCTGATATAGCAGGGTCCCTGTGTCAGTCAGGACAAGGCAGGGATGGGAAAGGGGACTTGACCTGACGATTTAAGTTCTCTTATTGTGGCAGGATATGGGAGGCCTAGAGGGGATGTGTATAATGCTGAGAAGTCCAGGGTAGCAGAACACAGTAGCCACCAGCCCTAGAAAGAGCTGCCTGGGTGGAGGTGGTAGCTATAGGCAGAAGGAGGCAGTCACTGCTTACGGACCTGATCTGGGACCCTCAACACCCAGCGCAACCCTCCGTCTCCTCCTACATCCCTTGCTGTGATCCACTAAGCACCTAGGAGCTAACGGGGAGCAGGACCAGATAACATACCTGGATCCGTCTGTTTTTCGGGCATGGAGTCCAGGACAGGGTAGGTGTGAGGTTAAGGAGAAGACAGCAGAATTCTCAGCCACCAAGGTCTCCAGACCAGAGGCTTGCTCATAGCCAGGGTGATCAGAAATTTATCTAGCAAGAGAAAAATTGGATCTTCGTCAGAGGTGCAGTGAGAGCAGGGCCTGGTTTCAGAAGGTCTGAGTTTCAGTTCCAGGACATACACTGGCCAGCTCCGACCTGGACAAATCACTGGACCAATCTGTGTTCAAATTGTGAAGAATAATAATCATCTCCCAGGGACTTGGCATTGAAAGAGGACCAGATGTAGGAGTACAGGGGTGTTCCAGGAAGCAAGAATGTGGATGTGGAACAATGTGGTTGTGGTTTATTTTTTAAATCATTTTTTAATCTTTTTTATCATTTTTTTTAATACCGGGATCAAACTCACGACCACATGCTTGCAAGGCAGGCACTTATGCCGCTGAGCTAAATCCCCAGCCCCAGTGTGGTTGTGTTGAATGAAGAGGTAAAGAAGGACAAGGGAGCTGGTCACCGTCTTGAACAAGTGCAGAGTTTAGACTACCTCAAGCTCTGGGGGCAGTGCAGAGCTTGGACTTGGTCAGCAGCGAGACCCCAGCAATCAGTTCCAAGTGCAGAACGCAGAGAAAAGCCAGTGCAATGGTCACTTGTTTCAGCTGCCAGTGGCAGGAAGGCAGGTTTGAACAACAGATTTGAACTAAATAAATTATTTATTTAGTGGTGATAAACAACATTACTCCAAACTGCTCAGCTTAAAGTGCTATATTATTTTCATCTTAGTTTCCGTCAGTCAAAAGTCTGGGTGTGGCTTAGCTTTGTACTCTGTAAGGCTCAATCAAAGTAGTGGTGTCAGCATCACGTCCTCATCTGAAGATGCAGCCTGGAAGAGTCTGATCCAGGACAGAGAACTTGTTGGTGACATTCATAACTTTACAGCTGAAGGACTAGGAGCCTCATCTTCCCACTGGCTGGAGATCACCCCCAGTTCCTTCTTCCTAAAACAGCTCCAACATCATAGCTTGCTTTTTCAAAACCAGCAAAGCTGGAGGGGTGTGTGCATTTCCTAGGAAGGCAGATGTCCAATCTTATACAAGGTAACCACATGAATTCTGTCACCTTTCTACCTTCTCTTGGTTAGAAGCAAGATGTAGCTCTCACCCACATTTCCAGATGGGATTGGACAGAACACCAGGATATGCGCTTATGAGGTAGGCGTCACAGAGATCCCAACACACGCATGTCAACTTATGTCATATAAAATAATTAAATATCTAATATAAATGTGGGTGTCTTTGCTTACAGATGTTCTTTCTTTTTCTTAAAAGAAGGCAAAGAAGGATTTTAGTTGCATGAGGGGCTTGTTGATTTGAAGTATATTATTTCTTTAAGCTGTGGCATCAGAATCCAATTATGTTTTTATAAGAAAAAGAACCATGGAGAAATCCCAAAAGCACATTTGAGAAACCCCTGGAGATTTCACTGGCTTCAGTAAGAGAAGTAGTCACTTCAGAAACAGAAATTTTATTCCATGGAAATGGTTTTTGATGGGAAATCATCAGGGTAAAAGAGAGGTCTTTATATTTCAAAAATAACTTGTTTTTAGACTTTCAACCAAATGACAATGAGGAAAAAAAGAAACAAAGGGAAAAAAAAGCTCAAGTAACTTAGAAACTCCCAGAATATATCTATAAACCTCTAGCATTTGACAGTACTATGAAAAATATGATCTCAAAATATTAATTTCATTGTATGTAATTCCTAAATGTCAGATTTATAGATAGCACTATTTATGTTTTAAGATACATAAATATAATCATGAGCAAGTTGATTTTTGCTCTACAACATTTTCCAGGTCAAACATAATATAAAAGAAATACTATAGTATTTACCCCAAGAAGACAATGAGAAAAAATTTTGGACAGTACCTGGATATTTTACTAGTTGTTTTAAAATGGAATTTAATGCATCTATTTACACTCTTTTATGCAACTAGATACTATTGTGATTAGTTAATTGTCAGATTTTTGACTTGATTTTTGACCTGATTTTTTACTTCATCTGAACTTTTTAGTAAAACATGTTCATTATTTTCTCAGCTATTTGTTCCATACATCTGCAAATTGCATGAGTTAAATGCATGAATTATGATGAATAAAAGATAAGAAAAGCAGCAGGTATTCTTTCTTACATTTCAAACTCTCTTGGGTGTAATCTCTGAATATTCTACAGAACACATGCACCCATTTATCCCAGGAAGTCTGGAGAGGTGAGGCTGTCATCTTTAGTCCTTCCATCCTGTAACCAGTAGGAATCTAGACAATGTCCAAGCCACGTTAAGGTCTAGGAAAGGGCACGTTCATAAAGAAAGGTGGCTTGCCCAGAAGAGAGCTGGTGTCCCTGATTGTCAAGTCATGGGCAGAAAGGAAAATCAAGGACTAATCCCTGGCCTGTGATCTCACTGAAATTCCTTGGGCACCTCTTGGGACGCTGGTGTCCCCTCTATTCCCTCAGGATCTTGGGGTGGAGAAATCTGATAGTCTATGGTTTCAAGACCTCTTATACTTTTATAAACTTTAAATTTAGAGTTGAAAGAAAAAGCCTAAATCAAAGTGAGGAAGATGTCCAGCCCTGAAGTGTTGTAATGGTTTGCACTTAGATTCCCCCGTAGACCCCTTCCAGCAGGGCCATTGGAGAGAAAGTCTTAAGGATGTATGTTTGCAGACCCTGGAAGAGTCCGGACTCTTCCAGCTGAGACTACAGACAGACAAACTAGGGAATCTGTCTCAGGTGGTACCAGATCAACAGAGTTCGGGACCCACAGTACCATCTTTATGCTTCACAATTCAGTTGTGTCATTGGCAGAGATGGCAATGGGTGTGGGTACCTTCTAGCTGTGAGCAGCTGGAGGCCCTGAAAGAACTGAGGTGAGAAGAATCCAGAGGAGGACCAGATCATACTGCTTGACCTCGGACATGGATGAAAGAGAAAGTGGAGGAGGAGTTGGTAAGAAAAGGCAGGTGAAGCAATGGGTTTGCTCGAAGCTGAGCGTCAGCACTAATCTGTCTGAAGTGACTGGGATACACTGGAAATCCACCTTCCTGGAAGTGGACCATGTAGACCACCCAGGTATCCCTGTTCCCCCCTAGGACAGAGCCTGTTATTTATCCAGCATCTAGAAGCATTGGCTTGGAAGTTCACATCTGGGTCTGAAGCAGGGAAAATTACTGCTGAGGCAGGAAGATGCCTTGCGCAAGGTGACGGCCCTCCTAAGGGTCAGCCCACATCAGATGTTGGCCATTGCTAGTGCACAATGGCCTGGACCCCTCACTGCATTCAAGTCATCCTGGAAAAGCTGTCTCAACCCACAATGTCCCGTGGAACTCCCAGAGGACTCTGTCGCAGCCTTATTGCAGGGTCCCTCCTTGCTGTTCCTACAGTGGCTTCCCAGAGATTCTTTCATTGATTCCTTCAGGCTCCTACCTGTAGTGCTCAGAGTCTTAGGGTCAGTGTTTCTAGGAACTGAACCTGAGGCATCTGCCTCCTTGGGCCCAATCCAAACACCAACACTTTCTTTATTCTTAAACCTTCCCTGAGAACCTTTGTGTCTTTATAGTTTTTCTGCTCTATTGTGTCTCCATCTCCCCTGCCCTCTCCATCAACATGAGCACAAAGACTTTGGATTTGTAGCTTCCCAGGAGTCTTTAAGATTTCTGGGGTTTAGAAGGAGGAAAAGAGAAAGGAAATGCTATTCTCTTGGAAATAGCAGGGGTCTTTGCTCAGAATCAGGCCATATAAAGAACAATGCAAGTCCCCTGGGTGTGGTGGTACATTTCTATGACCTCACAGCACTCAGAGGCTGAGGCAGGAGTATAAAATTCGATCCCATCCTGAGAAACTTAGGGCCTCAGTGAAACACTATCTCAAAAAAAGAAAAAAGAAAGGGCCTTAGATGTAGCTCTGAACAAAAATCCTTGTACTGTAAAACAAACAAACAAATAAACCCACTGAAGCCCAGAATCCCAGGACAAGGAAGCAACTTCACTAAGATCTCTGAGTTTAGGTCCTCTACATTATTTGTACTTTGCCTTTCCCCACTCTGTCCTATCTTTCTTTTTCTCCTCCATCTTGCCTTAGATTGTTGGAGGATTTTTGAAAATTAATTTCATTGTTTTTCCTTTCAAATTTAAGGGTTCAGTTATGCTTTTCAGGAATTATATGTGCTGTAGTTTACACCTAAAATGTGTTTCCAAATTCTCATGTGTTCAGAAGTGAGGGTCTGAAAAGATAGAGTCATCAATTAAAGAGCTCCTAGCTGAGTGTGCATTTAGGAGGTAAGTCCTAACCTAAAGAGGTGATAGCTGGGAGCATGACTGGGATGCCTGCAATTTGTTCTTCACCTCTTCCTTTCTCTTTCTGCTTTCTGACTGCCTTGGGTTGAGTAGCTCTCCTGGGCCAGGTCATTCTACCTTGCTGTTTCTGCTTTGAGCCAGATAACCATGGACTGAAGCTTCTGAAACTGAGTCAAAATAAACTTCTCTTCCTTTAAATTGCAAGGGTCAGATATTTTGTCCCACCCATGAGAGAGTGACCAATATAACCTGGAAATTAAAATACACAAACATTAAAGTTTAAAAATTATAAAAAAGTTTCCTTCTCCCCAGGGATACACCGAACCTAGGGTACTGTACCTCTTCAGGTATTTTTAACTACTGTCTGGTGTTTTCTTTCTTGCATTGTTTACCAGCAGCACTTTGACATTATTACTCCTGTCATTCTTATTTTCCCAGGAATTCATTCCCATGGTGAAAGCCCTGCAGAAGGAGACACCATTTTATTCTTTCATTCCTTTTGAATTATTGTCATTGTCTTCCATTCTCTTCAGCTTCACTGGTAGGTAGTTCTTTAAATTTTTTCCTTTTTTGAGATTATCTTGACCTCTTGAATGTGAAGGGTAGTATAAATCACTGGTTTTGATTTAGGAAAATTCTCATTCAGGATGTCTTCAAATCTCTTCTACTCTGTATTTTTCCCTTCCTACCTGGGACTCTCAGCAACGTGTGGTGGTTTCATTTGCTGTGTTCCAATCCTTTCAGCCACTGCTTTTTAACTGTCCACCATTTTGTGTGACCTCAATTCTGCTTCTTTCTTTTTACTTTTCCTGGTCATTGTTGTTCTGCTTGTTCATTAATTCTCTTTACTATGGTGTCTATTCTGATGCCAAAATTGTCTATTGAAGTATTAAAAATTTAGTTATTATATTTTTCATTTCCAGTCACTCTTTTGGTCCCTTTTCAAATCTGCTATGCCATCCCTCGTGTTTTCTATTCCTTGCACATTTTCAAACTTGTTTTTTTTTTTTTTTCCCTTAACCATTGTGTGCAGAGGGAGATTATCATGGTCTGAACATTTTCACACTGATGATTGTGATTTATGTATTGCCCATGTGATCTGTGAGCATTTACCCTAAAAACCTGCACTGTTGTGTGCCTCTCATGAGGGGCTCTCTGGTCACTTTCCAGGGTGCTCTGGTCACTTTCAGGGCACTTTGGTCACTTTCCAGGGCCCAGCTCTATCCATCTTCTCACTGGGAACCTCCTTGACCACCTGAACTATGTGAGACCTAAAAATCCTGGTTTCCTTGGGCTCACAATCTCTGAATAATAAGACTTTTCTTCTTTACCCTCTTTTCTCCTTTACTCACTTCCAAGAAGGGAGAGAAGGAATTTGTTGGTGTTCACCACAGCATCCTTTGAAGCTGCCAAGCCCAGCAGTGTAGGTTCTACAAAGGATCTTCCAGTCTTTTAAGATTTTAATTCCAGAATGTGGCCTGGAGCCACCCGGCTATCATTTTAATTTTTCTCTGCATTTTATTTTGGTAGGCATTTTTCATTGTTATTTTTTAAATTTCAGATTGATCTTAAGCTGTTATCACTGAAAATACTTCCCTGTTGATCTACAGATGTACCACATTTGAATCCTGAGAGTGAGTACTTTTAATTTAAAATACATACTTGGCTAGAGCAGTGGTGCACATTTATGATCCCAGCCCTTTGAGAGGCTCAGCCAGAAAGTTTGAGCCCAGACTGGGCAACTTAATGACTTAGCAGGACCCTATCTCAAAACAAAAACATTCAAAAAATGTGGCGGATGTAGCTGAGTGTGAAGGACCTGGATTCAATCCCTAGCACCACAAAAACAAAACAAAAACTTCACAATTAAAGCATATTCGCTATTATTATAAAGCATTAAATGTTGCTTTTTGACATTCTCTTGTACAGAAGGAAAATGTTAATTAATTTCAGAAGCTCTTCAGTCTTGGAATTCTAAACCTCTGAAAATTAGATATTTAATGTCGTATAGGAGAAATAGAAGGTCAGCCTGATTTATGTTTTGTAAAGAATACCTCTCATTTTTGCCTTTGTTTTGTTTCCTATATGGCTGCTTGTTATACTTTTATTAATTCTTAAGACTGAAGACTTTTATCAGTGGATGTCTATGAGGGTTTTGTTGTTTTTTTCCTTGGGCACACATCCAAATTTTGCTGGTGATAAAACATTTCAGACTTTAGATTCATGCTTTTATTTTACCTTTTTTTCCATTTTAAGGAAGATTTATTCTGTAGCTTCTATTTCATTTTCCTATATCTTTTTCATGAAAAGCAATCATCTCCATGTCTGATCTCCATTCTCTGCCATTCATACCCATCATATTCTTTATGACTCTTTGTTCTTTTTGTCTGCATGCTCATCCTTGAAAGGTCATAAAATCCTTTACTCACAAGTCTGCTATTTTCTTTAGTATCACTTCCCTTGTTTAGAGCTCCTGGTCAACATGGTTTCTTTGCTCGTCATTGATTCTGGAATTATCCATTGGTTTTTATGTTGTTAGTACCACGTCTTTCTTTTCATAAGTGTTCTCCTATGTCAAAAAGATATTTTTTTTAAAAAATTTATTTTTAAAAAGCAAAAAAAGGGTTGAAATCATACAAAATTTCAAAAAGAAACCAGTAAGAAATCAAAACTAGTTAATATACTACACATTGTTAACCTAGAAGTTTTGCTCAAGTTACAAAATCAAAGCATGAAAGATGAACAGACAATCAAGCAATGACAGCACAATCAATCTATTCTTTCAAAACATATTTTTGAGAGTTCTCTTAGGTACGGAAGTTTACTTTTTTTAAGTTTTTGCATACATTTTTCAAGTGTACTCTTCTATATTTTCAGTTCTCCCTGTTTATTAATGTCACAGTCTTTTGGAATTTTTTTAATCCTTACTTACTGAATGCAAAGATGTTTCTTCAGGTCTGGTGAAAGGCCAAAAAGAGACTGGGTCAGTCCACCTACCCTGATGCTACTGAGATGCTTATTTCATACGGTGGGCCAGAATATATGTAAGCCTCTGTGTGTTGCAAGGGTTAGCAGCCCCACCCCAGGGGAAGAGAGTCCTAGGCCACTCCAGAAGCTAGATTCCTTACTCAATGATTTCCTCACTCCACTCACCCATTCAGTTTTTCCCTTCTTTCTTGTTGATCTAGTGGCTTTTCTGGAAGGTGAGCTTGAAATCTAGGTGCTAAGCTTAGAAGTAAGGCACTGGTAGCTCCACCTGCCTGGAGCTAAGACAACAATTCTTAAAATACATTAAAAATAACCAGTTACACTATTTTATCTGATGCTTTGATAGAGTAGGGTAGCTACTGCATTATGCACTAGCCATTAATGCCCTGCTTACCCTCTGTTTTCTCTCTGCTGGGGCTTTTCTTCCTGAGACAAGGTTTGGATTCTTAATGGAATAAGAATTCCTGCAGTGACACCTTGATGCTATTTATATTCCCCTGTAGCTACAGATAGAGTTCTGTCCTCTCTTGAATGTTTGCTGAATAAGCTATAGGTGCTTTCCGTGGAGGGAATTTTCAAAGTTTTTAACCCCAGAGGAAAGATGCCCTCCAGCAATCTGCTGTGTGTATGTCCCCATGTTTCATGTGGCTGCAGCTTGCACCTAGCCAAAGCTGGAGGGTGGAAGCACATCATGCACACGCGTGCGTGCACACACACATACACGCATGCACGCACACACACACACACACACACACACACACACAGTTTTTTTGCGTGACTTTTGCTTTCCATGTATTTTTAGTGATGTTTTAGATAATCATTTTTCTTGGGCTGAGATAATTGTTTTACTCAATTTTTTTTAATAAAGAAGCATGCAGTTACCTTCTTTGTTGTTACCAATGCACAGTGACCTGTTAGATTTTAACAGATGTGCAGGAGGAGCTAGCTGAGGCCAGCTAGTGTATGCATGGGGTGTTGGTTCTCTATCTTTTCCTCAGTGGACACTCATCTCTTCTATTTGGGACTTACTTTGCTTCTTCCCAAAAGAGGCAGTTGATCTAGGTATTCAAACTAGAAAGGGTCTTACATATGCTATGTCTTATATGACAAAGAGCCATCTATCTGAATGTTGGTCTCAGAAAAGCAGGAAAAGAAAAAACCAATCAGAAAACTGAGAAAGACAGCTGCAGTTAAGGAGCAGCCAGGAAGGAGGAGAAGATCCACGGTGGGAGATGTCACTCCAGAGCATGCCCAGTGCTGATGACAGCCTTCTGCTCACACGCTGCCTCGCTCTTTGTGGAACCTGATCAGGAGAAGACCTCTTAGCTACGCCTGAAGATAGATTTCCTTACACAGTGCGTTCTTAGGTCTGGCATGATTTTCAGGTGCATGTCATTAACCACGCTAGCGTTGGCAGTGTTTTCTTCCTCCCTTGCTTGGTCTTTTGGCAATGCCTTGTGCTGGAGGGGAGGACCCTCTTTTATTTAGATGCTTTTCACTCCTACATTCTGTGAGGGATTGACTTGGTCCTCATGGATGCTGATAAGTATCTGTAGAAATTATAGCTATCAAACCAATATTCCGTTTAACCCAATGATCAGCACTTTCGATATGTAATTATTCATCGTGACCTAATGGAACTTGTTTTTTGTTTGCTACAGATGTTTGGAGAATGTGTCCTAGAGTTCGTCTGCTGGCTCTTCCTGTCTTGGCATTGTGGGGCCACCCTTGGATCCTGCTGAATACAATTTCTTTACATTGATTACGCAGTTATTCAAATCTGGACAGAATTGGTGTAAATGTTTGCATCGGGGTGTGGTGCGGTCTTGATGGCCCTAGGGTTATGTTGCCCTGTGCAGACAGTCTGATGACCCAGACTGGGGGTAGCAACATTGTCTACAGTCAGCTAGTTCTGCTCCAGGCCATAGGGGCAGCATATAGTTCTGCTGCCTTGCCCAATGGCTTTCTCAAAGCATGTGCCATGGTCCCTGCACTTTTGCCCCCAGACAGATCTGGACTAGTCAGAGGATACAAGATCTTATTCACAAAGTACAGTGACACTTTCCTTCCCTTCTTTTATTTGGGGGTGGAAGTTACTGTAGTTTTCTTGGTCTCTGCTTTTTCATCTATTAAAATGAGTCAGTTTCTAAAAATGTTTGTGATTCACCTTTCTTACATTCACTGCATCAGATTGATGTCTCCCATTCTCCATGAAAAAGGAGGCTGGAAAAAATTTGTGGCTTCCTCTGAATGTCAGTAAAGTGGACCAGATGACAGAGGCCACTGAGGCCTGAGTCAAAGCTCCCCACGCGGAGCTGTTGCTCAGCTTGGATAACTCTGTCCCATGTCTGACAACTGTACAGGAAGAAAATTTGAGTAGCAGAGAAAACACAAGAGGCCCAGAAATTCAAAATATGGAAAATAGAAAAAGCTGTTGAGAGGAAAATCAATTAAAGTCCAACCAGAGCTGTACACGACTCACCTGTTCCCCAGATAATGGACTTCCTTGGTGTTAGGGAAATTTGTATGCAACCAACTCACATCAGAAGCTTTAAAAAGCCATTAATTTTGGCATTATTTTTCTGTTTCAAAACCAAAGTGAGGATTATAAACAGTTTAAAGGGCTTTAAAAAGCTAGCACCGTTCATCAGAGACCCCAGCGAATACCCAGAAGAATATGAAAACGGACAAGGTTCTGTTTCATTCCTGAAAGCTCCCTGAACCTTCTACTTTTCATGCCTTTATGTTTGGTGCCTATGAAAGGCAGTATCTCCTGGGGCTTTTGTAAGGGGTTTCATCAGAAGTGAAGCAGATTGGGTGAAGGAACAGTACTGACTTGAGTTCTTTCTGTTTCTGATGGTAGGAAACTGACTTCTAGATTATCTCACAAACACATAGAAAACATAAAAAGAAGAAAATTATGCAGAAGCACATAAATTATGTAGATGATGGAAACCCTATGCAAAACATGATATGTGTACATAATAGCATATTTCCCCAGGGCCTAATTGCATCCTTTGGGTACCTTTTGAAGCATCTGAATATTCAGAAGAAAGCAAATTTATTATAATTTGAAAAACACCACAATAAATAAGACTGAAAGAATAATGCATATTGTATTGGAAGCTGGAAACTCACAATCTGGCTCAGTGAGTTTCCCCAGTTTGACCAAAGCCCAGAGCTACCAAATGCAATCAAACTGTAGCTATACAATGCATGGTCATGTTTTATGTTCTTCAATAATTTCTTCTCTGACATTTACAAGTTGCACAAAACTCATTCACTCATTCAACAGACATTCGTTTGCGGTCTTGACAGTTTCCATTCATGTTATCACCACCCCCAAAGAATCACCATAAGCTCATAAGATGTTGCACACCGAGCTCTCCCCTTGTGGAACTTGTGACAAGAGAGGCAGAATGTGGAAATCAATGAAGACTCCCCAAGAGGACAGAGACTGCTTATTCAGAACTTACACAACAAGGAAGTCAACCACCATCACTTGAGTGTCATTGAGTCTCAGAGGTACGCAAAGGACTGGGAAAGCAGAGGTTAGAAAATTCAGACTGTTTGTTGCCTGGGGAGGCAAGAGGTGAGCTAATCAGAAGCCACACATCCTATGTGGTTCATTTGGAGAGGATGTTTAGCTTTCCCTGGTTGGTCCTGTGTTAAAATAAGAGTAAGAATGAAAGAAGTGGGAAGTTATTGACAAAGTCTTGAACATTCTGGATCAGTTACTAAAGAATTCATGTGTTAGAATTCCATGT
This sequence comes from Dolichotis patagonum, assembly GCA_004027295.1. Lineage (NCBI taxonomy): Eukaryota > Metazoa > Chordata > Mammalia > Rodentia > Caviidae > Dolichotis > Dolichotis patagonum. The sequence goes on from PVJX010000053.1 coordinate 234,859, forward strand.
TTTTAGATAGTATGGGCATTATTGTTTGTATATTCAATTTGCAAGACTAACCAACTGAAAACTAACAGTTGGAATTCGTAAGTTTTGAGGGCACTGGACAGGGGCCTCCTATGCAGAGAATAGAGCCAGTAAGATGTCCCAAAAGCTTAGCAATGAACAAATGCTTTGAATTAATCAGTTCTGGAAGCTGTGAAAAAGTCCACAGGCCAAGTACCTTAAATTAGAAAAAGTTCACAGTTACAGTTCTAAAGGTTAGAGCTCCACAATCAAGGTATTGGCAGGGATGGTTGCTTGTGAGAGCTGAAAAAGTCTGTACTAGACCTGTTTCCTCACTTCTTGAGACCTCAGGCGTGCCTCAGCTGGTATGTGCATTCATCCTGTGTCCTCCCATCGTCACCGCCTGTGCACATCTGTCTTTTCGTTAAAATTTTCCCCTTTCTTCAGGACGCCTGTTATATTAGATTAAGGCCCATCCCTATGACCTCATCTTAACTTGATTGTCTGCACAGATGCAAGTAAGGCCTAGACATAGGTACAGAAGGTTAGGCCTTCAACATCTTTTTAGGGATCAGTTCAACCTGTAACACACCTAAAGGGAGACCTTTCTAGGTAGAATCTGTAGTTCAGTGGTTCAAATGGCAGAAAAGGGCAGAACAGCCGGCAGAATCTTGTGAACGTTACCTTCATCTGTGGTCTATGCTGTCACTGGAGAGCTGAAAGACACTAGGATTTCCAATACCCTGGATCTATTTTCCATTAGCATCCTTCCATCATTTGACTTGTCTACAAGTGCTTCAGAAGTCTTGATGGAGACACAGAAGGGAACTTGGGAAAACCTTGAAATTTAAACACGGACTAACTTGGCATTTGTTTAAAAGTTACCTTTTGTGCTTAGTGCTATAAAATACACTTTGTGTCTACAAAAATATATTCAGTTGCAAACCAGGATACTTTATTAGAATTTTGAAACTTTTCACCAGTAACAGCTAGCTGCAGATAATCTCTGCCTCCATTCAGAGTTACTTTGAACTACTGTGGGAATAGTCATACCCAGGAATCACTGAGAACAGTTGAGACCCAGATGTGCTGGCTTCCAGCTGTCTTAAAGATGTTAATGGAGAGCAACGGGCACCTATACTGTCAGTGTCACTTCCTGTTCCAGGAGATTGGGCTCTGCACCTGAGTGAGACATATCCTTGGTTTAAAACCATCTTATGAATCCAGTTGGATTTTAGAGATTTTAAGAGATGTAGAAACCTGATAAAAGGAACCAATTTCTATCAGAATTGCCTGCCTATCACTCTGCACCTTACGGCACCACTCTGTAGAAAAAGAAGCATGGATATCCAGGTAGTGAGAATCCAGGTAAATATCCCCAGTAAAGCTGTTTTTAACCAGCTTTTCTAATTAGTGTATTGAACATACACAGGTAGTACTTGTTTGTTTGTGCATGCATCCATATGCACACAGACTGTCTTTGAGAATTTAAGCTTGAATCAGAAGCTTAAGTGAAGGAGCAAGAATTTTTAAGCAAGTTATACTTCACTTTGGTTCGTCTTTGTCACCAGTACTTTCTGGACAGAGGTGGGTGTGTCTTTTCCCTCTTGATGAGGCTGGCTGTTAGGCCAGAGTGGGTGGAGGGAGATTCGTGATAATTTTCAGTGATCTAGTAGTTACAGTGCCTGGTAGATCTTGTGCCCACAGATGGTCCTACAAATGGACAGTGGCTTTACACAGGCAAAGACTCCTGCAGAGAGTGGAATATATTTTTACTGATTGTTTAAAGGAGAGGCCATTTGATTCTAATCCAGGGTCCATCAGGTAATACGGTTAAAGGTCACCTCACATTGGAGCAAATGTTTGCAGGCTGAATCTTGAGGTTAACTTCTGACATCTAACGTGTGACTTCGGTCACTGGCTGTCCAGTCTTTCCACTGTGGATCAGAAACAGCGTGTATGATCCTAGGGCCCGTGGGAACCAGGCAGCTCCTAACCCTACTGCTTCTCCATATTGCATCATGGCTCAGCTCAGGATTACTCGTGATGGACTTTTTAAAAAAGGAAAGAAAAACAGAAACCATCTCTTTACTTTCTCTGAGGAGCTCAGATATCCCTGAAGTAAAAAAGCGTAACTACTTCTTCCTTCCCAGTTGTGATGAAAATAAGGATTAGTGGGATGTTAGAGGCAAAACCTCATCTAGGAAGTTATGACTGAATAATTCTAATTTCTTTTCGAGTTCTGAGAAATCAGTTTGTTTTACACAGAAATGCAATATGTTCTTGATCTCTATCTATGTGATTAGAATTTTTTCCTCTACTTGGTATTTGTTTCATTATGGAATGAAATTTTGAGCTTACGTTTTTGAATCTATTTTATCTCATGCATTTCAATGTCTCTGTTCCTCAAATCTCTTCTTCTATAGGACACATCATCCCTGTATATGTGTGCATGTGTGGGTGTGTTTTGCATAACTTTAGAATGTGGAGAAGTAGGTAGAGAGGTTTTCTTTAAGATTCCAGCTCTCATGGAAGCTGACACTCTACCATCTTATGAATGTATTTGGAGGAAAGTGCCAATTTTTAAGACAAATGGTGATTGCTTAGCACTGCTAAGAAAAATGAGATTGCCATGCCGGTCTCAGCAGCGCTGCGTATATGAAGCTCGTAGAGAGGTAACACATCAGTGGTGAAAATATCCACCCAAGAAAGGCGATCAAGGTCACAAGTGCAAAATGAATGGAAGTTTCAGAAGGGAGAATTCCTTAAAATGAAATCAGACTTCTCTGGGATTGGAGGAGACCAAACAGAAGGATGAGACAAAGGAGCAGAGAGAGGGAGCTGGTGGCCAGTGTGGGCTCTGTATGCCATCCAGTAGAGCAAGAGTGGGGTCTGGGTGGTGGTTGGTAAGGGGACAGGTGGAGCAGAGTGTGCTCAGGACACCAGCAAGGCTGCAGCATGGCAGCAAACTCCAGCTCCGATGAGTGTGTCCAGTCAGGAAATCTGAGAGCAAAGCGATTTTAAATTGAGTATGCATAGCTTTACTTTTGAGAAGGCAGGAGTGTGTGTAGGAGCTGGGGGACATCGTCTTGTTTCAGGGTCATAGAGCCTATACGGATGGTGTTGGTTCTCTGTGGGTGGCATATAAGGAGGTGGGGATGAAGAGGGTGCAAGAATAGTGCACAAAAGTCTAAAATCTTTGGATGTATTAGCTGAAGTCATCAGAGGGCCCATTAGGTGAATGAGTTTTGCATAGAAATCATTGTGATCCACCTCAACATTTTTTGGATGGAGATTATCCAATTTGTGGCTTCCTCAAATCCGTTTCTTCTCCCATTGCACTCTTTGGCCACTGGTCTATTCATTAGCACCTCTGCTAGAGGAATGGAGAATTGGGAGAAGGCAGTTGATTTATATTTCAGCAGCCTACTTGGCTCAGTGGGCAAAAAACACCATGTTAATGAAACCAAGGTCAAAGGTAGGAACCCCAGGTGGGCCAGTTAGCTGGGCTGCCTTGAGTAGCCTCCGACTAGAAAGCCAGCCTGGTTGACTGGTCTGTATGTGTATTTTTGCTGGGTGAGAACTGTGGGAGCTCATTGCCATAAATCTATTTGTGCTATCGGAAAGAAAAAATATCTAATATTTGTGGCTAGTGGTTTGTGGACCCTACCCTGGTCTCCAGGACATCACTAGTGGAAGCTTCTGGGGAGAGGTTTGGGTTCAGTTAGGTATGATTTGTAGAATTCATGTATTCACAGGCACCACAGATGATGTGGATTCTGCGGTCAGTCGACTTTCCTAAAGACCTTCAATATTTAATAAGCTGTGTGCAGTGTGTGTCAGCCAGGACAGCCTGATTGGTCTCTTTCTTTCTCTCATTTACTTATTTCAAAATGCCCTTTGTGTGGGATGAAGGTGACTTCATTGAAGAGGATGGAGTTCACATTTTTATATGTATGGATCTTCTTATTGAAAAAGAATACATTTATTAAGCTTTTACTATGTACCAGGCACTCTCCTTAGAGGTGGTGAGGAGTAAAATTCAAAAAATGTAACTATATGGGCAACCGTTTTAGCACTTAAATGGGGTCACTCTTATCAGTAACATGGCAGTTGATATTCTAGGGATGGTAAGGGACACATGGAAGATCATTCCTGGGTTTGGATGATCAGGAACTACTTGATCATCTTAGGCCAAGTTTCTGTATGCAAGTTGTACAAAGCCTCGGTGCCAAGTGTCTGACAGCCAAGTGGTGTTTGCACACACAGCTAGGTAGCAGGAAAACAGCACTGGGCAAGGTAGGTACAGTTAAATACCTGGATATATAAAAAAATGATCACTAACTCTTTGTCCCACAATTTGTTGTTGTTGAAAGACACAAGGTACAATCTCTTCTGAAAATGTTCCTCTGTTTTCTTTCCAACTACATGATAGTACAATTATGTCTTGTTTGCTTCACCTACAAATACATCATGGCCAGTATCCTTTGAGCATGATTAGTCCTTAGAGGTTGCAGGGTGAGAGATCCTAGCAGGGACAATGATCCTGTAGGTTTCAGTCATAGGTAATGGGTACAAGACTCTTCCCTTTAAGGGCCTAGAAAACAATTTCAACATTTTATATTTCAGTTGCAAGGTTGCTGGAACTGAGTGATGACAAATAGTTTTATAAGTCAAAGGGAGAGAAGTTTTATTCTTTATTTTTGATTCACTGTTGTGCACTGTTTGGGAGAGTGATGCCATAGTGTGACTCTCTTAGATGAGATGAAAGAAAGATGGAAGATGAGGTTGGATCATAATAGATAATTTTATTTTAGTTTGAATACGAACATCTGAAGAAGTGAGGCATATAGGCTGCAAAGGCACCTGGTGAGACCTGGTCCAGAAAGTTCTTTCCCAAATATTTTATAGAGTCAGTAAGTTGGCAACTTTCCCCATGCATTCTCATGCAGACTGCCTCAATTCTATCCATGCTAAGGTCAGAGGAGGCCTGGCTGTGTGACCCTATGTCTTGTAAAGTGAAGTTGCTTGTGTCTCAAGCAGACTGCTGAGAGTTGGGTGTCCTGTGGTCCGTGGTTTAGCAAGACATCACTTTGTGCCTAGATTCTTAGTATTGTGGACAAAGAACCATCTCCATTGTCCTTTCAGAGTTTCAGAACTCTAGATTAGGCACTAAGTAAAATAATCCATACACACACATATGTCTGTGTGTGTTATGTGTAAATATAAAATCAGGTATTATTTTTTCTTTGTCTTGGACTTTGAATTACAGAATAATCTCACAGCAACCAAAGGGTGGGATGAGAAGCAGTGAGGACCAGAAATATGTCTCTCTTCAGGAATGTGCATACTTCAAAAGCACAGAAAGGAGCATGTTGGACCTCCTCCACCAAGGAAAGAAAGAGCGATGGATCATTTTCTCCTCCTGAAGGGGGAGAACACAACAAAACTTCCAACAGGATTTTCATTTTCCTTTCATAGACATTTTGTTTTTTCATTAATTCTTTTCTCCAGGGAGACAGCAAGAGTGGGCAAAGGAAAATGTGTCGGGGAAATAGCCTTGCTGAGATTAAACAAATCTCTGTCGCCGTGTGTCCATCTGCCCGTCCATCTGTGAATAACCTGTAATTATTAATAATATGAGTGATGTCATGAACATTCTGGCAGGAATGCCAAGCCCCAGAGACCACTCTGGAGCCGGGCAGTGCAGGACAAAGCCTGGAATGATCAGCCATGTTTGCGCAGGAACCGGGGGTAAATCTGGCTCGCTGGCTCTGCGGCGCCTGCCAAACCCTCTCGGCAGTAGGACCCGAGCATATTGGGTTTTCTCATAAACTTCCAATGAGATCAGATTGGCAGCCTCTCAAAGGAACACCTCTTACATAAAAAAGGCTGGGTACTCAACCCAGAAAAAAAAATGTCATTAAAAGGACACATGGTGCTGAGTGGGGGCAACCTTAAATTTACTGAAAGCCTAGAGTCTCAAAGAGTGCAGAAGAGAGACACACAAGATGACAAAGGGGGCAAAAATATCAGCGACATTTCCCCTTGCCCCAGTTTCTGCTTCTCATTAAAATATACATGCAATCATCAAGGTGTGGGAGGGAGAAATAATAAAGAAATAGTCCCAGTAAAAGCCACCTCTAAAGAAGCTAGGATTCTAGAACATTCCTGAAAGAATGATGTTCTGCCACACTAAGTGCTGACCTAAAGGACTGGCTGTCTCTGGGGAAGATGGCTGTGCAGCTCTGGGAGGGAGCGAAGCTAGGGCAGCACCCAAGCCAGCGGGAGCTCCCATGTGTGGCCTCAGTGGGCAGCCTGGGTGTGCTGAGTGGAGCAAGTCAAGGGCAGGGACTTTGCTGGTGCTGTTCGTCATAGTCTTCCTGTCTCCTTGAACAGGAGCTTTAAAGTAGGTGCTTAATAAACATTTGTCAAATGAATTCTTCGAGGGGAAACTGTTGCAGAGACCCAGGAGTGTGTTTGCACCTGGCCAGAGTATCGAGCCCAGTAGGAACCAGTGGTCAGGATCTGGGTGGCAGGAGTAGGCAGTGAGACCATTCCTAAGTGACAAGGACTAAGAACGTCACATGTCCCCTTTCCACAGACCATCGCATTCCCAGAACTGCTCTTTCAAGATCACTGGCTCACCATGGAATGATGCCTTCTCTTGGAAGTTTACCATGTTGTTAACTGAGCAACAGAGAAAACCTGCTACTTTATGTGTTGGAAAGAGCAGCTCATTTGATTGCAAAAAAAATTCTCTTCTTTCAAAGAAAAGGGGAAAAAAAGTGCAACAGTGAATCTCACTTGGAACTGACCCTCAATGGGAAAGCTAAGAGTTTGCCAAAGGGCTCTAATTCAAGCAGTGTGACAGCTATAAAACAAACGCAGAGCCTGTTACATCCTACCAGGGAAGTCAGATGGTTCTTGGTACATAAAACTTAGGATCAATGCCGTAGAACAGCTGACATTCCAGAAACATACTGCTAATCATGACAATAACAAGAAGAGTAAAAAACATGAAAGTAACAATGGCAAGCGTTTATTGAGCAGCTCCTGCGGGCCAGGAACTTCCACTTACATATTTCCATTAATCCTCACAGCACCTCTGCAGGATAAATACCATCTGTGTCCCGTGTTCCTGGATGGGTGCTTCAGAGAGATTAAATGTCACCAGTGTCCCAAAGTGAGGGAGGGAGCTAGAATTAAAAACATGTGACCCTGGGATATGAAGTTAGAGGCACTTTCCCCGAAACAGAGAAGAAATAGAGCTAGATGTGAGCAAATATGACAGACATGGAGGATAGAATGCTGAGGTTCCCAGAGAGCCACAGGAAAAGTGCACACAATCAGGGTCACTGATTAAGTTAAAAAGATGAGTGTCCAAGCTTCTGGCTTGCCTAGGTCACATTGAATGAAGAGGAATTTTGGGCTGAGTATAAAATATTACATATTTCATGTATTTAAATAACAAAACTTCCTTTTTTATTGTAACATTTAAAAAGGGCAACACAAACCTAAAACTAGCAGGATATTTGACATTGCTTCTGTGAAACTAACACATCAATGTCAGGTTAGATAGAAGTACTTGAAATTCTTAGTGAGTTTTCAAAGTTCTCCTCAGAAATTTTTGATCTAATTTCACTCTTTGAGTGCCTCATCCTTGACAACAGTTGTTCATAAATGTAGGTACTGTCAAAAAGTGATGGCATGCATAAGTCAGGATTGTGAAGTGAGGGATGTTTTTCTGTAGAAAAATAGGTCTTATAATAGCCTAGTAGACAGACATGATCCAATTTTTTGAATTCAGTGCTTGCAATTCTATACATTACACTTGAAAATGTGCCGGTAAGGTATCAATGGAGTTGTAAAGACACCAAAATATCCTGATGGGGGGGGTGGATTTTGAAACTGATTCACAGATTCCTGTATCAGATGAGATCAGGCATGTTCAGGGTGGTATGGCTGCGGACAAATTCCTGTATCAAAATAGAAAGGCTGCATATTTTTCACTGTTCATAGAACTGTATTTAGCCAACATAGCAAAATGTATAAAATTATTTGCCATAATGTGAGATTCCCAAGTCACATGAGTGCATGTCATGTCTGATATATGTGGGTTTCCAATGGACTGAGGGCGTGTGGTAGGCACAGGAGACAAACTTAGCACTGCACTGGGTCCTTGCCTACACGTTGTTCTGTTGTGACTTAAGCATGCCCCGACTCTGCACAACAGAGGCATGAAAAGTATCACTAAATGTCACGTAACAATGTTGAAGGTATCTTGTGGGGTTGCATTTCCAGCTGTCAAGAGCCACATGTGATCCATGGGCTACCAGTTGGATACTTCTGTTCTAGAATTCAACAATATAAGTACTTGATATATCTTAATAAAATAAATACTAGAAAATGAAACTGGTAATACTCCAAGCGGGTTACATAGGAAACAACACCAAGGACCATGTTATGTGCTGAATCTTGGTAATGGTGTCTTTATTCTACTCTTTCTGCTTCTTCATTCAGGACTCCTCCCTCCCTAGGCAGAGCTTCTCCCAAAGTCTGTATATGTCCTCACCAGCCCTACCACGTCCATCATTCCATCCCTCCTTTCTCTTTCCTTATTCCTCCTTCCCAAAAGAATTCTCCTGTTATAGTTTGTGCTTAAATGTCCTCGCAAAGTCTCATGTGGTCATAGGGTTTTTCTGGAGATGACTGACTCTAGAGTATGTGATTGATTCGTAGTGCAATGCTGGAACTAAGGGTGGCTAATTGCTGGTTCAGTCCAGTGACTGGATTGGCACAGCCCTAATCCCGGTAGACTGACTATGATATAAGAGACAAAAAGAGACTTGCCTTGCCCTCTGTCTTCATTGTCACCTTTGGTGTCTTCCACTGCCATGAACTGTTGCCCCTCTGTCCTGCTTTAGAGCCAGATAATCATGAACTGAAACCTCCACAAACTGTGAGCTAAATAAACATTTCCTCCTTTAACTTTGGGTGTTGGATATTTTGTCTCAGCAATGAGAAAAAAGTAACTAGACATCCTCTTTTGTGCAGGTTTGTGCTGCTCCCTCATATGGTGCTCAGGTCTCCTCCAGAAATGCTGCCTCTGCTGTAGACTCTGATGATGACGTCTCACCTATGATTATGGGCCAAGGAGCCCAATGGATGGGTCTCAGACTCTGTTGCGATGGAGAGGAGTTTTCTCTTATGTTGGCCACAGTGCCGGAAGGTGAGGCCTGCAATCTCCCCATGAGGCTGTCATATGGAAGAGGGTGGTCGAGAGATAGTCTGAGGGCATTGAAGATGGGGGGCTGTAATAAATCCAGCAGAGGATTACCCTGCTTTTGGATGTATCCATACCAGAGTTAATTAATTTCTGTATATCTTGAGACAGTTAAGTCTAGTTGCCCATCTATGAAATGGCAAACCTCTCATCTGTCTAGAGACATGGTCGAGTAGTGATCCTGATTCTGAAATGAACACTTGATCACTACTCAGCCCTGGTATCCAGCAAAGTGTGACCTCCTAGCCAGGTCTATGGCTTATCATGGCCTATAATATTGGCTAGAGCAATCTGTTTGTTTTGTTATTTTTGTTTAGTTTTGTTTCACATCTTTGAGCTTTTGCAAAACTTCTCAGTTATTGGAATCTTTCCTCTAACCCATTTCTCTGGTGCACCAAGGGACCCTTTATTCCATACCTAGCAAAGATCCAGATGTCCTCCTGGAGACTCTCTCTGGGCCTTATCTCTTTAAACTTAGAGTCCTGGTTTCTTCCATGACCACCTGCACACCTGGGACATTCCCTTCCACAGCAGTAATCATATTCTACTGTTTCCTGTCTGGCCTTTTATCCCAATAAGAGCTACATTTGCTTCTCCTTCTAGTGTAACATTGTGCAGAAAGCCTAGCGTGGGGGGAAAAATGCAAATCATGCTGGATTGAACTGAATTATGGTAACATTTATACATTTTCCTGGAAAAAATGTCCAAGTTCCTCAAAAGAAAAATGAAATACACCTAGGGAAACTAAAATCAGAACTCTAACAGTCAGCAAGAAGAGAATAAAATGGTTTTATAATTGGTAAAGAAAAAGAATTCTAATTTTTTAGGGCTTCCATATTAAATTTCACAGCCAGGGGTGTGGTGTGGAAAGGGTTAACAATGGAACTTATTTTTGACATTTCTTAAAGGTTAAAAGTCTGAGTTGTAATCAAAGGTGGTTTCTCCTGAGCCAGGATCTTGGCTCACTGGTGACTATCTTTCCATGAGTCCTCCCATGGCCTTTCTTCTTGTGTGCATATCCTTGAAGACTCCCTGAGTGTATTCAAATATCCTCTTCTTATAAGGACAACAGTTACACTGGATTATACCCCAACCTTGAAACCTCATTTCAACTTAATAACTTCTTTAAGACTCTGTTTCCAAACATAGTCACATATTAAGGCATTGCAAATTAGGGATTTGATATGGGGAGGGGACTAATTCAGCTCTACCCAAGCCAAGATGTCATTCTCATGTGCAGGCAGTGGAAACACCCTGTCATATTTGTACCTCCCATAACTTACCACTGTATCTTTTCTTCTGTGATCACAGGAAGGCTTAGATATGCCTGAACTGAGGAAATCTTTAGTAAGTGTAGTAAATATCTATACCAAATTTCAATTGAAAAATATAAGAAAATTTTTGGCAATCTTAAGTATGTAATTGTGAAAATTTTTGGTTAAAAATATGAGTTGGAGATGGTGAATGTCTTAATCCATTTGTCCTCTTAGAACAAAATACCAGAGGTGAGGCAATTCATAAAGAACAGAGATTTTTTTCTCACAGTTCTGGAAGCTGGCAAGTCCAAGATCAAGATGCAGCTTCTTGTGCCTCGTGAGGATCCTCTCACTGTTGTCTCTCTGCTTCCACGATGGGGTCTTCTTGCTGAGTCATCATGGGGCACAAGGCAAAGGGCCAACTCTCTCAAAAGCCTCTTTACATGACCCCTAATTGGTTCATAAGCGTAGAATTCTCACAGCTTCCTCATTTCCCCAGGGGTTCTCCTTCTTATTGGCACCACACTGGGGATTAAATTTTAATATGAATTTTTAAAGCAACAGTTAAATCAGAGCAGACAGCTATTGATAAAGAGTAAATAAGATTCCTCACAAAACTAAAGTTTCCATTTGACCCAGCTATTCCCCTTTCTGGTATCTTCTTGAGAGAATTAAAAGCATTGTACTACAGTAATATACAGACACCCATTTTTATACCATCACAGTTTGTAATAACTAAATCTTGGAAACATCCCAAAAGTCCATCAGCTGAAGCATAAATTTCAAACATTTCTAGGTAAATGGAAGCATCTTGAGACTATACTCTTAAGTGAAATAAATTGGACTTATATGTTCAAATATTGCACTATTTCCCTGATGTGAGAAACTGAAAGTGGTAGATAAAGACCAAAATGTATAAAGATATGATGAAATAGGACAAAAATGTTCAAGTGAGTAGGGAGGGAAAGAGGGAGGAGAAAAAGAAGAAAAGTAAAGGAAGAAAACAAAAAAGGAAGAAGAAAATGGATACAAAGCTTTTGTAATTAAGGAGGAGGAAAGGAGTTAAAAGGAGAGCAGCGGAAAGGAAAAAAGTAGAATCAAGATCCATCATGTAGAGTGTGCACTTTAACCACCATTAGGACTCTCCCACAGGTAGCCAGCATGGTTGAGGAGAAGCAGCCAGTCCAGACCTTGCATGCATGCTGGCTGCCACTGGAACACTCTGGCAAGTAGCCAGTGTGAGTCAGGAAAACCAACCAGTCACACCTTGGAGAAGCTACAAGTGTCTAGAGAAGCCTTTCCCACATCTCATTGCCTCCTGGAGCACCTGGGTTAGGAGAAACCCAGGTGTCAGACCCATCTCCCTGTACTGTGGATGGGTAACCAGCATGGGAAGTGCCTGGCACCCCACAAACCGTTGTCTGAAGAAACCCAGGAAACTGTCAAAATGAAGAAGCACAAGGTGATTGTTGGCCTCCAACACAAACAGAACAAGTCCAGCAGATATGGACATGGCAGATCAAAATCACACATCTGAAATTTCTGGAATGATGGCAACTGAAGTAAAGGAACTACTTCATGAGGCTGTAAAAAAAAAATCAGATCCAAAATAATATCTCAGGTGAAAGAAGAAATGTCAAGCATAATAAAAGGGCTGCTAAGCATATCTGAAGAAGATATAGAAAAAAATTAGGAGAATAGGAGAATGAGGGAAACCCTGAATGAACAATATAGAGAAGAATTGTAATGCATCAAACAGACTCAGAGATATCCAGGAAATTAAAAACTCAATTGAAAGGTGGCAAAACTGCTTGAAAGATAGTGAAGATAGACTTTCAGACCTTGAAGACAGGATGGTGACTAGTGATCATGAAAAGAAAGATCCCTTAAAGATAAAAAAGAACCAGGATATAACAAGTCAATGACTGGAAGATGATGCAAAGAAAAATAATTTAAGAATGATAGGTGTCAGAGAAAAAGCAGGAGTCAACACAAATGATGTATTTACAAAAGTATTATTATTTACCAAAGTAATAGATGAGAACTTCCCAAGCTTGGGAAAAGAACCTGACGTACAGATAAGTGAGGCATATAGAACTCCAACTAGCCATAAGCAAACTCAATCTACACCCAGACATAATAGTCAAGATTCCTGAAATTCAGCACAAGAACAGACTATTAAATGCTGTTAGAGAAACGAAACAGATCACCTGCAAAAAGAAACCTATCAGAATCATGTCAGACTTCTCAAAACAAACCATTAAGTTAGAAGAGCTTGGAGTGAAGTATTTCAAGTCCAGAAAGAAAACAACTTCCAAACCAGATGGATGTACTCTGCAAAACTGTCTTTCAAAATTGATGGAGAAATAAGATATTTCTGTGACAAACAACTAAAGGAATTCATGACCAGCAAACCAACCCTCTAGAATATCTAGAAGGATATTCTAGAGAGAGAAAAAAATGACCACAGTTCCAGGAACAGCAGCAAAGTGGGATCACTGAGCGAGGCAGACAACTGAATGGAAGGGAAAAGTAGGGAGCCAACAGCAGAAAAAAACATGGCAGAGACAAACCAGTGCACATTGGCCATAACCATTAATGTAGATGGCCTCAATACACCAATGAAAAGAAACACAGGCAGAGTGGATCCACCAATGTGCAGTATACAAGAAACACATTAATTCCAAAGGAAATTCATAGATTGAAATTCAAAGGAGAGAAAACAATGCTCTATGTGATAGGAAACCAGAAAAAAACAGGGGTAGCTTGCCTGTCAACCACAGAATACATAAGAAAGATATGGCATTTTTATACAATGGGAAACCACTCAGCTATAAAAAAGAATAATCATGAGGCTCTTGTGAATACATGAACGCAACTTGTGTTCATCCTCTTGGGTGAAATGGTTTGAACTTATAGGTGAACATCATATTGTTTCCCTAGTATAAAAATCTGAGGGAGTTAGTGGGATTCAAAATGTATAAATTATAAATGTGAAGGGGGAGGAAATGTCTAACAAGGGGAGGTGGCAGCCATTGTTAGTTCCCTATTATTTCTTTTAAAGGCTTGTATAATATTCATTGTTTTGGTTTTCTTCTGTTTAATTTGGTTTGATTTTAATATGTCTGATGGTATGGACAGCTATTTTAAAGATAACAAGAGATGTTATGGTAGACATTATTGATTTCCTATTATCTTGTTTTGGAATCATTTATCACTTTCACTGTTTTGTTTTGATTGGGTTTATTCTGTGTATCTTTTTTATTCTCTTAAAAAAAAGATACATCATGTATAGGTTCAAATTCCCTGTGATGAATATGATCATTATGTATATCTAAAATGCACCAATAAACTTAATAAAAAAGTAATATTCAGCAGGGGGAGAGAAGATCATTGCTCTATCTAAACTACTAGTAACCACTAGAGCCATTGAAGAAGATGCAATTGCCTCAACTTCCTTGTTGGTGCATCTCACATTCAGTATGTCCAGATTCTTAGCACTGTGTGAGATTTCTCAGAGTGTAGACCAGTGCTTGACACCTCCTGCATCCACCAGAAGCCAAGATGCCTGGACTGGACCATCAGCCTCTGGCCTGACTTCTCTGCTGTTTGGCCTCAGCGCCCAGACAGATCATTTAAAATGTAATCTTATAATTGGTAATTAAATCACATCTCTGATCAGAACTTTCTGGAGATTTCATTCTCCTGTGCACCTACTGCCCAGTCTCACCAGTCTCATCAGTTCCCCCAACCTCCTGTCCCAGCTCTACTCATTTACTGGTGCCTTAGTACAGTCACATGTCCCAGGGCCTTTGTGCTGGTTGCTCCCCTGCTTCCTTCCTGTACCCCAGCTATTTCCATGATTTCCCCTCTTCATGAAGGTATGAGTTTAAATGCCAGCCTAACCTGTCAACTTCTTGACCACTCCAAAATAGTTCTCCATCTGACCTGTCCTACCCTACTCTTTGTGGTGCTCATTGCTGTCCGCCATATTGTTACTGTCTTCCTCCACTCTAGAAAGCAGGCATTCAGACCAGGGGCTCCTGCTATGTTGCTTATTCTTTTACATTTTTAAAGTTAATTTTATTGGTACATGTTTGACATACATAATGTTTTCCTTCATTTTGGGGAATGTATACCTGTACATGATATGTCTTAATTCCTTTTTTCCCCACCCCTCTTCCTTTCCTTCAATCTTTCTTCCACTCTCCCTTTCCAAATCTTTGTTCCTATTGTTTTCCTTCCATTCTTATTTTATTTTACATTTTTTGTTTTAATTCCTATTCCTTTTGTTGTATTTTTTGGACCTAGAGCCTAAAAAGTGTGTGCTGAATACACATTTGTTCCATAACAAATGGAGGGAAAGAAAGCTGTTGAAACCAAAGGAAAAAGTTCTCAGAATCTGGGACTGAAATAATGAAGAATAGATGAGTGTGGGTGTGAAAATCCCTCATTCTTCTTAAAAGGAGCCAGAAGGACATATGTTGCTAAGATGCTAATAAACACTGCAGATGTCAGCAGCTTTAAGCATGTGTGCAGCCTGTCTTGAGATAATAGCAGTGTTACGAAGGTTAAGAATGGAAAGTGCGCCTTCCAGTATGCAGTGTGAGGGCCAGACAGATCTTGGTGACTGCGTAAAACCCCTAAGTGATGAAGCTTCCATAAATGATGAGAGCAACAGACTGTGTTCATGATTATGTCAGTGACATGGGTACCAATGAGCCATTTAAAAAAGCAGAAGAAAAAAAGCCAGGTCCTTAGGTGAATTAAAAAATAAAATCTAATAATGATATTGTTTGGTAGACATCCAGCTACACACACACACAAATTAGAAACAGAGAACAAAAACAGGTAAAGTTTTAATAATAAGAAATTAGATAAAAAGTCTACTGCTTTTGATAAAATTGCAAAAGATAATGAATTCATGACATTAATTAAACTTCTTAAGTAGGATAAAAATATAGCACCAGGGCATTTTAAATAAAATATAGTATAAAAGTAGCGGTGGAGAAAGTTAGCTATCAACAAGAATACAATTATATGGAATGATAGAAAATCATTATTAGCAAGAAACAGATAAAATGAGGTCACAGGCAAAGTTGCTAATGCAAATTATGAGTAAACAAACATATGTGGGATTCCTTTGCCAAAGCAGAAATTACCCGTCTCCATGAAAAACTTTCTGGAACAAGAGAGGATATAAATAAAAATGATACAACCTTCCAATTAAAAAATTACCCTTTGATCCAAATATACAAGTAAATGGACACTAAACAAAACCCCAAAGAAAATCTAAATAAACTTCAAAGATCAGAGGCTTTCAGGGGTTTCAATTCTGCAGTTGGTAGAGGGAAAAAATTACGAATTTCAGAAGTGATAAACACATTGAAGGGCTCATTCTTTGTAATCAAGCATAGAAACAGTAACATTTACAAATCCCTGGAGAATCTAACGAAAAGTAAAAAGAAGGAAGGAAAGCATAAGCCAAATTAGAGATGAAAGGGAAATAAACAAGGATATTATTATTATTATTATTATTATTATTATTATTTTAGATTTTTCTGCTCCATTTGGAAGTGCCAATGTTCCATGGAGTGTCACACTGTGCTGTACCCTAACAGAGTGGTGGTCCCCAAATGTTAGGCATTTCAGATGGTAACTGAAGTGTGGGAGCCCTAGCTTCTGGGAGGTTCCAACTTCTGGGGTATATGCCCCAGTTGGACGGTGGCTGGTCTCGTATTTTCTTGCTTTGTGTATGATTTCATTTTGGGTCCATACTTCCCAAATGAGAGAAAATCATGAGCCAGATTAGTATTAACCTGTTTTACTTGAGGGAGATTTATATTTTCTAAATTAAGTAAATCAATATCCTACAATCTTTTTAAGAGTGTGCTTCTTATCTTCTAGCGTGCGGTTCTTGTCTTTTTTAAGGCATGCACTACCATCTTGCTATGCCCAGTAGACTTTCAATTGTATTTTTTTAGTGTGGTTGTGGCAGTTCAAACTAATATACAAGGCATTCTTTAAAAAGATAAATTTTTGAAAGTGGAAAGACAAAACTGAAAAGAGACTATGTAAAACCTAAAGATTAACTAGAAAAAGCCAAAGTCGTCATATTTTTTTCAGTAACAGAATTTATAACACAATTAAGAACAATACTATTTACAAGCTAAGTAGTCAAACCTAGAGCAAATATCTCTGAGTCTTCCCTGTCCCTGTCTTGCTAAGGGAGTATCTTAGAACGCATGGAATAGTGGCATGTAGGGTAAAGTGAGCCTATCCCTTGTTACCGGAGTACAGACACAAGATAGGTGAAATCTAGTGGGATGCAGTGCTCCTAAGTTGGGAGGTGAGTTGGGGGAGCCATAGGGGTGCCTTCCATGTTCTTTGGAGCAGTTCTCAGACTTCAGAATCATGTAGGACCCCCTAGGGAAGGCACAGACCTCAGCTAGACATTCAGCAGATCCTGCAGTGGGCTGGAATTCACTTTCAGCCTTGGAGTACAGGAAGCATCTGTCTCTAGATGCCTGGGTGTGATGTGGTGCTCACTTCTGAAGATCTCCACCCTGATTTTCTGCTGAGGAAAGGCAGGGCTGAGCTAGACTTGGGAACCCCATCACGATCCTATTAAGTACAGTGCTATGCCTGGGTTTGTCTGAGTCAGCTTCTGCAGACAGAGAGGTATATGATGTGTGTGTGTGTGGGGGGGGGGTGAGTCCCTCCATTTGGACACGTGCTGTGCATGACAAGCTTGTGTTTCTCTTTCTCACTGAAAGCAACAGGGTGACTGGTGACTGAGGGAATCCTAGTGTCTTCTTGGGACGAGCAGTCCTGGTCTCAGTGCAAGGCACAGTTCCCACAGGTCAGGCTGTCTTCCTGCAAGGGAAGGTGGCTCCTGGCCACCTAGGGCTCTGGTTGCTAGGAAACTACTCCCTTTGATTGTGTATGTGGAGCATGCCTGTGTTTGTCTTTGGCTCTCAGAAGGACAAAATTCACCATGTGGCAAGAGAGAAATGATATTGAAAACTACTTAAAAAATGAAAGAGGTGCCAAATGGCATTCTGGATTGCAGATGCCGCCCTTGCTGCCAGAGCACACAACTTGCAAAGGCAGTACCGTTCTTGGACTGACCCAGCACAGCTTGAGTGTGGGCTCAGGTTGCATTCTGAAGAGCCCTCCTGCTCGCCGTAACCCTGTCTCTATTCCCAGTTACCATGATACTTGCCTCATCCTTGTGTCCCTGGATGGGGGGGTGTGATGCAGGGTTGGAGTGTGAGGCATGGAGCCTGTGGCCTCTTCTCTGTTCTGACTCTCTCTCTTTCTCTTTGCTGACAGAATGCCCGGCCAGAAAGCTTGAGCCACTTTTTCATATTTGGAGAAGCAGTGCAATGGTGGCTCCCCAACTCCTGGTGCTTTTAGTCTGCATTCATTTCACCCCTTGAGAGTCAGATGATGCTAAAGAGAGGAGCAATTGCTCTCCAGGTAGAGGTGGTATGTCCCTCCTGTCTGTGAGTCTGTAAGCAGGGACTGTACCCTTGAACTGTGATGGCCAGCTGGAGTGGCCCACAAGGGCTATGCAGGACAGAATTGAGGACTTATTGCTGTACTACAGGAAGGAAAGCTGACCCTTGTGCCCATTGCCTCTTGCCAAATTGCCCCTTCTGCTACAAGCCTGACTCTTATGCCTCCAGCCATCCATTTGTGTTGGGACCTTCTGGTCCCTGGTACCCTGCTCCATGCCAGGCTTTGGCAGCTGTTGACATGTGACTTTGCACTCTCTACCACATGGCCTCTTGTTATAACTTGACTGCTCTTTTGACTAACCCTCCCAAGTATATAAGGTGGATATGTACAAGCTTGATTGTCTCCCTGCTGCCTCCTTGGCTGCTGGCTGCTCCTGCCCCAGCCTCTTAACAAGAATTTGGAAGGAAGCAAGACTGAGGGGAGGGCTGAGCATGCCATTTCTTTCTCTCTTTCTCTCTTTCTTTTTGAAAAAAAATTGTAGGGGTAAATACGAATATTTATTTGAAATAAGGTAAAATAACTCACCACAGATTTCAAATATAAAAAAACTGGAAAATGTTCCAAAAATTTTTAAATTCAGAAAAATTATGTTTTGAATTAATAGATTAGTAAGTTTCTGGAATGTTCTCTCTCATTTTTTGTCATATGTATCAACTGCATCTTCAAATGACAAGAATAAATTTTTGAATAAATTAAATAAATTAGAGTAAATAGAATGGTAATCCAATCTTTTAGCACTGTTGATTAAAGTTTGTATTATTGACAGTTTATTTTAACTTGATTATTGGTAATATCATGCAAATTTGTTTTCTTCAGAATTCTTTGGCTAACAAGCATACCATAAGGTAAAACTTCAGGCAGAACAGACTCCTCTTGTCCTGGGACCACTTGAGTTCTGACAGACTCAAATCTTCTCTCGCCCCTTACATGGGCGCAAACCTCTCTTCCGGTCTCCCTAGGCAGGTGGAGGTGCAAATGCTGAGGACCACTGAACACCAGGAAGTATTCTCATGCATCGCAATTATGGAAACACCTGTGCTAAGTACCTTTGCACAGGGTGGTTGTGCGATTTCATGGGGAGTTCAATTGCCTCCGAATTCCTCATCACTCCACTGTCAACAAGCCGCAGGTATGCACCGCAGGAGCCGCCCACGCTGTGATTTGCAGGCTTGTGCTGACGGATCTGCATCCAGTACTCATTTGTCCTCCTGAGTGAAGAGCACCCCACGCATACCAGGGTATTTACAGAGGACTCTGCTGTAAATACAGAGGAGATTTGTCATTTTAGATCCACCTCTTCGCTCTTGGTGTCTTGAGAGGTGAGAGGATGTGGCTTTGCTAGCACTTCTGCAGGGCTGCTGCTGGCTGAGACGACCTCCATAGGAAATGGGGAGCTAAACCCTGCTCCACAAGAGCCGACAGTAGAAGAGAGACTGGCCAGATACTGTGCACTGGTGACATCTGGGCACATCTGGCCTGTGGACATGAATTATGGTATTTTAAAGAGCTTTGTAATCATTACTGATATTAAATGTCAAGAATGTTCACCTATTAAATCTGGACTTTTGTTTTCTTTTGGACAAATACAATATGTAGCCCAGGGCCCGCATTCTGGTTTACAGCACAAATATTGGCCACTCCTCTGGAAGGAAACACTCACTTTGGGACCCTTCCTGTGCCACTAGCACTTCCAGGCCACCAGTGGGAGGCAGGTGGAGAGCGCTGATCTTTTCCTATACCACAGGCAGGCTAGCAGACACATGGCATCCTCCTCTGGTCAGCAGACCTGAGCCTGGGCTAATGCAAACCTCCTTGGATTTTGTTTTGTTTCTGTGCAAAAAAGAGTATTTTGTAGTTTGGAAATACAATGTTGGAAATTTCCTGCTGGCAGCATTCTAGAATGAGATCTAGATGCTTCTAGCTTTCTAGTTGGTCAAAACTACTGGTGCTCTTTGTAAGTCTGCCGGCTACCCTGCCCCTTATTATTATTGCTGGAGACCAAAGATCTGTTGCTTCAGGATGGTGCTTCTGTGGGAGAAGGCTGACCCAGCACCCAAAACCCAGGCCTCTGAGCTGGGATTGAGCTTCATCCAGCTCTCCATCCCCTCAGGGGCTGGAATGTGGGGAGGGGCTGTTGCTGCACCCTTCTCTAGTTAGCTTCCAGGGTCTTTCTGAGCAAACCTGTGAGATCCTTGCTCCCTCTTTTCACTGATGGGAAGACAGAGGTTCATTTGCTCAGAGTGGCCATGCAGATGCTTTGTCTTGCAGGGCTTGGTGAATGAAATAAGTTTGCTCTTCAGAAGTCCAGATTAATCCATTTGCATGTAAAAGGATGTTCTTGCTTCTGGAAGGATATAGTTCTGTGGGACTCCCATTCCTCAACAGTGATTACTGCATTTCTCCTCTGGGCCAACCAACGCCTCTGATGAGATATTAACTAGGTGGCCACCTCTTATTCTCTGGCTCCTTTTCTGTGATGATAATCCTTCCAATCCCAGGGTTCTTTTCCTATACCGAGTACTAGTGATTTCCTCCCTTTACTAGGAGCTATATGATTAGGTGAATGGTCACACATTACTTCAGAACTTGGGAAGACTTCAAGGGTTGACCACACAAAAAGCTTACAAGTCCATAAATAGTAATTATTGAGGATGATAAACACTGTATACTATCATATAATTTAATACTAAAAGCAAAGCCATGAGATTAGTACTATCCCTTTTTGTTGATGGAGAGAGAGGCTCATTGGCTCAAATCACTTGCTAGTAAGTGGCTGAGGTAGAATTCAAATACACAGTATGATTCCTGATATACTTTTAAACATGTATGCAAATCTCTTGGGAGGAGTCTCTTCCACACTTACATTCTGGCAGTCTCACTGAAACAACCTTGACTGAAATGTAGATATAAAAATTAAGGCTTTGTGATGTCATAAACTGTGGGATAAAAGGCCATGCAGCTTCCACCTGGTTCTCTGGGGATATTTTCCATGCCTATGTGGAAACAGTGGTCAGTACTCTCCTTTAGGCCCCAAGGAGGCATGTATGGGGGTGATACTATCCCAAACCATCCTGCTATTACTGGATGACAGTAATGCAACACCTTACAGGGAAGAAAAATCAGTCAATCAGTCAATCAATCAATCAATCAATCTCCGCCCAAATTTCCAACTGTGAAATCATTAGGCCATACTACAGTTCAACAGTCCCTGAGCTGGTCAGATCCCTCCCACTGAAGGGCCCGGAGCATCAGGAAGCCTGTCGGTCATGTTTCAGAAGTGAGAGGCTTGTTTTTGATACTGTGGAAAGTCAGCTGGAGACTGGAAGATTTGCTCACAATCCCTCACTCCTCCGGTAGTGAGTAGACCCTGGAGCCAATACCCGCTGTCCACTGTCCATGTGGTCTTCACTGCCTGGCCCAAAGCTGCACAAGGCCCAGGTGCTCCACCCTCTACTCCTGCTGAAGCATAGGGCGGAGGCTGCTGGAGGGCTTTTGGTTTCCCATTGTACTCATGATTTGTCTTCTTGCTATTGAACCTGTAAGGGGGAAAAATTAATGAGAAGAGGAGAAGGAGGGAGGAACCTCACAATTAGAAATGCCAAAGGTTGTGCCAGACCCCAAGATCAAGGAGGGAGGCCTCATGGATTCTCCCTCAGAGCCTCAGAAGGGATCAACATTACTGTCACCTGGACTTTGAACTTCCAGCCTTTGTAATTGTGGGAGAACGCATTTCTGTTGCTCAAAATCACCTAGATTGTGGTAAATTGTAAGCATAGCCCTGGAAAACTAATAAAATGCTCAAAAAACATCTGGGCATTTTGGTAGCGTGTATCTCATTGGCATAATATAAATGGACAGAAAATTTAGTTCTTTAAGTCTGATTGCATTTTAACATATTGGCTAATCAATTTTACTGCTCAGTAATTGAGTAAATACATGAACACATCTCTGCAGCACAGGTCAGGGGACAAGCAGGAGGATGTCACCCATTGCAGGGACCAGCCAGCTTCATAGAATTCAACTTCGCAAGTGCTGCAACCTCCACGGAGACTAGAAATTGTTTCTGAATCATCCTCACAAACACTGTTTTGGGTAAAAGACAGAAATCTATCAAACAGTGCACAGATTAACTTATCACTGAGTTAAATGGGCTGTCAGTGCGGGGAGGCTGAGCTTGGCCCGGTGAATTCAAATGCATGTAAATTTCCCTGGTGGCAGAAGAGAGGATGGTGGAACTGTCAGATGGTGACATGTGGAAATACATTAACAGAGTTTAAAATATATTTGAAGGGGCTGGCTCATATTTTGATAACACACTCACCGACAAATGATTTGTGGAAGATGGAAACTCTGATCTCATTGTCTATTCCGGAGGAGTCTCTGTAATGAGTCCCTTCCAGGACGTTGGGTGTTTTAGAGAAGTTCTAAAACAATTAACAATGCCTGCCTGAACTGTGAAGTCCCCTGTGCCCCTGATGGATGAAGCAGGATTCTAATAGTCTTACTTGTCAGCGTCATTCCAGCTTATAAAGAAAGTGATTAAAAACTTCAAAAGAACAAATTACATTGTGTTTTACACCTGTGATGTGGCTCCCCCACAAAAAAGGACGTTAGATCATCTTGATTGTTTTTATTTATTTGGGATTTATTTTGATCTCCTGCTTCATATTGTTGTTCTCACTTTTGAGGAAACTACAGTTAGTAAGAGTGGTGTGTTTTTTTTAAAGGAATGGAACATCTCTGCTTAGGTTTTAGTTATTCTAGGACTTGCTGGATGCTGTACTAATCTGTAGGTGAGACCACACAGCTACATGGCTCTAGAATGGCAGTGTAAACTCTATAATCCACAGCTTCTCTAGATAAATGGGTGAAGTCATTCTGCAAGAACAAGTGACAGACTTCTGTCATTTCCCAAGTTCCTTCATGCTCCCCTAACCACATGGAGTCCTTGTTCCCTGCCAGTCTTCAACTTTCTGAGTACTCCTGTGCTCGCCAGGCTACTTTCAAAATTAGCACTAATGGATCAGACTGAGCTGATAAAAAAGAGGTGTGGTGCAGCTAATTTCCCTCCTTTGAGCTAGAAATGAATACATGAATAGCCACTCGCTAAACAGAAACTGCAGTCTTTCTTGATATATTCTTTTTGTATCATGCATATGCATATCCGCATTGATTTAACAGGATAATGAAATGAGTTTTGGTCCTTATTTTAATTCTGGACACAAACACACAACTATTGTGTCAGAATGCACAGAGTACTTGGGGAACACAGAGGAGTGGTACCGGGTCCACAGTAGAGCTCCGCCCTGAGAGAGATCAGGGTGGATTCCTTGAGGAAGCAGAAGGGGGAATGGTGTAGATGAGTGAGAAGGGATAATAAGGTCTGGGATCACATGTGAGAAGGCCTAGGAGACTCACATTCACTCTCTCCCTGTTCTGTGTGAGTTCCTGAAATTAAATGTGTAGATTTGGAGAGAAAAGACTAGCCCCATTTTCTCAAGGAGATGGGACTGTTTAGTGGACAGCCCATCTTAAAGGGAACACCCCAGAACAAACAGACTTTCAGACCTTTTCAGCAATGGCTGCAGAGTTTCTCACTCCCACATTAGGACATTGCAGCCTGGACAATTCTTGTATATGCAGAACTGTCCTGTGCCTCAGCTGAGCCACATCCCTGGCCTGTGTGCATGACATGCCAGTGACAGTCCACAAACCTCCAGTTATGGTAACAAAAAATACCAGTAGACATTGCTAAATGTCCCTTCAGGACAAAATTATCCCTACATGGGAAGCACTACTCTACGGTCAGACAAGACCTAATCTCCCTTTGTTTATCACCCAGAGTTCTGCTGGGGAACAGGTAACAGCACAGAGAGTCAATGCTGAGTATCTTACACAGGAAGGAAGGGGTTCCTTTTTTATACAACACTTGGGCCCCAGAGACAGGGGTTACTCTGGCCATCAGTGCTGGTCTTGGAAGAAACTTCAACCTGGATCAGTTCACTGAGTCCACCACCCAGCGTCAGGATTTATGGACGGTTCTTTATTAAAATCATAATCAGGCCTGAGGTCATGAGTTCAATTCCCAGTGCCAATAAAATAAAATAAAATAAAATAATCACCAGGAAGCTACTCACATTGCTTCTGTTCCCTTCTTCACAGCCCAAACTGGCACATCACCATCCACAGCTATAAGCCAAACAGGAAAATGCAGGGGGGAGGCTGGGCAGCCACAAGCTGGTATGTTACAAGAGAAAGCAGACTGAAGAGCAGCGTGGGTACTCGGATAGTGAGGTCTCTAGCACACTCCACAGACACCTGGACAGGGCCTACTGTGTATGAGCCAAGTCGTAGGCATGAAGCAGGCAGTGGGTAAGAAAAGGGAGGACCTGTCTGAGTGGAATTTCTACCCTGTTACAGAGGGAGAGGTTGAAAGTTAAGCAAATAAATGAATACAAGTTGTGATTGTCCTTGAAAGAAACACACAGGCCCCGAGAGAGACAATCACTGAATGTGAGGATATGAACTGTAGAGAGGGTAGCTGGAGAGGTTTTCCTTGGAGAGATGATACACGAGATAAGCCCTGTAAGACTGGAGTCAGCTGCCTGCAGAAACAATGTATGTTTGTGTGTGCATGCATATAGTGTATATGTGTGTCACATATGTGCATATGTATGTATCCATGTCGTATGCGTGTGTTATATGTATTTGTTGCATTTAAATGAGTGTAATATGTGGGGTGTGCAGTATATGGTATGTGCATAGAGTTTCTCTGTTTTTTTTGTGTGTGTATTATGTGTGTGTATGGGTGTTTGTTTTGTATTTATGCATTTGTGTGTGTGTATGGTGTTTTGTGGTTGCAAAAGTCATTCCAATTCATGGGAATGCTTGCAAATCCAAAGGAAAAGACAATTGGTTGCCAAGAACTGAGTACTAACCAATGTAGGGGGAGCTTACAGGGTGTATTAGTTAGCATTCTCCAGAGAAAAGGAACAAACAGACATCTGTATGTGTCTCTATACCCATCTATACTTATGTATCTACAGATATATACATGTACACATGGAAGTGAGGTAGTCAGTTAAAAGACTGCTGAAGAAGACCAGATATAAGAAAGCAATGTCTTAGAATGAAGAACAAATAGAGAGAAATTTGTAGGCCAGATATGTATTTGGAAAGGAAAATAAATAAGGCACTTGCTGAAAGAATTGATATATAAAATACAAGAAAGGGAAGAGGAAATGAAAATTCCTGGGTTTCTGGTTTGAGCAATAAAGGACATGCCTGGAAGTTAAATAAAGGGTTACATTTGTACAAGCCAAGTTAACAAAACCATAGGTCACCCTAAAACATGTCTAGCAGATGACTAGAAACTAAAGCCTTGAGTTTACACAGAAAAGCCCAAGCTGACGGTATGAACTTAAGCATCATCATATGAATGATATTTAAAGCTCTTAAATAATTAAGGAGAAAGTCTACATAGGTTTTTTTTAATCCACCATAGTTTTCCTTATGTGTACAAATAATTTCTATTTTTCTTATATGCAAAATAGACGCACCCTTTCCATAAATTCCTAAAGTCCTTACCCACTGCAGCTTGGCCTGAAGTCTACAATCTTGTCATTTAGACGAGATCCAGATGTGGCTGAGGTGTGGAATTGCTCTATCTGTGAAGTCTTGTGAATTAAATAGGCAAATTAGCTGACACAAACCAAAACGCAATGGCAAGACAGGCTGTGGACAACTTCTCCAGATGCTATTTTGCAAAAATGAGCAAATAGGAAGAATATAGCAGTTCCGATCCAAGGCAATTCAAAATCCAGAGTGGAAATACATTGTAAATGCCTTGGTTAGGACACAGCAGTTCTTCATTAAGCACTTTGATTTCCGGTTTCTTCTCACTTTTTCCTTGGAAAGTATCCTTTTATAGTATGAGTAGCCTTCCAGCCAGCTTAATGATTTTTGGAATTTCACAGTCCCAGTAGACCTTCATCTTAACAGGTATTGCTTCTCAGCCCATGTTTGCTGTGCTTCTACCAATACGATTTTCTGAAAAATGTCTTTCCTTTCCAATCAGTCTTATTGGGGTTTATTCCAATGAGACAGACTCTCCACCTGGGCATCTGTCAGTCTGCTGTGTAACCACACTTGTAAGAAATATAAATAATTTATTTTTCATCGGAGAGGATCTTTAAGCTTTTCATCCTTGAAAAGCTGGAACCAGTGATCTTATGACATACTCAACTTCGATTTCACCTTGAGACCATATTTTACTGCCTTGAATTTTACTCATGTTTAGCAGGTTTAGAGGTCATTTATTATTTTGAAATTTTGTCATCTGAAAAGATACTGTAGGCTTTGTATATTTTCCCCAAATTCTGCACAGAAAACTAGTCTGTTTCTTCTTGAATAGTTCATCTCTCTTGCATATTTTATCAAGAATTACCAGAAGAAGCCAATCTACCTGGAATTGTCCTTATCAGGTGTCTTAGTTATATTTTTTTGTTGTGGGAAAAATTACCTGACACCCACAAGGTAAAAGAGGAAAGGTTTATTTTACATCACAGTTTGTAGAAGTTTTAGTCAGTAGTTGACTGGCTCCAAGGCAGAAGAGCATAGCACATGGGAGTGGCAGAGGAGAAACAGTTCGTGTGGCAGACAGAAAAAAATGAGTACCCAAGGTATGAGCTGTCTCTCTCTCTCTCTCTCTCTCTCTCTCTCTCTCTCCAGGTCATGCCCACAGTGATAAACTCAGCTATAAACCCATCACTGGGCTAATTTAGTATCATACATCCATGATACAGTATTATACACTTACCATCCAGTTGCCTTTCAAAAGCCCCACCTTGAGTGGATGTGGCTTTGGGGAGAAATTTAGATATAATCGTAACATCAGGACAATTGAACTTTCCAATTGGTCATTTTCTGCCCTCAGTGAAATCTGGGTTTCATACAAAGAGAAAAGATAAAGAATTATATCAGAGGTTACTATTGGTTTCTTCCACTGTCTTTCAATATTATACAGGAAAAATATGAATAAATAAAATCTGACTGATTTTAAAAATGTGACTAATGAACAGAAGAAGTAAAGGAAAAGTGCACATCACTAGGCACAAAATACCATAGCAGGCAGATACACACATGCATTCATAAAATAACATATTGTTAATGACTGACTCTCTATCTAAATATTCAGTGTAATCAAAGTCACTTCAAGAGAAAAATCAAATATAAAGACACACGAGGATTGATGGGAAATGGAGAGAAGTGAAGGTGCTAAGCAAACTGTAATCAAGAGGGTGACAGTGTTGTATATCAAGAGACTTGGGGGAAAAAAGCTTTAATGGAGGTAAGAAGGCCAACAAATAATAATTGGGAGTATATAACAATCTGCATGTTCACGCATTGTATCATTCAGTATTTACTAGAGAAACAGATATAATACAGTTAATATAAGATATTCAAATATATAAGAATTTACAAGATTGGTTTACACTGGCCACCTACATAGTCAGCTGTGGAAGAGTGCAGAGGGTCTGTTTGTATACTGGAGACAGAAGGACACAGTCAAAGTCTGGAGCTCATTGTAAGGTTCCATGCCAGTCCATATCAAGAGGCCGATGGATCTACAATGAAAAGCTGAAGGATCTGTGTTGAAAGCTGAACAGTCTGTACTGGAAGCCAGGAAGTGATGTCCAAGATGAAGGTGAAGACTGGAGCTCCTCCAAAGAAACAGCATATCTGTCATTTTTCATTTCCCCTTTATACAATCTGGGAGACAAAACACCCTAGGGTGGGTCTTCCACATGCTAGAGTGGGAAATTGCTAACCCTACTTGAGCTTTTTTTACTCAAGTTGGCACAATCAGTCAACCATCACAGTCCACCCCTTGTCAACTTTATATCCAGACACATTTCTTTAAACCAGGCTCCAGATACAAAGATAAGCTCATAATTACAGCTAATATGTTATAACTGTCCTGCATACAAAAGGACATGCACTAATTCACTCCTCAGAATAGAAGACATGTTTTCTTTGAGTGACGCTTACTCTTAAATTTTCTAACTTGCACATTATAACATAGGTTCAACAATTCTTAATAACCAGTATTCAGTCTATCAATATTACATTATATTAGAATCATATTAAGAGGGAACTATTACAATTACAAACCTCATTCTGTAGCTGATCAAGGGGTCATAGCTGGTATTTAGAACTACCTTCTACTACTCATTCTGCATTTCCTTGGCCTTCAGCAGGTCTTGGTTCTTTCTCTGATTGAGTGGCTCATACCTTCCTTCATAGAGGTTCTAAACAATTTGTCATTCTGCCTGGATTAGGTTGCTGTAGTTTCCTATTGACTTTAATAACAGAGCACTGTAATACTAGAAGGTGCCCTAAGGGATCTCCTGCATTCCAGATATATTCTTCCTTTCCTCCAATGTGGAGTAATAATCCAATTTTCCCTGATAGTCTGGGTCGATCACCCCTGACAACCCTGTAACTCTTTTTTGAGCTTGTTTCTTCAGAGGAATGAGGAGACCAAACTGACCAGGAGGAGGTTTTAGCTTCTAATTCAGTGGTATCATTGCTGTGCTTCCTGCTTGCCATCTCTGGAACTAAGACTTCTAAGCCAGTACAACATAAGTTCTTGGAAACAGGAAGTGAAAATTTTGCTAGTGGATCACTGGGCATAATGGTGAGTGGTACCATTCTCACTTCCATCCTTGATTCCTGGACCTGTGAATCCTAGCTATGTGAGACACAGTACCCTATAGTGATTGCTGATTCAAAGCATATATAGCCTTTTGAAGGACCTTGCCCCAACCCCACAAGCACCCAATATTTCCTAAAAATTTGTATAAAGCAAAAATCAATAGAATGAGGAAACATGGAAAGTACTGCAATCACAATGGAAATTAATTTTAGAACATATCTGTTTCAATAAACAAAGTCATAGTAGAAAAAATCTGAACCATAAAAGTCATAGAGCTAACAGATCTATGTACCTGGTGAGTCATGTGTTTGCTTCAAACACCTCTGGAATACTGATACACACCAACCGTGTTCTAATTCTAAAACAAATCTCAACAAATTTCAAATTAAAAAAATAGCAAACTGATAAACCAAAACCTTTTATATACAAGACTATTAAAATGCCTCTTTAGATCCATTTGTGGCAGTAGATGGCTGAGTTGTGTTGAATTACTAGTAGCGCTGGGTGTAGTGGGGAAAACCTCCTGTTTGACAGCTGGCTGCACACCAAGGCAGAGTAAAAAGATGCACCTGGGTTGGAGAGGACAGAGCCTATGAGAACTGAGCAGAGTCAGAATTCAGGCCACTTTTCCCTAGGGGCAATTGCTCTTTCAAAGTAGTAGCTTTCACTGATGGAGTTAAATGGACAGATAAGTGGAGAGCAAGCAGGGCCTTCCGAGGACTAGGGCCTTGCCACACCCACAGGCCTTGCCACAGGCCTGTACCTGAGTCTCCAGCAACAAACAAACAGAAAGCTGTGAGGACTCAATGGTTAAACAGTGGATAAACAGGGTGGAAGAAGGTCCTGGGGAATTAGAAGAGAGTTATAAATATTTTTTCCCAAGAAAATGGTAGAAGAGATGTGGATGATACAGTGAAAAGGTCTAAAATATGCATGAATAATATGATTTCTAAGCCTGCTTCTCAATGTAGAATACCATATCCAGTGAAAATATACCTTAAAATCAAGGTGAAATAGTCATTTTTCTCACATACAAAAGTAGAGCTAATTTGTCACCATAAGTCTCCTATTGAAGGGCAGGGGAAGTGCTCCTCAGGAAGGAGGGAAACGATTCTGCTGAGCGGCTTTGCAATGTGCAATGGAGAAGAAAGGAAGCCAAAGGGCAGAGATAGGCAAGTCTAAAAACTAGTTATGGTATAAACACAGATAATAACACATATGGATCTTACTTTGTATGTGAAATTGTAAGAAATTATAATTAGATTGTATTTTTAGAGTTTGGAATTATGTGGGTTAGTCTGTGTATTATTTAGTATAGTATCATGCATGCAGTATTTTAAAACTTATGATCACAATTCCAGTTAAGTAACAGGATGTATGATGCCAAGGTATTTAAGATCTTTTCTTGTTGAGAAAGCTTATTACATTTTAATAATTCAAGGATGTGTGTGATAGAATAACTACTACACAGTATTGAGAAAAAAACAGCAAAAAGCATGCAAATAAACAAAAGCTGTATAATTGACAAAATGCTAGAATGAAAAATGAAAAAAATTAATTTGAAAGTAGGTGTGAGAAAATAAATGAACATAAGAACTGGTTGGCAGAAACAAAACATAAATAATAAAATATCACAGTTAAACTAAATATTGGTGATTTCTTAAGTAAAACCAGAATAAATGTTCAGATTAAATTAAGTACAAAGATTATCAGAGCAGATGGAAAAATAAGACAATTATATACTCTTCCCAAGAGACATACATGTACAAAGATACAGAAAGGCTGACAGAAAAATTATAAAATATTCAGTGCAAATATTATTTAAAGAAAATGGCTATAGTTATATTAATATCAGAATAGATTTTAAAGCCTTGTTAGAGATAAAAAGAATATTTAAAATGACACAAAGTTCAGTCCACTGAGAAGACAGAGCAACTTTAAAGTTATGTATGTATTAAACAGTAGTCTCAAAATATAATGGGGAATCAGTAAAATTTTGATAAATGGAAGAAATAACTGGATAAGCAGACTAAACGAATTTATAAATGTAGTGGTTTGAATAACATGATTTGTGAATTTGACTTAACATATATATATATGTACATATATACGTCAAAATACAAATTTCTCTAAATAAACATATACATATAGGAAAATATGTGTATATAGTAGATGCACAAATCTACTATATAAAATATTTTTTGCAGTAAAAAATACTTGAAACTTAATTTCATGGGGGTAAAAATGCAAACCTCAATAAATTTCAGGCAATTAAATTCATACAGAGAATATTCTGTGGTTGGAGAAAATCCCTGAGATTTGACCAACAAGAAAATTTCACTTTTTAAGTCACCAGTATATTAAAGTAAAAATCACAGTGGTGATTAGCAGTTCAATCTAAATGATAATGAAAATCTACATATCAAAACCTATGGGGTGCATCTAAAGCCATGTTTTGAAGGAAATTCATAGCTTTAAATTAACATGCTAGAGAAAAGGAGAGGTTATACACCATCTGTCTGGGTTTTGAGAAAAATAATTAAAAGACTAGCAAATGTAATTCACAAAAAATAGAAGAAAGTAAATAAAGATCAAATCAGAAATTAAAACTAAAATATATATATGTATATTAAAATATACTCATAAAAGAATCAAGCCACATCCGGTTCTTTCAAACTTTAATGTTATTCATTACTCCTTGACAAGATGGATCAAGACAAAAATTTGAAGCATAAATACCATCACTAGTTAAGAACTTCGATCTTTATCTTGTGTGCATACGAAATTACCTTTAGATGAATCATGAACATTAATGTAAAACCTAAAGTCACAAGACTCATAGATTATTGTAGGGGGAGAAATCTATGTAACTTTGGGCTAGGAAACTTCTGTAGATGCATGTTCCATAAAAGAAAGATAACTGATAAATTGAATTTAATCATATTAAGAACATATGGTTTTCAAATAGTATGAAAAGATGAACTACACACTGAAAGATATTTGCAAGTCACATATTTTGTAAAGAAAATAATCTCATCCAGAATACAGATTTGCTTACACTTACGATGGAGCGATAGCCTGATAAACTCATCATTAGTTGAAAATATCTCACGTTGAAAATGCAAGTAATGTTGCCTAAACCACTGAACATCACAGAACTTTCATAGGTAAAACCACTAAACAACCAACTCGTTTATCTTGGGAGTGGATAGCAAAACTATGACAACTGATACCATAGAACACTACTCAACAACAAAAAATAAAGAATTATTAATATATGCAACAATGAGGATAGATCTCACAATAATGATGAAGAGCAAAAAATTTTTTTTAGAAAATGGAAACTAATCTCCAGTGACAGAGAGTCTATAGTAGTTGCCTAAGGATGAGGAGAAAGGAATCCTAGGAGACAGGATTGTAAAAGTCAAGGAAACTTTAGAGGGATGACAGCACTGTCTCGATCACAGTGATGGTTTCACAGGTGTATGTACATGTCAGTATGATCAACTAGCACATTTCAGAAATTCCCAGCTTATTACATGCCAATTACATTTCAATAAAGTTATTTTAAAAGATTAGAAAAAGAATTAACTAAATAAACAGGGAAATGTATAAGAAGGAAAGAAAGAATAAGGAATAAAAATTATTAAAATGGAAAAGAAAACTTAGAGAAAAAAAGCTGTTTCTTTGAAAAGATGAATAAAATAGGGAAAATGCTGATGATTAAAAGAAAGAAAAAAGCACAAGTACATAACACCAGAAAGTAGAAATTCCTGAGTACCTTTACGAAAATTCATTTGAAAAAGAAAAGAAACAATTCCTTAAAAAATATTCTAACAACATGGAGGTAACTGAAAATTTTCGTATACCTGTGGCTACTAAATACTTCGTTATTTATTTAAAATATACTAACAAAAAAACCCCAAAATATGCTAACTGAAATATATCAGGATGGTTTCACAGGCAAGTTACCAAACAGTCAACATTGATACACCATTCCTAGCAACCAA
Source organism: Dolichotis patagonum (assembly GCA_004027295.1). NCBI lineage: Eukaryota > Metazoa > Chordata > Mammalia > Rodentia > Caviidae > Dolichotis > Dolichotis patagonum. The sequence continues at coordinate 267,649 of PVJX010000053.1, forward strand.
AGTAATCAAAGCAACTATAGGTTACTCTAGGAATTTAAGAAGGAATTTGTTTTTCTCCTGTTTTACATCTTAATTTGAAATGCAGACTTGTTTTTAGCTTTTTGATTATGGATAAACTTTCACACCCAGTTGTTTTTTGTGCATGTCTTTTTTTTTCCTGCTTTTTCTTCCTTATTTAATTTTTTGAAGTACAATTTGCATAAATTAGGTGCCCATTTTTAAATTATACAGTTTTTTTGACAAATGTGCACACTTATGGAAACAGCTCTTCAATCAATATCTAGAAATAGCTTCCTGCTTGTCCCTTGGTGGTCCACTCCTAACCTACCACCTGCTAATTGGCTATTTATCATTATGCATTAGTTTTGATTTTTCATATTATCATATTCAGTCTGTGTTTGCTTTATACAGTACTGATACGGATGAATTTCAGTTATGCAAACTGAGTAAATAACATGAGTCCCCTAAAAACATGATATATTAATTACCCATGATATATTGTACCCAACACAAGCTTCTCAGTCCATAAATCACTGAATGTAGCAAATGCACAACTTAATCAATGGTCGTTCACCTTACATCTCTTACACTGTCAGTGGTGGACCACAATGCATCGGTCACTCAGCTTCTGAAGACAACAAGCACATAGTTGTGTTGTTTCCTCATCTTCCAGTAACAAACCTGTGTGACATTTATGAGAACAGATAATCCAAAGATACAGGAGTCCAAACATACATGCAAGTAAAGCAAAGACAAGAAATGTGATAAAACTTGACATGAAATTTGAGCCAAACATTAGTGGAGTAGAAGTGAGAGCTGACTGTAAGGGTATTGGCAACAGTACAGCTTGCAGGGTGATAGCTGCCAGGGGCTTCAGCAAAAGTTAACCCAACAGGCATAATGGTGGAGAAGGAAGGAGATGTCACAGAGGAATAATGCTGAGGAAATCTGTCTAATAGTGACTTTGTGGAATTGATTTCATGTTGGTGAAAACACCGTGGATGAGCTGCAGGATTCTGAGTCAGACTCAAAGCATGACAATTCGTAGAAAATGTTCTGAAAAGATGTCTGCCTCACATGGTAAATTATAGCAAGGGAAGAAAGTGTGAGTATTGATGAGTGCTTTTTAAAAAAATAAATAGAAGTTTATTTCTCAAAGTTTCTGGTGCTTTACACTGTGATGTCCTAAGTAAATTTTAGTTTTTATAATTTTTCATTTCCTTGTTACTTCTAACCAATAGTGAGATAATTATTAATGTGACAAAAATATTTAAAAGTCATAGGTTAAGCATGACAATTCCCACTGATAAGCCCACTTTTTATGGTTTCAGCTTGCACTATCATTTTATGGTCTTACATTATTGGGCAAAGTGCAAACTATCTGCAAATATTGTAAGGTATGTATTCTTTTGAGTTTGATATCTTTTATTCAGTGTAATTATTTCGAGATTCAATCATGTCTTCATGTATTAACTGTTGTTTTCACTTTTTCCTTGTTTTAAAAATAATTAATTTGTAGGTAAGTTAGGAAAGTGAAATAAATCTTTTACATTGGTTTATATATTTAATTTACTGACTTTCCTTTGTTACACACATTGATTTACATATACTTTAAGTATACTTCGATGTACAAAATTTCTTTTCTCATTCTTTGTGCACAAGAGTGTACTTTTTATCTTCAAGTGTACTTACATATTTCATTGAATCACAGGTATCAATTAGTGCCTCTGAAACCCTTTAGTATACTTTAAATGATTGTTCTGCTTTGGATTTATCAAGCTTTGTAGGCTTGAAAATTTGTATTCTACATAAAATTTGGAAATTTTCATGTTTTCCATCTTTTTTTGTCTTCAACTTCAAGATCTCCTAATATAGGGATATTAGGCTCCTTGATATTATATCACACATTAATGTACCTTTTTTCTTAGTCACTTTTTTTCCTAGTCATCTTTTTTCCTACAATAAGATTGGGAAATTTTTGGATTGCTATGCTTTCAAAATCCATCCACTGTTAATATCATTCAGTGAAGTTTGTAGTGTTAATCACATTTAAAAGTTCCCTTAATATTCATTTATTGCACCTCATTTTTTATATATTGTATATTTTTGTAAGACGTTTTATAAAATTTGTGTTGTTAATTAGGCTTGTTTCTATCTTTCAATTTCTCTTCTGTATATGGGTAGCATTATTCTGCTTCTTCAAATGTAGTCATTTTTTATTTACGATTGTACACTGTGAATGCTTTAGTGTTGCATGCTGGATTTAGTTATCTTCTTTCAAGTAATGTTAGGATTTTTTTATTGTAGAAAATTAAGTGGTTAAGGATCAGCTGGAGTTTTACAAGACTTGACTTTAACCTTGATTAGAGTGATTTTAGAGTCTCTTTCAGCATTTACTCACTACCAAGACATGAAATTCCTGCTTTTCTCCTCTCTGGATCCTTGTAACTTTAAATTGTCCACGTATGTCCACATTCTGGACATTGTTTAGCTTACAATTCCTTAGTCAATATTTGGCATTGTGGAATTGCTCTGTCTCTGTCTCTCTCTGTCTCTGTCTTTCTCTCTCCCCCTCTCCTTCATTATTGAGCAGATTTTTGAAGTCTTTTGCCATGTGGCTCCTTTTCCTGTTTCTATACCTTGTACTTTCCAGCTGCCTCAGCCTCATGACACTTTGAACTTCTCCTTCAACTCAGCACAATTGTTAAACTAAAAAGGAACTCAGGTAGAAATTCAAGGTGACCACAGATCTCCTCTAAAGTTTACATCTCTGACATGCATCTGGTTCATTATATACAGCTGTTTCATCTATTTTATAGATTTCTGGTTTTGATGTGGTGAAAAGATCCATTCATCAACTTGCTCCATTATGTCAACATAAAAATGTTTTGAAGAAGTTGATTTGTGTATTTCCTACATTAACAAATTAGAAACAAGGCATAGTAATTAAAGAAAGAAAATTTTTATAAAACCAAGGATAACATCATCAAAAGAAGAATTAAAAAGGAATCATTTAACTCACGAGTCATATCTATTAAAATTACATAAATATCATACTTTTAATGGCTGACCAGCAGAAGTCTTCATTTAATGTCAGAAACAAAATAAATATGACTGCCACCGTAATTTCCATTAAACACTACAACAAAATCAAAGAAACAGATGAATGAGAGTGACACAGGGCAGCGAGGTGGGGGGGTGTCTTAATTTTAAAATTGTCCACAGTTGGATCACTTTGAGGATCAAAATAAAGTGGTGGCTTGTCCATTGTGCAGGTGTGCTTGGCAGGTGGAGTAGGCTTCTGGGAGACTGACAATACCTGGAAGTGGCTTGTGAGAGATAAGCTATATTAAGTCAATAAAAGGATAGAGTTGATTGTGGCATACTAGTGATGGAGAGTTCACAAGAAGGATGAAGATGTCCAACAGGGCTACTTGGCAAGTCCCACGAGGGGTGGGTACTCAATAACAGCTCTGCCTGGCAGAATCCACAAGAGACACACCTAACAATAGCATCATTAGCAAATATAGTGGTGACCAGCTACTGCAAGGACGGGTTTCTACAGATTAAGCTACAAAGTACTGATATCATTAACTTTCTTTGTTCTAACCAGAATTTCCAGGATTGGCTGACTTAGTGACTAGGAGGAAGGCAGTGCCCATAGATAACACCGTTTGCCCTGTTTCTAGTGCCCTTCAGATACTATTCGGGCATTTCAGCCCATTTTTGCTTACAACTTCCACTTGACTCAGAAGAGTCTGGGGAACACAGAAGGGGAGTTTCAGCAACATAGTGCCAAATGTGCTAGTTTTCCTCAGAGATGATATAGATAATAATGGAGTATAAGGGAACAAGAAGAAAATTTCTGCATCCATGGTGATAGTCAATCAAATAAGTAGAGTAAAGAAGGGGTAGTGAGGATGGCAGGTCTTCCATACAGAAGCTGATAAATATTGAAAGAATCTTTAAGTAAGAAAATATCATTTTCCACTAAGAAATATCAACTTCATTAATGTTAATTTGACATAGATAAGGATCATCAATGGAAACCTAATGACTAGACAAAAGGCTTGTATTAGTATGGTTTCAGAGTATAAGCCCACAGATTAATTCTTAACTGAAATAGAGGTAAAACCCTCTTAGAGAAGGAGAAATGGGACCAATGATTCTTAATATCAATAACTCGAAAGCCTGAGATTTTGTATCTCTTGATATGTGACTGTAGAAGTGCCTAATGTCACCTGTGTAGTACTCTTGCCAAAAGAGTTTAATCTTATTACAAGAAAATAATCATATTGTTGGAAATTCAGTAAAACAAAATGATTGGGACTGGGAGACATGAAAAAGGTTAGTGTTGTGAATATATAAAAGAAAAAAAATTCTCAGAAAAATGTTGAGGTTCAAAATAAATTAACTGCAGTATTGACTAAAGCTTGGTGTATAGTAGATTAGATAGAGGATGGGAGAACACAGCTAGTGGAAACATGTTTTGGGCAACAAGGCAATTTAAATGTGACTGTATATTATGTAACATTAAATCAGTTTCAATGTCTTGGTTATAATCATAACATGACTATGTAAAAAAATGCTATCTGTCATTGAAAATAGATATAAATCATTTGTGAGTGAAGTATAATTTCTGCAAGTTTATTCATAAAAATGAAAGTATGAAAAATATTCATAATTTGTACATTTAGGTGGAGATGGTAAGCATTTGTTGTATCATCTTTTTTAAAAATTTTTTTGAAAAAGTTAAAATAAAAAAGCTTAGAAAAAAAGAGAGGAAGGAAATAATTAACCCTGACAAAGAAAATAATACAATCTATATTATTGTTAGGCATAATAATTGAGCAAAATATGTGAGACTCCCATCTGGAAAACTCAATATCTTAAAGATAGCAAGTCTACCTAACGTAATTCCTAGTAACAGTTTAGTGCATTATTTTATGGAAATTGATAACCTAAGTAATACTGATGAAGAGAAATGGTAAGAATTTTAGTGAAGACAATGCAGAGGGATTCTTACCACCAGGTTTTTGAGACTGTTGATAGTTTACCAGTGGGTCAGTGCAGAGGTGAGAGCCCCCTACATCACATATGGGGAAACTTTATATATTATGGTAGGGCTCCAAAATTAGTGGGAAACAGGCCCCCTATTAAATAACCAAAGCTGCAACATTTGCTTATTCCCATGGAAAACCAAAATGAAATTAGATTTCTGCCTTAAACTATATCCAAAATAAAACCTGGCTGAATTTATTTTTATAAAAATATATATTCAAAATACAATATATATGTATAATATATATATTATATATATATAGTAAGCAAATGTAAAAAGTAACACTTCATAACTTTTAGAAGAAATTTCAGGAACATACACCATTATGGTTTTGGAGTAAGGATTTATTAAAAAGATGTGAAAAGTATGAGCCGTAAGAATACCATTGATATATTTTATGGTACTTAGGGAGAAGGTATAGCACTATACAATAAAGAAAATCAATTTTAAAAGTATGCAAACAGTAGATGAAAATCCATGCAATATATTACCAAGCTATAAGAAAAATGCTTAAAAATCAGTTAGAAAAATATGAACAGAAACATAAATGATTGGTAGAACAGCTAAGTTATCTGGAAAGATAATTCATGGAAGAGAAAATACAAGTCATGAATATACCTGTGGAAAACAATAGGAATTCAGGTAATAAAACTAAAACAAGATACCATTCCCATCTATTAGATCACCAAACTTTAAAAGTCCTATATTATCATGTGTTGGTAAAGAATATTGTAAAGGAGAATTTCATATCACTGTTTGGTATAATATTAATTACCAAATCTTCTTGAAAAATTTATAGGACTTTTAAAGTTTGGTGATCTAGTAGATGGGAATGGTATAGAATCTGCTTTAGCCTTCAGCTTCGTAATCTAACAGATGGAAGGAAGGGCAAACTTATTGCTCCAAGCTCCTTTTCCTTACCTGTAAAAAGGAAACAAAAATAGAATCTATGTTTTTAGAGTTTTGTTTTAAATGTTAAATGGAAAGCACATGTGTATTACTTAGTCCCAGTCCCTGGTATATAGCAAGTGCTAAATAATTGCACCGGGCATCATATTGCTGTTGGTGAGACTCCGTGTTATTAGTTTCCTGCTCCTTGAGAAGAGCTACATTTTAGACACATGGCATAGCTTCCATCCAGACCAAAGGAGTCCCTCACCATGGACTTCAGAGTCAAAGGTTCCAAGAGGTGAGTGGGAGTTTGGGGAAAAAGTGGGGTTAGTTATCTCAGTGGTGAGTGGCTTGAGTTACCTTCCAGTGCCTTCCTGACAGGGATGAGGCTTGGTGGGTGTGCACCAGCTTCTTAGGCGTCTTACTTTGTGTGCTTTGGTATGGGATTCCAGCCTCCGGCTTAGGCATCCTGGGAATTCACTCCCTCACACACTCACTCCATAAATTGGTTCCTCCTTTGTGCATAAGTCTCTTTTCTATATGGATTAGGGATTCAAAGGTGACCGAGAGACACTTCTTGGACTCTGCGTCTGGTAGTGGTGTGCTAGTTTGCAAGGGGTGGTTGACAAATACCAGGACCTATGTTATTTCAACAACAGACATCGATTGTTTCACAATTGCTGAAGTCAGGAATTCAAGATGAAGGTGTTGGCAGGTCCAATCTGAGAACTGTGAAAAGGATCTGCTCCAGGTCAACCTCATATTCACACAGCATCATTCTCCCTGTAAGTGCGCCTGTGTCAAAATTTTCCCTTATATAAGGACACCGATTATATTGGATGGGGACCCTTCCTACTTAACTTGATTGCCTTAGCAAAAACCCTGTATCCAAATAAGGTCACAAAATAAGGTACTGCGACCTAGAACTTCAACATATGAATTTGAGTGAGACACAATATATCCCATCACAGGGAGAAATGTGGTAATTATATACGTTATATACATATAGATGTACATATACAGTTCAAAAATACATTGGATCTGATATATCCAATTTTGGTATATTGTGATATGCTCAAGGTAATGTGCTATATGTGTGTTTATTACCAACTATGAGATGCACTCTGAAGCTAGATAATGCCTTGATATGCAAGCATTACCAGGGGCTTGGCCTGGTCTGGCTGCTGGGAAAGGGCCCCTGGGGTAGAAACATCTCCAGGGAGTGCTAAGACAGAGGGCAGCATTCCACATGAAGTCAGCAAGTGTGATACACATTGTAGTGTGATGTGGAACCTGCTGTGCCCTGTTTTTCCTTCTTGAGCACTTCAAGTGAGGGTCTGGCAACTGTAGGTGTCTACCTTGGATCCCTCAACTGCATCTCCCTGGGGGCTGCATCAGCAGGCTTGTTGATAGTGTCAGTCCCCTGAGAAACTCAGTACCCCACAGCACCATGGAGTGACTGGAAGGGGCCTTCCTATCTGTGATGTGGTGCGGTGCTACCTCGCTGCTGAGGAGTGGTGCTGGCTCTCCTGCGGGCTGACCACCTGTGCTGCCAGCAGGGGAAGCAGTGCAGTGCTGGAGCTTGCAGGGCACTGTCTTCTTTCCACTCGGGTCCAGAATTCCAGAAAGTTTCTCTTTCGAGATTTCTGTGTGGCTTATGTCACAAAGGCCTTCAGAGCATCTTCACGGTGGGCATCCTAGTCTGTCTGCCAGAAGGCTCAGCTGCAGTCAGATTCTGAGGGTTATCGATTGAACATCACTGGAAGGCCTGCTCCATCTATATGAACTCCAGTGTGTCTGTTTATAGAGATGGAATTTCTCAGGTTGCTATAATGATAAAAACAAACAAACAAACAAACAAACAAACAAACACAAAAAGCAGAAACTAAAGCACCCTGTACTTTGGGTAGTAGCCAGTAAATGCTAATCAAATCATCCATATCAACTCTGGCACTATATCATTATAATATTTTTCTTCTCTAGTTAGCCAAATACTGTTTTTTCTAACCGAAAGCAGCTCTCGGCTTGACAGCAGATTGTTTGCCAGGATATTAGCAGGTGAGATCTTAGGAAACTCAGATTTCTTAAATGGCTAGTCATAGCTATTTTCCTTGCAGAACTTGCCGAGGAATTTTGAATGCACTTGAGGACTCAGCTTTTCTGGACAATATGAGACATTTCCACAGTGCCCTTCAGGGTCACACTTGAGTCCCTTTTTTTTTAAAGAAGATTCTAATATGGTGGCTACTGTGAGTCACATCTGTCACCTTGTCTTACATCCAAAGTGCAGGAAATGGGAAATCCTTTCAAAAAGCTGGTGCTAAAAGTCTGTGACAGCCCCTCCCCCAGCCCCAGTTTGAGCTCCCCTGAGTATCTTGCTTTTCTGGTACCCCTGAAGGCTTTGAAATCAACAACTAAACCACACACTGTAGTGGAAATAAAATATCGTTCTAATTTTCATATTTATTTGTAAAGATTTAAACATGTTTTCCTGCAGCCCTGCAGCAAGCTCAACTCTGTTTTCTAAAAATCTATAGGAAAATGACATTTTAATTTTTTTTGGAAAAAACTAGATTGTGGGTAACAAAACATGCAGAGAACGGAGCCATTAAAATGCATATTGTAAAATTGAAACTTAAGTGTCAAGTTTTTATAGCAGTCTGTCAAATGCTTGACAATTAAAATAGCTATTTTTAAAATTTTAATGAGACACAATAAGGGTGAAATGTGCATGGAGATTGCACATTTTCAAGACTGTACATTTTTAGCATAACAAGTCCGTTCCCTACCATTACAATAATGCCCCATTTGTAAAATGCACCATCTATTTTTAATTAAATTAGTGTGTGTCATTTATTATGGGCATTATATTTATTAATCTTTAATATTTAATTTAAGATGACTTATCTGAGGAAAAGACAACTTAGCACAACCACACTGACACCCTGTTGGTAATGGCTCTGCTTTCTCCCTGCAGTAAATATGCTTCAGCCCTGATTTTTTATAGTTGAGTCTTGAAGAAGTTTAACTATGTTCTTCCTACTCTGTTACAGAATATAGGCAAATGGGCTTCGTGCTCTTTCAGCCTGTTCCAGCCCTGATCTTGTGCAGTGTTTGAATCCATCATAATGTCTCCTCCTCCTAACGCTAATCTGCTAAATTTTTCCATGACCAACATTAACAGCTGATGTTAGTAAATACACTTTTTCTATACTCTTACTTTTTGATGATAAGAAGGTGATTTGTTGAAGATGCTACACAATTTTGTGTCAGGCTGTCACCCCAAGTCCCTATTGTCCTCAGCAGGCATGTTACCTCTGGTCAGCAGAGCTCATAAGGAAGGACAGTCCAGTTAGCTGGCCCTTCCCACAAGTATGGGGATGATGCTCCAGCATCCTTTGAAATCACTAACGTGTCCAAAGTGTCCCCTCTTCACATGGTTTAGAACCTGTCTTGCTACTTGGAACTATACTTAGAAACCTAACTTGGTTTCATTTATATGATAATGACAAGAAAAATCCAGGGGTGGCTGGTGGGACAGCATGAGGGGAAAAGTCAGACAGAGGCTGTTTGCCTTTCCCTTCGTCGTGCACTTGGTAAAACTGAGGAAGAAATACACACATGTGTATGGGGGGGGGGATCTAATGGAAATACAGATGGTGGGGATGACGCCGGGTGTCTGGAGAAGCCTCAGAGCCTTCACGCCGTTCAATTCTGCCAGACCTCAGCAGTGCCTGAGACCAAACTTAACTCCAGGTTCAGCACCTCAGTACCTTCTCATCAGCATGCAAAGGACATCTGGGTCTACAGTTTGAATTTTGTAGAAGTGAGAGATTCTTCATGATATAGCTATCCTGAGGAGCAACACAAGGCAAGGAGCCCAAGATCCCACAGATCTCACTTTACGCAAGCATCAGGGGGATTCAAACCCCAAATGGAAGATTAACCAGCAGTACATGTGTGTGAGTGTCAAGTCCCCATGATCTGTTTGTGAGGGCACATCAAACCCGAGTCTCAGATCTTCCTGATTTCATTTGGCAAGCTATACACATAATTATTCTAAATAAAAGGAACTTATTTTGTAAATATGATCATTAAAGTGATTTGCATTTGCTGTATTTAACTCAGCACATTAATGGATTGCTGCATATTCATTTGCTTCAAGGGAAAATAGTGCATTTGCAAATCGCTATTGTTCTGTGAATATATGAATAGCTGGGAATTGGAAGAAGCTAAGATTCCATGTTTATTTCCAATGCTATTTTCTCACAGATCATAAGAATCCACCTTAGGGAGTAAAGGCAAAAGATAGCAACACTCTTTAGAGCTGTGCTTGGTGTGAATTGAAAACCTATTACCATCCATAGGAGACACGGGAACTTGGCTCCTCGTGGACACAAATAACTGTGGTAATATCAACCACATGGCTGGTGTCCCTCTTCCCAGGGTTCTAATCACTGTCTGTCCAGTCCACCAAGGAGCCATCAGTCACATAAGAGAAACAACAGACAGTAAGTTCAAGTGCGAACTCAAGTATCTGTTGACTCTTAAGTACAGATTTGAATCCTGGGGCAAACTAACATGTCTGGCCTGCAGCTTTGGCCAGAGGATTAAAGCCGTGAATCTCTGGGGTGGCTCTCATGACTTCTTCCACTGGACGAAAAGCCTGGAGACACACAGGAGCTCCGGGCCACACAACACCAAAAAAGCAAAATTACAAACGAAACAGCTGGGACCTGGTGCCAGCATCAGGGAGTGCTGGAGCCCTTTCTGGAGGGTGGCACCAGACAAAATAATAAACAATACTCAGACAAATTAGGAAAACAAAGCAAATGGGGCCATTTTGTGCAGGGACAAATGGTCCTAGCCACATCAGCAACTCCTGAGGGCACTCTGCAAACCAGAGCTCAGTACCATAATCAATGTTCCTCATTATGGCCTTCTCATTAAGAGGAGGCTAAATGGTGCTCATACTCTGCTTAATTATGTTGTTTTGTGTGGAGGTGCGCAAGCTACATCTTATGAACTTTCCCAGACAAATTGGCTATCTGCATTTTTAAGTTTCTGAGGTAATTCAGAAACCTCGGGTATCTACAAAATCTCACCCTTTCCCCAAAGACAACATAAAAATGAGGTGATATTGGTGTTTAATGTAGACTTCTCAGTCCCTTAAGATGTGTCACGTAAACTGGAAGGATTTATGAAAAGATAGTAGGCCAACTTGGGAGAAGAGCTCTGTCAAGAAGATGGAGGACAGAAAAGACTTCTCAACTAGCTGTGGAGTCCAGAGCAGCCGGATGCGTGTGTTTCTGCTCTGGGAAGAAAGGCCTACGTGGTGGCCTCCCAGGGAGCTGAAGCCGATGCCAGGAGCGAGAGCTGCGGGACTCACCAGCCGGAGTCCCAGACGTCTTCTCAGTCCAAGGTCTGGGAGCAGCTTGACCTTGCGTCCCCGAGTTTCTCATGAGCAGATGGGGATGATGACTGATGATTCTGTGCTCTTGGGGTGACAGGCATATGTGGCGGATTCTTGTAACCACAGGCACAAAACACTCAGGATGCCAGGGTTTGGGGAGGTTTTAGATGAGTCTGGAGACTCCTACAGGTGGAGGGTTATGCCATAGGCTCGTCAGCAGGCCTGGGTTAGCTTCTCCCACTGGGTCACAGTGAGCACTAGCTTGGGCCTTCAAGGAAAATAGATATAGCAGGCTCCACTCCTCTAGTGTGAACTATGGCAAACCACATAGCCATCATTAAATGCCACCCAAGACCCATAGCTTTCTCCTATTTTTAGCAATAGAAGCACATTTTACTTGGGTTGGTGTAGGTGATTTTGTAGGTTCTTCTGAGTCTAGGTGCTACTTTGGTGCAAGTGATTAAATACAAGAAGTGCTGTGAATAATTCTCTGGAAGGTTGTGAAAGATTGTTTACCCAGTTGGGAGATGTGCCTGTGGTTTCCCTTTGTCTTTTTCTCTTCCTGATGGTTGGAATGTAAGCACGAAAATTAGCAGCCATTTTGGGCCATGAGATGAGTTTGAAAATGGAAACCAGGGCTCAGAATGACACAAAACACTGCTAAACAGAAGTACAACTCCTGATGACTTTGGGAATTCAGCACTGGACTGCTTTCCTTGGAATTTAAATTATGGACTAAAATCTCCTGTGTTACTGTCACCAACACAACATAATGAGTTCTTTTTCCCCCTATAGCTGATCTCAGTCTTCATATAATCGGTAAGTCCTGAATTTGTGATCTCACCTACTTTCTCTTTATTTCTAGAGATAGATGGAGAGTTTAGGGCACATTTATAGAGAAAGATAATGGTGGTGTTGGCAATTAAGTCTAGCAGTGGTAGAGATGAGAGCTAAGGAGTGGACCATGAATAAGGAGGTTAGATAACAGGACCTGGGAAGAAGATGCTGGAAAGTAAGACCAAAAAAAAGTGAAGAAGGGTACAGAGTTTATAGCATTTTCTATAATCTTTCTCTTTGGGTGATTTAAATGGCTCCCCTGGTCACATTTATTTTTCTAGGATTAAGAGACATAGACTCAAGGAAGGTTGTCTGGTTTTCAGTCTATATCCAATAAAGGGATGTATTGCCCTTCTGCTCCCATTTATACTAAGCAGTTACATCATGAGCTCATATAAGCCCCATGACCACCCTGCCTCTGAGTAAAGAAGGAATCAGAGGGGTCTTTTGCTCAAGGGCTTCACCCACCACAGAGCTGGTGGGTGAAGAAGCAAGACCTCACACTGGGACCAGTGCCCTTTCTTCATAAGCAGGAAAGGGGTGGTGTAACTCTTCTGTGTTTAAACACTGAAAGATACATGCTTTCTAGAACCTTCCAGAGCATCTCTGGGTACACAAGGGGTTTGGTGTGTTTGGAAGACAAGCATATGGGGGTGGGGCATTTCTTCTCATCTTCATGATATCCTATGGCCATCTGCAAATGTGCCAGCTGATATCCAGGTGACATATAGGGACAGGGAGTGCCTGAGAAGTTGGCATGCACTCCACCTGTACCTGGTGGCAGCTGTGAGCTTGCTCCACTGCCCAGAAGAATCATTTGCCAAGCTCTTTATTTTCAACAGAGGGTCCTCTTGTTAGTGGCTTAGAGGTCAGGAGGATGACCTTGCTATCTCCAGAGGTGCTACAGAGCACAAGATGAAAATCAGTGTGCAATTAGGGTCCCTCCAGCAGAAGAAATGGTAAGTGACACATTAGGTAACAGATCAAAACATGAGTCTGTGTACCCGTCATCCTCATCCCTGTGCAATTACTGCTGGCCAGTGGCTCTCAAGGGGAAGGTCCTCACCATCATAGGTGGTGCCATGGCCATCGTCAGCCTGGGAAGCCTTGAAGCCACCTATCACCTGGTCATCAGACAGACATAGCATTGTCTCTGGGCTTCAGTCTGCAGATTTGCAAATACGGAAAGAAATGCCTGGATTTACAGGGCTATGGTGGGGAAATAAGGCATCTGGGAAATGGTAGGTTGGCTCAACTTGCTGTTTTTATGACTATCTGCATCATCCTCATTCTACTGTCACAGGCAGCAGCAGCAGCATCTCTCAGCAAGCGCCTTACATGTTTCTGCACAGAGGAGGTGCCAGACTGACCAATGCCTGCGAAGATAAATCCATGGCTCCGGGTTGTAATCTTGCTTCTACCACAGACAAGGAGGATGACTCAGCACCTCCTAAGACTAAAGGCTGTAGCCTGTGCTGCCTTACACTTCTGTGACACCTTTCCCTATCCTCTGACTCCTGGGAGAATGCCTGTAGTCTGAGTCACAAGTCCCCAGGCCTTTGAACTGTGTCCTGGGTGGAAGTTTCAGGTTTCTCACCTAAAGGGGGATGGAGCTGGTCTCTGGCTTATGGCAGTGTTTGTGTGGGGCGCTGAGGAGGTTATGATCCTGGTGTGATTGACATGCAGGATCCTGGAATGTGAGGGTACTTCCTTCAGGTGCAGAGGAGAGAGCAGAGCCAGATGGCCTCTCCATGTTGCCTTCTTTGCAGGAGATGGCTTGTTCCATTGTCCCAGGCTCCTGGGTTCCCCCATAGCAGCAGGGCAGCAGCATCTCTGTGGGTGCCTCAGAAGCCCGTTATCTGGGGGCTGTGTCAAACCCATTGTCACCAACTAAGCCAACACCTCTTCTTTGCAGCCACCTCTTGATGAAACAGCATTAGATTTGAAAGTCTCAGCAGCAGCAGGTTTGGTGTAGAAAATGATCAATTTTAGCTCCCTTCTCCAAGGTGAGGGGGAGTTGCAGTCTAAGAGAATCCTGAGTGCATTCCCAGTATTTTTCTACCTTTCATTTTCTGCTTAATCTGTGGGATAACTCCCAAACAAGGTGAATGCATTGGACATCCTGACTCTGGGCTCTGTAGTGACCACAGGGACTCTGGCCCTCAGCTGGATGCTGTGGAGATCCCTGCTGCCTCTCCTTTGAGAAGAGATCTGGTAGGATATATCCCTACCCCTGGCTTGATCCTAGGGAGACAAAGAGGTGAGGTCTGGGAAAATAAGGCACTGTATTGGGAAGCCATGGTATTGCCCTGTCTTCCCAGGCCCAGGAGGTTAAAGGTGACACCCAGGTAAGTAAGGAGAGCCCCATCTTGGGAATGCAGAGAGGGGAAAAAGAGATTGACAGGTCTATGTCATGGGCTAACAGGGGGCTCCTGGATAATGTCCTTCAGGACCTGCAAGCCTTAGTGTATTCCTGGAGTACCAATGAGCTCAGGTGTGTATGGACATTGACACACTTCAAGAACACTAGGAATTTCTAAAAGATGAGTTAGGGCACTGGTGGCAAACCTATGTGATGCATGCTGCAATGGGCTGTTCGTGTCACTGCACTTCTGAAAGGTTTGCTTTCCGTGGATTAGGAGGTGCAGAAGGACTGGGAGTAGAAGCTGAGGGCCAGGCACTGTAGTCAGGGTGACAGCCTCAACTCAGCCACTCAACTTCTGCTCCTTACTGCAGACACAGGTAAGCAGTGAAAACAACCATGCCCACAGCTCTGCCTGGTGAAAGGCAAGAACAAAATATAATGAGGATAAAGAAATAAATGGAAAATAACAAAGCCTCATGATCATATGATGCTCAGGACAGGGTTGGGCACATCCTTGTCATTTTCAGCAGCAGCATATGATGATGTCAAATGGACAACATTGAAAGGAATAAGACCATTGCTTTTCTTCCTGCATTGGGGACACTCATTGATTCAGATGCTGCTTGCTCAGGGGTCTTGGCTCTGGTCTGCTGGGCCATGTTGTCCTCCCTGTGATACACTGGCTTCCTCCCTTGTGTCTCCTCTTGTCTTTTCCTCTCTCCAGGACACATGTCTTATGCTGTACTCTATACCTCAGGGCTTCCATTTTTCCATTGTCTCCTCTGTTTTGTTCTGCCTTGCCTCCTCATTCAGTCTCCACACCATCCTCATACCACCCTGCATCTGGACACCTAAGACTGAGGGGTGGTCACATTCTCAGTGACTGAAACTCAGCACCAGTCCTCCCAGGAGCTGAGGTTGCACCAGGCAAGGCCAAAGCCTGAACACGCTGTGACTCTCCCTGGCATCTATACCCTGGAAGGCAAAGCAGAGAGGGCAATGAAGAATAAAGAATTAGTCTTCCCAAACTGAGCATCAGTGAACACAGAGCCAAGGGTGGCATTTGTTCATCCCAGGGAATGGCACATGGCTTGCAGGAGACAGCTCTGCAGACACTTAGGTCAGACTTGGTGTCTCTCCGAAGCCTGGGTGGCCCTATGCAGGTTGCTTTCAGCTCCAGGCTAGGAGTTCTTTCTTTGTGAGGTTCCTATCCTCAAAACCAGTCCCTGGGGCTCAGGGTCCTATCAGAGGCTAAAAGACTGGTTTTCTCTCTTAACAAAATGTGATTGCAGGCTCTGTTTGTGTCTATTTTGCAGAAAGCCATCCTGCCAGCTGCAAGGGCATGGGACTGTGGGCTTAGAAATGGAAATTTCTCCTTCTCATCCAGCAACCACCAGCTCCAGTGACCCCTGGGGGGGAAGTGTTGCAACTTGAGGCTCCAAGACAGTCTTACAGAGCACAAGGAAGCATCGTCTCTTGATTACACAGCAAAAACACAAATGTTACCGGCATGGTTGCGTGGGTGCTGATGGCAGTGGGAAGGAGCCACAGTCCTTTTAGCCAGAGCCCAGTGGGAGAGAGGTGTGGTCCTCACCTGCAAGGAGCAGCTCTGTTACAGGACCACCACCGGGCCGAGTTCCCTGCTAGGCAGGGGCCAGGCTGTTTTGGGAAGGGTCAGCAGCTGTGAGTGGATCCTGCCACGGTCCTGCTTTGTCTGATTTTCTGCTTTTCTCCCTTCTCAGTTCTGACAATATTTCCTGGCATTTGTGCTTCCATGGTTGTGTGTGTGTGTACACATGTGTATAATCAATAAAAAATGAAATTAACCAAACCAAACTATTTGAAGATGTGTTTCCAATTTTACATTTGGTAGCTTTTCTATCTACTTCTTTTTTAACTGAGATCCTGCTCATAGGAGTCTGTGTCAGATTTTACTAGCAATTTGGTGGAGCTATTAATGCATTAATTGAGATAAACACCCTGTCGTGCTGAGGCATTTGGGAGGTTTATTAAGAACTGGAGCAACTGTGTATTGCTGCATTCCCTTCCTCAAAGTGAGCTGGGCACCTCCTCCTTATGGAGAGGACTAAAAAACGTTGATTAAATTATCCAAGTCCTCATCAAAGAGCCAGAAGCTTCCAGTCAGAGGCAAGGATGCTGGGTAGGCAGGTGCTTAAAAGCGACACGGAACAGGAGGACAGCCATGGATTCAAAGTGGTATAGACTTTGGCAGCTTTTAATGACTGAAACGGACCAGAACCCCCATAGCTCAGTTGGACAAAGTGACCAATTAACTGTGTAGAGCCCGGTGGTGTGCTCACCACTCTTGGCTGTCATTGCTGTTATCTTAAGACTTAGCTCCCAGTTACTGTGTCCAAATATTGTGAGATAGACACACATTTGAGATTCGCTGTAGGATAAAACAATATTTGATGCTTTTGGAGGCTAGGAGAATATTAACGGCAGGAGCTCTGTGATTTTAAAATTTCATTACAAAGGTTTCAACTTTCTTTTCTCTTCTCCTAATCTTCTCTCCTTCTGCTGTGAAAAGCTGCACAAAATAATAATTAGGCAGAATGTAGAAGCGTGACTATGAGGGAGCAGAGGGTCTGGGGACCAGAACAGACTCATCCCCTTGCACAGGGAGGTGGCGCCAGCCCTCAGGGGAGCCTGGCAGGAGGGGAGAGGTGATTTAATCAGACACCAGCGTTTGCTGCATGTGACTTGAGCATCCAAGGGTTTGGTGACAAGACCAGCTTTATGTTTTCCTGGTAACCACAGATTAGATGCTGTGGTCCCTAGATGTCCTTGTGGGAAGGGCTGCACCTCAGGTAACTCGTCCTCTTGCGTGGGAGCTTGCAGGCTGGGTGCTAGAGGGCCCTTGTGCTCCTGGCACGATCACCCTCACAGGACTGTATGACTTAAGTCCTATTTTTTCTCATCACCTCGTGCTCATGAAGTCACAAGCTGGGCACACATGCAACCATGGCATCAAGGCCTCTAAATGAAACCAGAGAGCTCAGAGGTGGCAAAGGGCTGTTCTGTCACCTCCTCCCTTTTCCTTCCAGAGAGAGGCTGTTGCTTGCAATAGAATTTCTCGTTCATTCCCTGAGGCCATGATTGCCACACTCACTCGTGGCCCCAGGGCACCTGGCTATGCCCCTTTCAGAGCAGTGCGGGAGTTGTCTGTTGTAGAACTTGGTGGAGAGAAGGGAGGTGACATCAGTCACATGTTACTAGACTGAACATGCCCATTTCTGTCTGGCCTCCTTCTCCCCCTCCCCATATTTCTGCTCCTCCTTACCTTCCCTCTTCCCTCCTCATTAACCCCTCTTGCCCTGACTGAACATCATTTAATTGGTACCTTCTAGAAGATGCCAGTCAGAGCTCATGAAACGAAACCTTCTCCTGCCTTGATACATTTGTGATTTATAAAAAGGCTTCTTGTTTACTAATTAACACAAAATGCATAGTTATGTGGCCAAGAAGCAGGAAAGTTGGAAAGGATTAGGGGTTGACAGAGGCAGCAATTAGGGACAACAGGATTGACTTCTGTGTCTAGAGAATGCTGTTGGTGAAGGTCCTGCCCATCATGTACTGTAAATCTGATTAACATAGGGTGTCTCCTCCCTTTGCCAGGGGTACCTACCATTAAATTAGCCACACTCCATGGAAATCATGCTTGCCCCCTATTCATACAAGGAGCTTCACCTGATCAATCCCCAGCTTACCTTGAAAGTTCTATGTAGCACCAAAGTACAATTCGAGGCTTTAATGCAAGGATTGAGGGTTTGCAGGAGTGTGTTCTGAACCAAATGGGGGCAGCAATTGGAGCTGTACCGGATTCTGGTTTGCCTCCCTTCTGCCCCTTGATAAGTCCACTGGTTACGCCTCAGAACATAGACCCCTCAGGACTCCTAATACAAACCTGCTTTGTCCATACAAAGAGAGACATCACTGATCCTTTCCCTGAATAATAAGTGATGCTGAGCATGTGTCCTTCAGTGTTGTCCATCTTTCACAGAAGACTCTTCCTCCCTGATTGGATAGTAAGGGGCCTAAGGGTTTGGCCTTCTAATGAAAATTGTCTCCTAGGAGCAATGTCATGACACTGTCTCTCTGGGCTACTCCTTTGCAATATTTTTTGAGTCAATTCCCTTAAACAGACCGAGGCACTGTCTTTCATTTCCACTTGATGTGCACCATCAAGAACAGATTTGTGCATAATAGATGATGACCTGATTCTGGTCAGCAGAGAGAACAACAAGTTGGGAACATGCTGGTTGACTTTTTAAGGTTGTTCATGCATCACAAAGTTGTTTAGTGGTAGTATGGAAACATCCAGGTCCGTAGACTAAATAAAAATTGTGCTAGTGTTCATTGAATTCAGATTGGAAAATACTACACATAGGATTGGTAAAATACTTCTCAACAAAGTTATAATGGTTGATGAAATAGTGATGGTAGTGCCAACACTTCTAGGCACAGTTGTGTCTATTGCCTTCTGTGACCCTCACAATAATCCTGCAGGGTGTTTGGGCTATCAAATCTGTTTTGCCAGGAGGCTGAGTGCTTCCCAAGGGTACAGAGCCAGGACCTGCCGGGGATGGTCCTCCTAAGCCACTTTTACTTGAACTCCAATTCTAGACAAGGCTCACTATTCAGCATCTAGAGTGGTAGTGAATTAGAGATTCCATGCATGTCTTCAATGACTCTCTGCTTCCTTCTCAGAGGGTTTTCTACAATGCCTGTCAGAAGACAGACAGGAGGCTCTTGATCCACTGAGAGGTCATCCGCACGAGGGATGGTTCCATTCATGCCTCTTCTACTCAAAGGCACCCATTAGGGAGCTGGTAGGTTTGGATGCATTGGTCATGTGGGGCAGCCCAAAAGGGTCTCTTCAGTCAGGACAAACCTGTGCTGCCTCCTTTTCTGTCACACCTTGTTCTCTGATAATGGATTCCATAGGGCTGGTGGGATGCCAGGCCACTGACTTGGAGCTCCTTAGTGGGACCTGCCCTTACCTGGGTTTGGCTCTGGCTTATGAGGGTCAGCTTGATCCTATAATCCTTTTCCCCACTTTCTGACTGATGCCAGAGCCTTGTTCCTCCCTGGCTGTCCTGCAGAAGGATTCCCCCAAGTATTTCTCACGCGGACCTGCGTGGATGCCCGGGAGAGGAAGACTATTCCTCCCAGTCTCTGCTCACAGAGCTCTTGCCACTGATGTGAGTGCTGTGGGAGTCTGGATCTCCAAGCTACACTGTGAACTACCTTTTATACAAAATATCTTTGTTCTCATCATATTTATTATTTAGTCATTGCATGGATGATTGGAGCTTGCAGCCCTAATTCACTTTTCTTTCTGGCTTCTTTAGAAAAAAACAAGAGAACTAGAGAAAAATGTAGTCTTTTTCTTTCGAGTTCAGAAAATCATTTTTAGTTGGCAGTTTCATCTGTTTGTCCTGGGTGTTGGACACCCATCTTGGTAAGATGTGGGGTTGAGTCTGGTCCTGTTGATCATCTTTGTCCCCTGCTGCTAACTGCAAGGATCGATGTCAGCCAGGGAGCTTGGTATCCCTCAGGTCAAGTCAAACAGCAAAGACAATGTCATTTCCCTGTTTGGGGTTGGACTGGGTTGATATGAGGGAATTTCTACATTAGGGAAAGATTCCAGGGAATAGGTAGAGTATTTGCAATATTCTTTTTGCACTGAAGGCCCATGGGTGAAAACATGACCCTAATCTAACTTTGGGAACTAGATGTTGTGAGCAAACATCCGGGCTCCTATCCATATGGTTCTATACCTCTGGAACAACCACGTAGGCTCTTTGTGCTCCGTGTCCTCATCCATAAAATGGGATGATCATTTTCACAACACAAGACAATTGTGAACAAACTGTACTAGGAGCCCACACAGTCCTAGAGAAGATCACTCTGTTGCAAAAAAGAGCCTTCAGGGAATGGGAAGACTTCCAGAGAGGATCTTTTGGGCTGGCTGCCATCCGCAGCAAAGTGGAAGACAGGAGCCGGGGTGGGCAGAGGGATCTTTCCCTTTCTGTGCCTGTTGATGTAATTTCTTCTCTCTTCATAGGGAGGGACCTCTGAGCATGAGGACTGTGGGAACTTCATCTACTGCTGAGAACAATCTCAGAACAGCAGGGGCCAGAGGAGTTCTGCTGTCACTTGTGCTTGGGCTGGAAGACCCCAATCAGCCTGGGTTAGGATGGACAGGAGGAAAGCAAAGCCACGACTGTCTGTATATGTGACAGAAGCTCTAGAACTTGACAGACTGTGGGCACTGGGGGCTGCATTTATGAATGGTCATATATAATTATATTTTCACTTTTGGTAACAGTAGTATCTCTTAAGTTTTCTATGAGAAACAACAGCAGTAGTAAGAACACTGCTTGCTTAGCAAATGGAAGAGGACAGCTATGCAGCATTCTTCTATTCACAGTTTGTAGTATAAACAGCACCACCTTTATTTCTCTGTCACCAAACTGTTACTGTAATAACACTGTTCCCTTAGTGATGCCCCATAAACCACCACCCCCATTCCTGAACCAGTCATTGAATTCCTAGTATAGAACCCTGAGATCTCAGGTGGGGGAGCAGGTACTTTATGATCATCTTGAAAATGTTGTGGCTGTAAATTAAGAAGTCAAATCTCTCCCAAATTGGATATACTGTGCATGGTGGAGACATTTCTCTGAGACATTGCATTCTGCTAGTAAGGGTTTCCATGCCTGTGGACCCTGTGGATGGTGAGAGACCAGGCCCCAGGATAACTTTGGCCCTGGAGCTTAGGGAGGATGATGGCTTCCCAGTCAGAGAGCCTCTTGATGTTTCATGGATGCCTCTACATGGGAAGAGGCACTGGTGTCTTTCGAGTTGCATTGCCCTCGGCAACTTGCTCAGTACAGTAAGGGCCTGGGCCCACGTGGCTGTGAAGCCAAAACCCATTCCAGTTCTTGGTCCACTTCCAAGCTGCTCAGTCACTTCCTGCTTGGCCTCTGACAGGCACTAGGCCCCTCTTTTCCTGAGCCTCCAAATTTCCATCAAGTTGTTTCCAGTTTAGAATAATTTGAACACATCCACAAGCAGGAAGCTGCCTTCCTAAAGAAGTAGGAGTATGAATCCTTTTGAAAAATGATTTATTTTTCCCAAGGGCACATAACGAGCCAGTGGCTAAGTGGGGCTCCAACATAGAAGGGTGGTTTGTAAGTCAGGCCAGATTTGTCTGCACCAGGTTAGCTGGCTATACACATAATTCATCAGACTGAGTAAGCCACATTGCATGGAACGGAAGAGCACAGGTGATATCTTCCTTTTCTCCTTTCTTCCTTCCTCAGGCAGCTGCACATTTAATAATGAATTGAGGATGTTCTAGTTACCTTTCTCTCATTGCTGAGACAAAATACCTGATGCCCAAAATGAAAGAAGGAAAGGTTTATTTAGCTTACAGTTTTTGGAGGTTTCAGTCTGTACTCAGCTGACTCCAAGGCAGGGTGGCATAGCTGAGGGGCAACCATTCATCAAGCAACAAGAGCAAATAGGGCAAAAAGGAAAATATGCCTCCTTCTCTCCCCTATATTGTATGCTGGCTACTGGCTCCTGGGTGGGTGCAACACTCACCACCAGTCCCAGCACTAGACAAAGAACCAATCACAAATGCTAGAGTCAGCTGCAGTCATGACTATACGAGGCTTTGGGGGGACACCAAGACATAAGCCATAACAGAGGAGCACTGTGAAAAGCTTTTAAAGGCATCTCTAAGAAGTCCATGTAAGTTGCTTCATTGTTAACAGGTAGGATGTTCTCACAGAAAGTGAATGTACTCAGTCCATTTATCCAAGGAAAAACAAAATCGATACATAATACATAATGCTCAAAGCATACTACTAAGTAAACAAAGGAGTTACAGATCAGCCATTTAGTTTCTTAAAACAAGTTGGTGGCAAGAATTTATATGCAATTTGAACCCATGCTTACAGGAACCCATTGACAGTTCAGAATCTCAACGGACCCATCTCAGTCACACTGCATGGTCCCATCACCTGGAGTCTCAGGTGCTCAAGAGATAATGCATGATTTCTGGGTTCACACTGTCACATGTACTTCCTTGGTCAACTCTCACAAACACTGTAGCCTCTTACTGATCACTAATTTTAGATTGGGAAGGACTCTTATCTATATCCCCTTCAGTCTTCTCATTCTACAGATGGGAAAACTGGGCCCTAACAATTTGGTCACAGAGTGGATGGAGGTGGGGTAATCTGTCCACTTGCCAGGCTCCCAAACATGTCCCTTAGCAGTTGGGACCATTTCTTTCCCATCTACTAGTTTCTAAAATATAGTGCTCCAAAACACAGGAGAGTATGTCTTAGAGGGAGATCTATCTGGAGCCACCTGCAAGGGCTGACTGGCTGCTGCCTTGTAGGTAGATGCTTGGACACTGAGTTCAGCTCCCTAAACACAAAGAGTGGAAATAGGTTTGATTTTACTGTTGGCTATGGAGGGGGGTAGGTTTTTTTACTGTTGGTTGTGGTGGGGGGTGATCTGCACCTGCATAAGTCCCCTGCCACTGCTTGGTGTGGCCTTGATGAGGTTAGGTCCAGAGCTGGAACACCAGTAGCTTCCTTCCTCTTCAGTGGGTACCAAGTGGTTCCCACACACCCTCCTTGGGGTTGTCTTCCTGGCTTTTCAAGGCTCTGCCCTCAGCTCCTGATGCCACATGCCTGTATTGGAGGCTGAGCACCTGGTCTGTCCAGAGACCACCTCCATTCCTGACGAGGGACTTCTATGAGATTCCAGCTGTGACACCACTGTGACAGGAACTATAATATCTTATTATGTTGCTAGCACATTTGAATTGACATCTATTGACGTAAACACAAGTGTTGATGTTAACTTTCTGCTCTAAACCTCACTTAATGCCCCCATCCCCAGTAACTTCTGGATTGGAGGGGTGCTATTTTTCCCCCCCGTACAGACAAGATGCTGTCCACAAGCACAGTCAAGTCAGGAACTGGACCCAGGGAGTAGAGATATTAAGGAATAGAGCTGAGATTTGAGCTCAGGTTGGTGACTTAGCCATCCTGGGGCCTAAACCTGTGAAGACACTCACAGTGCTGTGCGCAGAAGCTGAGCACAAGAAAGGGCAGACAGAAGCACACTCCAGGCAGGGCTGGCCCCGTGAAGAGCACAGCAAATAGGGGTGCACTCAAGGCCCCACAACCCAGCCAGCCACACCTACCCGTGGTTTCTGCTAGGGTGAGAGCACACAGAGGGTCAGTGTCCTTCTGTGTTACTAAATAGAGATTAAGTCACTCTAGGCACAAGAAAGCCCTCCTACCTTCTTTCAGAGCTATGTGGCTCACCTCAGCCCTGGACAAGGACCTGTGGGACAGCCAGAGCCCTCAGGGACCCTGGCAAGCTTGCTTCCCCATGAGAGCCACTGTCTCACGCCAGAGCCCGGCCACGGTGTGCCACTTCAAATGGGCTGGCTAATCGGCCCGCATCTATTATCATTAGCGCCTTTCCGCGCGCAGGTACAAGAGGGGCTGCCAGGCGCTGGCTGCGGCTCGCTGAGCCAGGGGCCACGCTCCACTGCAAATGAGGACGAGGAACACCTGCTCCAGGGCTTCCAGGCCGCCACAGTCATCCTTCACATCTCATGCAACACTTGTTCTGTCAGTGCGCGGAGCTGGCACGGCGGGGGCAGCTCTCTGCCAGGCTCTGTCGCGCCCCCTCCCAGCCCTGCGCTCCTCTGTGCGGGTTCCGCTTTGAATGGCTTTTCAAAGAAGTCTTTTAAAAATGCATCCACTTCGTATTAGCCATTCAGTCATTATGTTAAGGGTTTAAAAATAAAGATGAAAAAACAAAACTTTGTCTCAAAAATGAACTTTTTTGGCAATTAAGATGGAGTTGTGAAATATTAATTGTCCACTAATGGGTTTTGTGCTCCATCACAGTGTGGATGGGCTTTTCTCAGGGTTTCTTGGAATGGATAGTGAAGGGCTGGTGGATGGCTGTGGGCAGCCAGGGGTCTTTCCAGGCACACTTGATGTCCCTGTGTCTTAGGAAAGGTTCTGATTTTCTAGACAAAGGACAGTGTCCTGAGACACCTTGCAAACCATCAAGAGTGGCTGGGGGCCTTAGGGCTGCCTTGCCTGTTTCTTCTCATCTGTGCAGGAACCTCAAAACCTCTCTCTCTCTCTCTCTCTCTCTCTCACACACACACACACACACACACTCACACACACACACACAGAGGCACACAAGTGCACATACGTACCCCTATTTTTTCTTCTGGTTGGAGAATTTCTGTTCTATGACAAGTCTGTGAGCTGGAAATCCGTGAGCCTGTAAGGGATTTATCACTGCTTGCCTGAGTTTCTACTATTTGTGGCAGCTCCAGCCTACTTGGCCTGGGCTGGATTTGAGGACAGAAACTTTTCCAGAGAATTCTGGAAATAGTCCCTCAGTTTCCCCAGACAGTCTGCAAAGGGAGGAAGTCTAGCTCAGGGTACCTGAGAAATACTTGCTCCACTCTGGGCTTCTGTCCTCTTCCTGAGGGAACCCACTGCGTGTGTCCTTATGGCCTGCTAACAGATACGTAGGGAAGGGTGCTCCCACCAGCTGCTAAGTCAAACTTTGGCACTTGAAGAATGACACTGAGCTTGGTAGTCTCTCACCCTCCTACCACCTAAGGACAAAGGTCAGACTCAGGAGCAGAGAGGGTGTTAAATGCATAAAGGTGAAACAGCGGTACAACAAACCCAGGCTTGGGAATCAGTAGTTCTTGACTTGCAGTCGTCACCGACTTGCAGAGTTAACTGTGTTTTCCTGGCTGTGTGTCTTTGAGTGAGTTACCACAAGCTTCTTGGTTTTGATTTCTTCACCTATGAACAGATATATTGATACCTTCCTCTAAGATTCTTGGATCATGTAAACAACGGTTCAGCAGTTAGAAACTCCTTTAATCTGTTTCTCTATAGGTGGGCCCCTCTTGTTATCTTTGTTCACTAAGCTTGTTCTCAGGAAAGAATCTGGCATTATTGAATTTATAATTCAACAGAAATTTAAGAAGCAATGTTACAGCTTAATGGGATCTAGGCATAGTGGTATGTGCTGTAATCTCAGTACTCTGGGATGCAGAAGTAGAAGAACTGTAAGTTTGAGCCCAGCCTCTACAACTTAGTGACTTAGCAAGACTCTATCTCAGAACAACAAAAACCAAACAAGGGTCATCAGTGCAAATGTCCTGAGTTCATTCCACAGTCCTGCAAAATATGAAACAAGAAAAAAACCCACCAAAACCTCAATGGGAATTTGAACTTTAGGATTGCTTTTGCACTATGAGTTTATTCTCTTTGTGTCCTGGCAGGCATGAATGCAGTCCGTGACAACCAAGCTCTGAGGGTGTGCATGTCCCTGTGGCCTGTGGTCATCTGAAGGTGGACCCATGCATTTGTATGGGAATGTTCAAGTGTGTCCATACACATTAGATAGAAAGTGAAAAAAAACTTTTCATACACTGACCAAAGCCTTTCCTTAATTTGCAGAAGTCAAAATTAAACAAAGAACACTTTCCTGCCTCTGTTCTTCCTTGTGTACTCTCGCTTTATGAGCAAGGTGTTTTCTTATTCTCCACTGTAATCACAGGACATTCAATGGGAGCAGGCCTATATTGGGGTCCTGGGGTTGGGGCACGGGTAGCTGGAGAAGGCAGCAAGAGCATAAGATTCCCTCATGCTAAGGTAAATGGAATAATATCTATAGACTTTTCCATGAAATGTATTCTTGCCATCAGCATTTTGGAGACAAAAAAGGTAAACAGCCAGCAAAACTTTGATTCCAACAGAAACTACTGAATTCTTTAGGGGTGAAATCTATGTGGTCTGCTTTTGAGAGTCTTGACTTGGTAAGGAAGACCCAATTCTTTTCTTTGTGCTAGAAGGAGTGTCATATACAAACCAGCTCTAGCTTTTACATCTAAATAACATATTTTAATTTATACATGACTCATTTAAAAAACAAACAAGGGGAACTGCCCAGGGAAACCTTTCCTGTGCTCTCAATTGCAGTGGTCAACATTTAGCACAGTCAAAAATGTTCCATGTGAATGAATGGAATCTTCTAGGCTTTTGCTTTCCAAATCCTAATTTACTCTTGTCTGATATGGGCAACATTTCTCCAGGCTGCTGAGTGGGGACCATCTGAGGTTAGGATGTCACTAACTTAACCCAGAATGGTCATAGGAAAAGACCTCTTACACTGGTGGAGCACTTTAACAGGTATGTGTGTGATAATCCAAAGTTCACACTGGTTCACTTGTGTTGGATCATGAAGTCAGGCTGTGAATTCTTAGTTAAACATTGGATTTTTTTCTTTTGGCATTCAATTTAGTATTAGCCATTTTCCTGCTCTAATATACTGCTGGCATTGCTATTACTGTTGTTGTTGTTGGTGGTGGTGGTATGTGTATCCCTGTGTGTGTTTGTGTGATGCTAGTCAAGAGTTTCATGATGGTTGTAGAAAATGCACTTCCTTATAAAGGTGATGCAGGAAACAGCCATCCTCCCTGGCTCCCTTGGATTGACCCTCCTTGATCTGCCTTCTGCTATTATGCCCTTGGGGCTCTGCTCTGCACACTTGTACATGTTTGCATGTCAACCTTGCCATGTAGGTGGAGGAAGAGCCAAAGAAATTCCACTTAACAGATCTCAAACTTGAGCCTCACAACAGGGCTGAGACCCGGACCCCAGTGTTCCTACCTACCACACATGACTCCTGCCGCCACTGCACGAACAATACAGTAGCCTCCTTACTTGGCATCTCTTTTTTCTATCCCCAGAAATGATAGTCCTTGATTTATGAAACTGGGGGGCTCTGTAAAGTCTTCCCTCTGGATCCCCACCATGGTAATGCAAAGCTGTTCTACCATCACGCCAGCTGTCCATGAAGATAAGGAGCTTGCCTGAGGCCAAGGAGCTGTGCTGTCCTACAACTGGGATTTAAACCCTGGACAGTCTGCTCATGAAGCCTTACCTGGTTCTTCAGGGCTGTATCAGGAGCAGAGGGCTCTGGGGGCACAAGGCTCACCTCCCAGGCTTTATATTTTTCAGGTACATGTGACTGATTAAGGTCTCTCTTCCTCTAAAAAAAAGGTTCAGAGTCCGCGATGTGGGAGCAGTGAAGGATCTTCTTTGATGTCCAAATCCTTCAGCTGAACCTTCTGCCTGGGACACAGTCCAAACCGCTCAGCAAAGAGGGAAGGGGACTGAGGCCTGACTGGGACCATGTCAGTGCATCCTTCTCTCACAATTTCCCCATGCTGCAGAAGTAGCATAGGAAACCAGAGAGAATCTTAGAAATCCGTGAACCTGGCATCCACCCCTGCCATCCTTATTTCCCCAGCCTGCTTTCTTAAAGCATCAGAGTCTAAGGAGAAAAGAAAGACGGCCCAGGGACTTAGAAATGCGTTTGACTCCCACTCCTGTGTATTGCCACAGGGTAGGTTTAGCAGACGTCAGACCAGCCCAGCTCACTGTGGAAATGGGACTTTCCAGGAGGAAAAAACAAACAAACAAAAAAGTTAATGATTGGAATAAATCCTGGCTTGTTTTGGCCTCTCCCTAAGGAAAGTGGAGTTGTTGAGTGGGTTAAATTCTCTGACTTTACCTCCCCTACTTTGCTTCTCAATGACAGTGACAGGGCTGAAGGACTGTGAAACAGGATTCCTGCAGCCACCCTTCCTACACCCATCACTCCCACCATCCCCAGAGGAAGCAGCGCAGCCAAAACGTTCCTTCTCTTACCCTGGACTCCAAGCGCCTCTCCCGCGGCGAGCCATCCTGCGGGCTGCTGCGTGTGTGGGGATTAATGTCCCCAGCATGGCGGGTCAGGACGGTGTGCAAAGGCCAGCATTAATTGACAAATTAAAGCCAAGCAAACCTGGGCAGGTGAGAGGAAATCTCTGAGCTTGATCAAAAACATATTTCTGTTTCAGGTCTAAATAATGGGCTACAGGGAGGCACATCTGTAAATTATACAGGAAGCCTTCTTCAACAACTGATTCACCCTGACAGTTTTACTGGAGTATATGAAAATGAGTATTAAAGATGTGATCTGTAGGCTTCCTTCCAGGAATTCCAATCTGGTTTCAATAAAATGGGAACACTGATTGGAAGTGAAGTTGCCTTCCGGTTTTGCCTTTGGCTATTACGTGCTCATTCGTGAAATGACTGAATTCCACAACTACTTTTAATATTCACCTTTTGAGTTCATCTCCCGCACTGGACACATTGGAATGATTAAAATAGCATTGGTTCCCCACGCTGGGTGCTCTCTAATTTAAACCAGTCCAGGTGCTGAAGACAAATGAGTCCTCCTGGTAAGTCCATTCTTTCTTTGCATGAAGTTGCTTTGCAGCACATCGAGGGCAGAATATTAATGGTAAAAAAAAAATTAAATAAAATAATGCTGCTTGAGTAGATGCCTGAGGGAAAAGATTAAAGTTTGGTTGTGCAGGCAGAACTTACGCTTTGTGTGGGATTGTACTGGTTGCATTTCTTTCTGGGATTTTCTGCTTGAATGCTGTCCCTACAACTGCAGTCACAGCCAGGCAAGCTCTGGCTTCCCCCAGGGTTGTCCTCCTCTTTGTCAGCCAAGTGCTTGGAGGTGGCCATAGATTGACCTTTCCAGCAGGGAGGGGGAATTCTACTGAGTCACCTGCAAGAGGTTACCCCTCTTTGGCTTCCCAGGTCCCGAGGGGCCCATTTTCAAGAGAGCACTACAGGGTTGGAGAGCTTAAAGTGCCACTAAGAAGAGGAAAGATAATTGGCTGACTGCCCAACGCTTTCCCAACAAAGCCCATGTACACCCGACTCCAACCATTAGGCTAACAGGCCACAGGTGCATTTTCTAGCCAGCTTCTCTGAAGTTTGTAAGAGAAGCTTGGTGAATTATTTTTCTAGGGTTGCCAGAGAAGAATGAGGTGTTTTGCTTCCATTTCTGTGCCAGATTTCTCCTAGCTGGGAGGAAAAATAAATTGGTATGTCTTACACTGTGTCCCCATCATAAAAGAGTTTTTATTCAAAGCTATTATGGAATTTTTAGTGGAAAAAATGGACCTCAACCCTGGGGATATTGGACACCAATGGGAGCTATGCATTCAACTTAAAATGTTTTCGTGTGTGTGTTTGGAGGGGGAGTTGCAAAAATTGGCTTTTTTATGTGCAAAATTCACATTTAATTTTCTCTCATCTTTAAAATCATGAAAGTATCCTGTGCATTTAATTTGATATGAAACTTTGTTGTATATGTTTCTTTCTATTTGAGAATAATTTAGCAACCTGTGTTTTGGTTTTGAATGTCTAAAGATGTACCAGTTGAGTATGCCTAAGATAAATCTCATTTCTGAAAATGCTGGACAAAACATGATTATATGTTGGAACTAAAGGTATTTTCTTCCCCCTGGTCATGCAGGGCCCACTCTGGAGCTAGCCAAAACTATGTGACCTGAACAGTGTCAGTTCTGACATTACTGTGGGAATCTGCCTATGATGGTGACCACCTAGTTAGTGGAGGTCATGACTTCATTTATAATCTCAAGTCTTGAGTACTGGCTAAAAATAAAAGGCTTTGTGTTTGCTATTCCTAATATGGGTTACAGTGGCTATGGTAAGCACCATCATGTACACTGCCACAGCTATTAGCCACATGTGACTATGTAAATTGAAACCAATGGACATAAAATTTAAAATTCACTTCCTTGATCATGCTGGCAACATTTCACGTACTTAGCAGATGGTGAGTGGTTATCATATTGGAAAGCTCAGATACAGACCATTTCCATCATTGCAGAAAGTTCTATTTGACCTTGCTGGTTAGAGTTTTATCACAGTCCCTAAGAAAATCAAGAAGAAGATGGGGTCTCTTTCCAAGCCAAATTTAATTGAAACTCTGGGCTGTGAGAATGGACACATGAGCTGCTGACAACCTTTAATGAAAGTGGAAATTTCCCATGTGGGAACAAAGACTAACTCTGACCCAGGGTATTTTGAAGATGAGCTTGGCTAATGATGGTTCTGCCAAAATACCTGTGACTGATAGAAACAGAATGGAATTCTGAACAGTTGCAATATCCCAAGTACTCAAGTACTCAAGTCACTGACATTAATAGTGTGGGAAAAATATTTCCCATTTTCTGCAGTGTTGTTTTTTACTTGGTAACACTTAGATGTTTCTTGCTAAATATGTTTGTGTCCTGCCTCTAGGAAAGTTCTCTGCAGGTTCTGAGCACACTGTGTACTGGGAGGTGGTGAGAAAACTCACCAGCAAGAGTGTCCTATCCTTATTATAACATTTTATTTTTAGCAGGCTACAATTTTTAATACATGGACCTTTTAAAGAGGCTACTTTTTACACACCAGAACCAGTACAAAGCAGCAACATTTGACTCCCTGCTCATCTCAGAGACCAGCACACTTGATGCTTGGTGGAGTATCTAAATTCACCCTGTGTGGCTCAAGTGAACTCTACTCTCTCTTTACCTGTTTAAGAGGTCACACAGAGACTAGTCCAGGGAACTCTGGGCTGTCAGAATGCATCCAGCCTAGCAGAGTGAAGCAACCAGCAAAGGCAAATGGGCAGAAGTGCTATTGTGTAGGGTGCAGTATGTGGTCCCTGGCAGTGGTGCAGATAGTAGGCGGCTGACTCAAGAAGGTAGAAACAATCAGGGAAAGCCTGAGAAAGCAAGGGTGCGTTGACAGTTAATGTTTCGTTGTTGTTGGTATTATCTGATAGTTACCAAGCACTTGTCTTATTCTGGGAAGTGTGCTAGGTATCTCCTTATGTCTGTCCCTTCCAGTTATTACAAGAAGGCTTGACGCTATTGTCTCCAACATACAAATGAAGCAAAGGAAGCCGATAGACTACATAGAGAGAGACTCTTTAGTCACACAGTACAGGGGCTGCCTAACTCAGACCTGAACTCAAATCTCCTTAAAGTCAGAGCTAAATCCAACGCAGTGGGAGTATCTTGAAGGATAGGTTTGACTGATGCAGGAATCCTTGGAGAGCTAGCATCTGGGGCCCATATTTCCTGAGACTTGGGATGAGTCATGGAGATTGCTAGAACATGAATGTGCCTAGGGCAGCTGGTCAGTAGTGTGACTGCACTCGGCATTCTCAGAAATTGGAGCAAACAATCCCAGGCGATCTCAGTGAATGAGGAATGACTACTTCTTTCCTCTGCGATTAGGAGCCAGTGAGCTCTGAGATGGTCAGCAGCATCCTCTCCACCTCGTATCTTTGATGGAGAAGTTACCTGTGGCCATGGAGTAAGAGAAAGGGAAGTCCTGGGTAATATCCTCAACAACCAGAAGTACAACCCTATATAAGAACCCACTGCAGGTCCAGCCCAGGACGCAGGAGAAAGTATCACGGCTACCTGGATTGGCAGGGCTGGCAACGTCCCTGTGGAAGCAGACATGCCAGCATAGATTTCCTGACTCCTGTGTGTGGCCTTTTCACAGTAGATCTGGGTGCCTGAATACCTGCCTCTGTCTGGAATGATGAGGACTTGGTAGTCTTATAACTGAAAGGTAACTGGGCAGGGGTGAGAGTGACAAGGAGATACTTACATGGAGCCTTCACAGTCAGGGAAGTTTTAGAGAGTTTGGAAGCTAGGGATTCCCAACAGCAGGCCCTGCATGTACTACGGGCTTCGCTATTGCATGGGGAAAAGAGAAACAAAGCTTCTTCCTTCGCAGGACATGCTACAGAGCCTTGTGCTTTGCTTTTTAGTTTTATTTTGAATTCTACCTAAAGGGCCAATTGAAACAGAATTTACACCTGAATTTCCCAATCCTTTTTCAGTGATTAGAGAATATGTAGTCAAACCACTGTTGCTAATCTACAGAATCATGAAGCTCAGGTGGTCAGCACCTCCCCCAACATACTGGCTTAAGGTTTTCTTGGTCATTCTCCCAAATCAGTTTGCACATCTCTTATCAGAGCCTGATGACACTTTATTGTCACTGTGGAATTGCCTGCTTGCCTTTCTGTATTGTAAGTGTCCATGGGACAGAGACTGTCTGACCCATTCCCCTATGCCCTGTGTCCGGTGCATGCACACACTCCTGGACGGCCACAGTGAGTGAATGACTGCCATTATCTGTTGGTCTTGTGGGGCTGGGTGGGGATGCTGCACTGTGCCATGCTTGTCCTCAGCCTGTGGTGCCAGTGTGCCATCACGTTGGGTACATGCTCCACGGTCACTGGGGGGAATCCCACACTCCAGGAGGCTTTCTCTCCCACCTGTGTCTGCAAATCTTACAGATGTTGCTGGACATCTGAATGATGTCAAGGTGGCAAACCGTCGCCTGTGCCCTGCCTGTCCGCCTGGTATCCAAAGTTCTGAAAGGAATCCAAGCTCCAGGAGAATGCAGGCTCAGAATGTGTTCCTAAGGGATTTCCCATTTTGTCAAGAGTCTCTTTTCCCCCTTCCAAGCCACTCTGGAGACTAACACGTGGAGGACGGAAATGATCCACATGGCTGCTGGCTGCCTCCATGAAGAGGCTCCTTCTCCTTCCAGCATCTCAGATTTCTGAGGTTGGGGGAGTGAATTCGAGGGGTGACAGTATCTTCTCCAAAATCTTCTTCCACAGAAAACACTGCTAACTACCAACTCATAAAACATATCAACTGAGTTTATTACTTTTAACCATCTTTCCAATTGTGCTATAAAATAAAGGCAGATGCCATTTTAAGATCTTATTATTGTCAAGGGCCGGCTTCTCCAGCAGCACCTGCTTAGCAGCAGTCTGCTTGTTTATGGCTCCTTTTTTTATAGGTGACAGTTTAAGGTGGCGCTTCTTCAGTTACAAAGAGTTCTTCCTACTGGCGCAGAAGTGGCATGCACGGTGGGTGGGCTCGGGCTTCTGCGGTGGTACTGAGGCAGGGTCGCAGGTTCACCTGGGTTTTCAGCTGACAGCCTCGCCACACACATCAGGCTCTGCCAAATGCTCTGCCATTAATTTATGATTTAAAGTAATTAACTTTTGCTGATTAAAGTAATTATTTCAAGTGCATTGCACTCGGGCCCAAACGATGCACACAGCCCCCTCTCCAGTTTGAGCTAGCGGCATGCCAAGTGCGTAAAAAGCTGCACCAGGGATCTCGGAGTGGCTTCTGCCTGTCTCTCGGATCTGCCATGTTTATGACTGACTTGTACTAACTGCTCATTTTAATGCCGGATTCTGGCAGAATGTTGACACAGTGTGAAACCTTCATCCGGTAAACAAGACAAGCTTCAGTTTGGTGACACCGATGACAGGGGAAGCTGTTTAAATGAATCTTGCCTCCAGCCTTCCAGAGGTATCGGGTTTTTGTGTGCTCTTGCTCACTTAGATTGGCCCTTACACTGTGTACAGCTTCATCTGGCTTGCTCCGAGGGTGCAGAATGCAGACACGGTGGACACCAGACAATGCCCTCTAAATCAGCTGCCACAGTGCACAGACCCTCCACTGGTCCTGCTGGCCTGCAGAGGGTGGAGTGTGTGGTCTTCCACTTCCCAGGAGGAGCCTGGCTCTGTCCCAGGCAATTGCCACCAGGTCATGGCAGGAGACAGGCAACAAATGCTGTGACAGGGCTTGCCCGGGTCAGTTCACATCAAAGTACTTTCTTCCTTAGCCATGATGTCCCCTAACAGTGGGACAATGGTCAATCACTGCCATCAGGGCTTTTCTAGTAAGGAGATTGCTTCAGGCAGGAGCTGAGCAATCCTGTGTAGGTAAGGTTCTCAAGGTCAGGAAAACTCTCCCAAATTCCACTTTCTTCCCATTTCACAGAAAGGCTGTGAGCCAAAGCCCAGCCCTCTCATGTAGAGCAAGCTGGGAGGCAGCACACTGAAAAAAAATGTGGATTGAAAATTGAGCTGTTAGGCCACCAGCCTGAATAAAAGGCGCAGACATGCCTGCCGCTGTGATATCCTAGATAAACAATTGTCCTATTCTGTTCCTATTTTTGTGCACCTAGGGGGTGCTAGGGACTGAGCCAAGCACTTTGTATAGACAATCACATAGAGTCCTCACAATAATCCTAAAAGGGGGGATCTATTTCCCATCTTCTAGGCAAGGCATCTAAAACCTAGAGAGGGCAAAGACTCAGTGCACATCACCTAGTGAGCAAGGTCTGTCCCCTTCTAAATTTCAAAAAATATAATTTCTACTTAATTTGTCTTTTTACTTATGAAACCTTTTGGAGAGATATAGTGACCTCCTTTAGACATCCCCAACAAGGAGCCAGAAGTGACCACACTGGATACTGGGTGGAGCCAGAGAAACACAAGGCGTGTCAGTCTTCTTGCCTAGAGCATAAAAAAAAAAATCTATGCTGCTACAAGCCACAAAGGGTCAGGGTGAGGGGCCAGCAACAAAAGCTTTGACTGTGGAAAATGTGGATGTTGCGGCATGTCGCACTTCTGCTCAGTGCTCTTTGGCAGGACAGTTTGGGATATAAGCTTGCATTTTTATCTTTTCTCTTAGTAATTATCCCAATGCCCTGGGCTTTCGGTGAAACCACAAGGAAATCTAATTTTGTATGTAATTAAGTGCCTGATGGGCAGTGATCCCCAGAAAACGATATTTCAGCTTAATGCTGTTGGGCAAACATCACCAAAATACGATGATGCCAAGAACAATCATCTGTGTGTTGGCACCACTCCTCGGTTCACCATGGCAGGGGTCGTAAATAACCCACTTCACTTTCTGGGTGAATTAAGTGCTCTTAAAGAGTGTGAGAGAAGGAACATCAAAGAGACAAATCCCACTTTTATCCAGAATCCTAGGCCATGCCAGGGTGTTTGGGCAGATCCCCTCCTGCCTGGCACTTGCTTACAAGGGCAACTGTCTGCTTCTTGCTCTTGTAAGCATTGACAGGGGTGCCAAATGGCGGAGTCCGAGATGTGACCAGCCAGCAGTGGGCAGAGCCTAGGGGGAGCTCAGGCGGGACACTTTGGTGCTGTCCTTGTCTTCTGAGGGAAAGGACTCAGATGCTGCCCCACCTCCCGCTAGAGAGTCATAGAGCCCGGAAATTTGTTTTTGAGGAACCAGCACCAAATTAAATTTAAAAAGCCAGGGATAGAGAGCTGGAGAGTAAACCTGGAACACTTGAAGGACTCTAACAGAATGGCAGCCATGCTCCAGGTGGGTGCTGAGGACAAGGCTGGAACCCTATCTGCTTAACAGCTGGAGAGCCCACCATCCAGCGGTGCGGAGTGAACAACCTGGTCTGTGGGTGAGTGCAGTGAACAACCTGGTCTGTGGGTGAGTGCAGTTTAGATCACAGTGTTCTTCTGTCCTTTTCCTTCTGCTTGTTTGATTGCTTGAGACAAAAAGAATGAAAAAAAAATGTGTTTCTCAACCCAATTGGTTAACTCTATTAGGCCATTTGTCTTGCCCTGCTTTACTGGGAAAACCCCAGGCTTGATGTTTCCTAGCCACAGGTTCAAATCCCAGGCTAACTGCTTATCTACTGAGTGGCCTTGGGCAAGTAATTTAATTCTCCAAGCCTCAATTTTCTCAGTTGCAAAGGGGAATAAAACATCCCTCCTCCGGCCATCATGAACTTCAGAAATGCTGGGGAGTGGAGCTGAGTTGCAGTCCCCATACAGCAAATAGCAGCTGCTGCTGTGGGAGTGGCTTTGTTGTCATGGTGATGTGCAGATCCTGGGGGTGTGAAAGGACTGGCGCCCACTTCAAAGGGGTATGGGGATATGAGAAAGGTGTAGAAAGCTGCGACTGCATTCAAACCCAGCTAGTGGGGCCCAAAGGAGCTGGACACATAGGTTAATGTTCTTCAAAAACAACATTGCTAGCTGATAGGTACCCGTGGGTACTGCAATTAACTGACCCTGTCCTGGTTGGTACAGAAAAGTAAATGAGGGCCTCAAAAGTCCTAATTCCTAGATACTGAGAATGTTATTTAATGGAGCAAAGACTTTGCAAATGTGATTAAACTACGAATCTCAAAATGCAGAGATGATCCTGGATTATCTTGTAATCGAATGTGTTCTTTAGGGATAGGACAGAGATTAGACACAAAAAGAAGAGAAGGAGACCATGTGACCATGGTCTCCATGATGCTACCATGATGGTTCCACAAGCCTGGGGTTGCCAGCAGCTGACAGATGCTAGAAGAGGCGAGGTATGGGTTCTCCTTTGGAGTCTAGAGGGACCATGGTCCTGCCTGCACCTGGATTTCAGCCTAGTGAGACTGATTTCACACTTGTGGCTGCCTGACTGGGACAGAAGGAAATAACCATTTCATTTCAAGCCACCACATTTGTGGTCATTTGTTCCATCAGCCGCAGGATGCAGTAAGTAAATACCTTTGTCAGTGAGGTATTTATGAATCCACCCTGAATGGCGGTACAGCGTAGAGCTATTAGCAAAACATCAGGCAACAGAAATTGGTGAGTGAACATAGGAATGAATTACATTGCGACTCAATTAGAAATTAGATACTGCTTCATTTTCTTTTAATTCACCTGATCCTGAGAAAGTCACTCTTAACAATTATACTGTCCCTATTTGGCATATTTATTTATTTTTATACATTCAGCCTTGACCAGTCATGTAGCAGTGTCCCGGTAAAGTCCTCAGGACCAGCTGTATGGCCAGAGAGAAGAAAGTTATTGACCTTGTTCCCTCCATTGAATACCACACTGGCTCACAGTAATAAAACCAAGAAAGGAGAGAAAAAGCAGCAGGCTAATGAGGATCTGACCACCTCCAGTGCCTGCCAGGTGAGGGGCACAGAGCTCCAGATGCCTGTCCACACACCTGCACACAGTGGAGAGTCTTCTAATTGCTGATTGTTCACCAGACAATGGCAGCTGCTGCCCTAAACTTCCAGCCGGGCTGTCTGAGGATATTGTACGTGGACATGACTTTGTTCTGAATTTGCCTTCCGAGAACCAGGAGAAAAAACCAGGCTGACACTCCTTGGAGCAGTCCCCAGGAATGGATTGGCCACATTACTCAGCCAACAAGATGAGGACATAAAAGTAAGGGTTTGCTGTGGGTGGTGGCCCTGGCCTCCAGTTCACTCCAGTACTGTTTGTTTTTGACTGGTCATGTTCCTTGAAGGAGACATTAATGGTGTGCTATGGAGACAAGTTTTGGGTAAGCCACCCTTCTTCATGGCTCGTGACCTAGTTCTCTGAAGCTAGCATGGAAGAATGCTCCTCAAGAACTTTCTTCACTCTGAAACAGATTTGCATAATGACAAAAAGGCATGGGTTTGTAGTTAGACCCACCCAGATAGTCTGGGTGCTGACATACTCTCCCTTGATGTGACCTTTGGAACACTGAAACTGCCAAACTGGGGTTCCTGCATATAGAGTTTAATAAAGTAATTCTTCCCCACATCCAGGGAGAGAACTTACCTGCATACACCTGGCATGCCTGAGCAAGGCTGGCATTTGGGATGCTGACTTTGCCCAGCTATTGTCACTATGACATTAACTTTTCTGAGTGCTAGATTCCTTGTTATTTGCATCTTACCACAGGGAACCCCTATAAGGGCCCTGGAGTCCTTCAAGAGTGGGCAAGGGTCTCCTGCTTAGTGGAATGTTGCCTCCCTTAGACCAGCCTGACAGCTTGTTCTCTCTGACTGGGGACTACAGGCAGCAAAAGCCATTAGGAGCAATTTGTTGTCACCAGGCAGGCCTGCTCCCCCTAAACAGTTATCAATGAGCTTGTCAACTCGAGGCCTAACCTCCTTTGTTCTTTTCATCTGTTCTTCCCTCAGAGGCCTCTTCAGAGCCCCAGGCCTTCTCTCAGGACCTGCAACAGGCTGTCATACACCTGTTTGGCTGGAGGCTGGGCCCAGGGATCCGGGTGTGGTAGAAGAGAGCAGCGATCTGCCCAGGCCTCCTGGCTCCTGGTGCTCATCCATGTCAGGATGTCAGATGACAGTTGTTGGAGCTGCAGCTGGTACATCAACCTGTGCCAGGGGCACGGTGAACTTGCTGCATGCATTAATGTGCTCTGCCCTCCCTGAGGAGAATGCACCTTACCTTCCCAAACCTTCTGCTGTGACTATAGTTGGAGGGGAACAGGCCTTGCTGGTGGTGTGGTACCAACAGGCCCAGGAGTCTGCACATGCAGAGGCCTGCAGCAGGGAGGGAGGAGACCCCAGTGGCTCTTATGCTGCCTGTGAGCACGGAGTGGTTTGGAGGTGTGTGTGTGTGTGTGTGTGTGCGCGCGTGTGTGTGTACCGTGGGGAGCTCCATTGAGCTGTGATCCAGGAAAGCTGTAGCAGCCTGAGTAAGACCAGAACCAACCAAAATTCCAAGTTTTAACCAGGTTTCTGAGTACTGTTGCCAGGCAGACACTTGAGCAGACGTGGAATAAGTTGCCATGGAGGGAGGCTGTTGGTTGCAAGCATTCAAAAAGGGCCCTTTTCATCTTCCTGGGCTTCTCTAAGTGCCATGTCATGAATGGTTAAACAAGAAACTTACTTCTGACAGTTCTGGAGCCCAGAAAATCCAAGGTCAGGGTGCTGTTAATGTGGCTTCATTCCGAGACCTCTTCTCTTGGTTTACAAGCGGATGCTTTTGCAGTCTACTCGCATGACTTCCTCTCTGTGCATTCTCAAAGAGAGAGCATGTGAGTGAGCTTTCTGGTGATTTCCTTATAAAGACACTAAAGCCACTATTTCAGGGGCCCTTACTCTCAGCCCCACCTAACTGTGATCACTTCCCAGAGGCCCCATCTCCAAATACTATCACATTAGTCATTAGAGCTTCCATATAGGAACTTTGGGGAATGCAAAAATTCACTGCATAATATGCCACTAGAATGAGCCTACGGCCCACAGAAAAGTAAAAAGCAAGGGCCTTGAGGTGGGCCTAGGTCTGGCAAGAGCTCCTGGAGAGTTGACGTGCCCTGGCATTCAGGAAGAGAGCATGGAGGACAGCCATCATGCCAAGTCCTCTCTGATGATTTGATTAAACCTCTTCTTAAGCAAACATGGTGGTAGAAGATTTGGGAGATGAACAAAGGACAGGAAAGTTTGCTGGGGGAGACTATGTTCTGTGAGGGCAGTCACAGTGAGTCACAGAGAGCAAACTGCAGGTGCAGGACCAACATGCCTGAGAAGCACGCTCAGCTTGGAGTTTCCCTTTCCCTAGATGACCTGCATCCCTAGAGGCTGGCATGCACCATGGGGGCAGTCCCAGTGCCCTTGTACTTTTAGAAAAGCCTTCTCTCCCATGCAGCTTCATGTCCTCATCCTATGGCCAACTAGGGACACTGAGACTCAGTGGAGTTGAGAGTGATTCCCAGGCCCTTAGCAAGGAGAGGCTGAACATGGTTTCTGTGTGGCCATATCTTCATCTGGTCTTGTTGATACTTCTGAGTCCAAATTCTGTGCTGCTTTCACTCTAGGAGCAAGGTCAGCTTTCAAAACCATCATGTGTTTATGAAGCCACACTGTATTAGGTGCCCTGCAAACTGCAGAATCTGAGGCCCTTCACAGAGAACCAATTCTGAGTTTCCAGGGGTTCCAGACCCCCAAAACTGGAAGCCTGGACT
Organism: Dolichotis patagonum; assembly: GCA_004027295.1. Classification (NCBI taxonomy): domain Eukaryota; kingdom Metazoa; phylum Chordata; class Mammalia; order Rodentia; family Caviidae; genus Dolichotis; species Dolichotis patagonum. Next base: position 307,829 of record PVJX010000053.1, read on the forward strand.
CTAATAATGCTTGGAGTCCTAGTTGGTGAGTCTGGAATGAGGACTTTGTCCTGCCCTTTAGGGCCCTTTTGTACCCAGAATTGAGCAGGCTGTATTAAGGCCCTGAGATTGAGCCAATTCTATAGGGAACTGACTGCAGTGGGGTGAGAGGGGAGGGTGGGTGGCCTGATGGAAAGAGGCTGAGGACAGAGAAGGCTTCCATGCTCCACCCTGGCCCAAGGTACCTCCAGAACGATGGAAGGAGCATTTTTACTCAGGAATTTTCTTACCATAAACTTTATCCACCCTGGGGTTCTGCTCCCCAGCTCTGTTCCAAAGAATTCTCCCAAATGAGGGTTCCCTGGAACTTGCTCTGGTGCCACCTCTGTGGGGGTGTGGCAGTGCCAGTACGACCCCCACAGAGGGCTACTCTGTTTCATGTACAGGTCTACATCCAGGCGCTCCCTCTGGCGGGCCAGTGTCTGGAGCTCCTGCCCTGGGCTGAGCTTAGCTATGTGATCAGGGAAGTGCCACCAGTTAACTGACCTTGAGACTAGGTGCTCAACTGAATCTAAGCAACTTGCATGGCTAAGAAGGTCTAGAACAGCTTTGTAGGAAGTACAGTGGGAACTGCCGGGACTGTCTTGTGAATCCAGTAGCCAGGACAATCTCAGACCCTGCCAGCCTGCACACACACAGCAGCGTGGCTCAGAAGCTCAGAGACTGTAACTCCAAGAAGGGACCTCTGAAGGGGCTTGCTTATGAAGGCTAATACCCTCCCCTGATTTCTGGAGTGCCTGACCCCCTTAGAATAGTGTCCAGGCACTGCAACAGATGGTACCAGTCTCCCTCCCCAGGCCACGGGACCTGCAGCAAAGAGGCAGCTGCTCTCCTTCTCCCCGTGCCTCTCTCCTTCTGGACAAAGACCATTATGCTAATTAGGGCCACAGGTCCAGGGCAGCCAAGTCTGCCTCTGCAGGACAACTGTGAGTGATGTGCAGCCCCAGAAACCTGGCTGCAGCTTCCCCGCAGGCACCTGTGCCGATACCGGCATGCCAGCCACTGACAGCTGGGAGGGTCTTCACCCTGCTGGTCCATCTGGAGAGCAGGGAACAATCCAGGTGCCTGATTTTGGGTATAGGAAAAGGAGTTGCTCCCAAGACAATGGGTGCCTTGCTCTCTGACCTTACCTTCTCACTCCATCAGATCAAGGACAAGACAGAGATGATTTGACATGGAAGAGAGAGAGATGCCCCAGCTTCCTGTCCTTTGGAGCACTTTGTGTGATTCTCATGGCCTACAAAGATTCTGCCTTGTGATTGCCTGGACAGGGTCCCTGGTGCATGTCCTGATAGAGGCAGAGTGCTAAGGACCCTTTATTAGTTTTCCAGACCTACTGTAACAAAATACTACAAATAATATGGCTGAAAATAACAGAAATCTCTTCACTTGAAGTTCTGAAGGGTCACAGTACAATCAAAGATACCGTAGAAGTATACAGACAGAATCCTTCTTTGCCTCTCTTTGAGCTTCTGTAATGATGGGTATTGCTTGGCTTATTGATGCATTACTCTAATATCTATCTCTGTCACTGGCTTCTGTCCTCTTCCTTGTGTATTTGTGTCTCTGAGTCCCAATTTCCCTCTTCATATTAGACATCAATCATATTAAATTTAGAATCTACCCTGAGTGAGTACAACCTCATCTTAGTTTGACTGCATCTATAAATACTTTATTACCAAATAAGATGCATTCACAAATTCCAAGCAGAAAAAATTTTGAAGAGAAGCTCTTTGACAAGGATAGATTCTGATGGCATGGCATTTGTCTGCCGTGTGTGTGTGTGTGTGTGTGTGTGTGTGTGTGTGTGACTCAGAATAGTTGCACCCACTCCTCATGTCCTGGAGAGGAAGTATGTTTATCCATATGGTGGTCCTGCTGCCCTGCTTGTGCCCTCTTTAACTACCAGTCCAGCAGGAGGCAGATTGCAGGGAGAAGCTGAGAGCTTTGCCAGAATAGTGAAGAGTGTGGAGAAATCCTTGTTCTAGTTTCCAAAATCTTGGAGATAGAGAGATGTACCACTCAGTGCACACGCTGAACATGTTCATAAGGCTACAGGCAGCTTCATGATTATTGTTTCTTCCCCAGATGGCTTAACCTGAGCCTGTCAAAATCCCCTTCTCTTTGATATTTTTACTGGTTAGGGTGCCCAGGCTTCTGGGCCAGTGATAGCATTCTTGGCTTCAGAATCATGGTTGCAAAACCAAAGCTTTATTGTAAAAACAGTCATCACCCATTTTGCTGAGACATATCTTGCTCAGTGAATTTTTCCATAGGCTGTGTCTGGAAGGAATGTCAGGGCCAGGCACTCTAGATAGCTGCCCAAGGCTACACATAGGTCACAATAACCTGATGAATCCACAGACCTGCCACCTCTCAGACATGGGATAATCTGGAGAAGCAGTGATCCATCTAGACCTTAATTCAAAGACATGGAGACTCTAAGAGTGGTCCCAGGCAAATGGGGACTTCAGCAGATGCCTGAGAAGTGGCCATAAGTCATGGCAGTGATGTCCCCACTGGCATCATCGCTAGCACTCCTGCTCCTGTGCAGGTGGCATGTAAATTTATATGGTCTGGAAGAGATGCCCTGGTCCAGGAGACCTAATCAGCCAGGAAACTGTTGAATGCCTCACTTTCCCCAGAAATATTTGGGGACTGTACCTGTTCATCCTCGCAACTGGTGTGCTTTGAAGTCTCAACAAGACAGTGCGTGCAACAGAGCTTTGGAAGGACAGATACCAGTGGGATACAGGGTGTTATACATGCACACCCAGAGGGGGCCACAGTGACACAAGGTAGCTTCTTGGGGAAAAACACCCGAGATGTGCAAAGGACACAGTTGGCCAACACCCCTGTCAAATACAGGGCCAACAAGTGTGCAAGTGCAGCCTTTTAGCAGGTAGGTGTAATTCACAGAAGTGCAGTTTGGGATCACTGCTCCATTCCCCGCTGGCTTCCTTGGGACTGAGGCAATGCAAGTGCCAGGATGCCCCTTTCCCATCCACCCTGCCATGTCCTCTGTGGGTGCAAAGACAGAAGGCTAGAAGAGGCTTGTCAATGCCATGGGAGTAAATAGCTTCCAAAGCCCTGGCATTTACACAATTTAGGCGTGTTACGTTTATTTAAGGGCTTTTCTTGTAAAGGGTGCAGGGCCCTGAGTGGCCAGATCTGTTAATGCCTTGCACTTTTTGAGTTTAAATGTGCCACTTCTAATGACTGTCAATGTTGACCCAAGTGAGAAACATTCAAACATGTTTAGAGAGGAGGCCATGGGATGCCGTGCCACGAAATTTTCTTCTCTGTGGAGAAAGTGAAAGGAAGATAACACTAGAACTGGTTGTTATTGTGAGTTGAGGCCTCTTTGACAAGTTCTGTTATGTATGTGACTGTTGCCTTGCTCAGAGTCCCTGAGCGTTTGCCTTTGGAAAACACCAAAGGAAAGGCCATGAGGCGGATTACTAGATGAAGCTGTGGAAATTGTCACACTGAATTAGTGGCAGTAATTGCAGCATGTATTCATTCTTTGGAGAAATATTTATTGAATTCACTGTCTGTAGTAATACCATGTTATACCCCTGAAATAGAGATGGACAGGGTAGCTGAGACCCCGCCCTGATGGACCTTACAGTCTCCTGAAGAAGACTGGAAGCAAGAGATTAATCATGAGTCATCTACAATACAGGGGAAAATATGACACTGGTGGGGCTTGGGTCAAGGAAGGCCCTCCTGGAGAGAAACGTTTCAAGGTATTCTTCAGGGACGAGTAAGGAGCCATTATGCAAACACTGGAGGCAAAGGAAATGACAGATTTTGAGGGGAAAAAATGGGGGCAACTTCAAAGACTTGAAAAAAAATTGAGCATGTGATTGATTATTCCGTATGTTGAAGGCATCCTGGTCAATACACATGATGGGCTGAACCCACGGGCAGGAAGAAACTATGTCACAGAAGCAGATAGATAGATGGTGCACGCATTTCAAGAATTGAAATATGGAAATAAGGTACTAGAATGAAAAAAGACAACACCTGCTTTCTAAAAAATTTTAATCTGTCCCCAAGACAGGCATGTGCATGTGCATGTACATGAGATGCCAGTCTCTTTGTTTCCCACCTCTTTGGTGGCCCTGGTAGGTTTATCAGGAGTATTCATCCAGGTGTAAGTCAGAGGATCAAAGATGTCCCTTCAGGAATCTGCCCACCCATCTCTGCAATGTGAATTTCCCTGGTCCTATTACACTGACAAGCACAGAGTCATCAGAAGTTTTTATCTCCTACCTTTTTTTTCCCCAAGAAAATGAAATGAAGCCACAAGTGACATGGTTGGTATTTGGTGTACAATGAGCCTTTTGTAGTTGCCTGGCTGAAGTGACAGATGAACAAACATGAAATGTTAGTGGCATTGAAACAGGTACTGACTCCATTTTATAACTGATAAATTGGTGAGAGGATAAATAGATCCCTGGCCTATTGGACCAACTCCCAATAGATCCATTGAGCTTCACAGTGTCAAACCCCGCCAGTTACCACAGGAGGATTCCCAGGGGCGTCAGGCAGGGCTATAAACCTAAGTGAGCATCTGGGTGGAGTTATCTGGGTGGTCAGAAAAGTCCCATCTAGTGAGGATATTGCTATGAGCAGAGACTTTCACTTGGGGGAAGCACAAGCAAAACCTTGAGAAAGCGGATAAAAAGCCCAGGGGATAGAAGCAAGGATGATGGAGGTGCAAAGGGAATGGAGGGCCAGATTCCAGATGTTTGGAAAGCAATGAGACCAGCCTGCAGTGCTCTGTCTGGGAGCTGAGGGACTGGAGCCTGCTTCTGAGGGCCGGCTGTGGTCAGATGGACAGAGAGGAGGTGGAGGAAGTCTCAGATACAGGAGATAATATCAGATGGGTTTGAGTCTCTGCCCTGTTAGTTTGTAGCTGAGAATTCTTGGACAAGTCGCTTCTCTAAGCCTCAAATTTACTGTCCTATAAAATGGGCACATTTCTTGTGGAGCTTCTGTGAATTGATGTGGATTTAAAAAAACACAAAATAAACAACAAACAAAACAAAAACCACTTACCTGGCAGGTCCCTTGTTATACCCTCAGTGCAGGTCTTAAAAGCTCAGCACTGTAGCTGAGAGCATCTGCAGGTCTCTACAGGTCTCTAAAATGACCCCTTGATCAGGCCTCAGAGCTTCTAGGTGTGCTTTGGCTGGACCAAATATCCTCGAGCAGTAGTGGTGAATTTATGGCACACGTGCTACAGCAGGCTGTTGTCACTGAAAGTCCTAAAAGATTTTCCACTACTGTCCTAGAAGAATGTTTCTGCCACTGCCCACCAGGGGCCTCCCAAAAAGGCATCTGTATAGTAAGGTGACTTTCAAATATTAGTAAAGATTCCCCACCTCAACATTCAATTAAAAATAAAAACACCATGAAACTCAGACTCAAACATTACTGATGTGTTGGAATGAAAATGGTCTATGGTTTTTAAAGAAATTATTGCAAACTTCTGGATCAGTTTGTCAAAGTTAACCGACTGTTTCATTGATGCCTTAACAAGCAAACAAACAAATGAACAAACGAACAGCCTTGGTCTCTGAGGAGGACCACCTGGATGACTCTCCTTGAAAGAAGAGTAATTATCTCCATTTTGGCTAAACCTGGCCCTATTTCCATGTGCTGATATGTACAGAGCTAGCTAGGGCATTTCCTTATTCCCTCAGTTGGCTTTAAGCCATGCAAATCAGTCTAGCCAAATTGCTGATATGTATTTTTTGAAGCAAGGTGTCAGGTCAGTGTAACCCCAACCCTCAACTCCCAAGAAGCCCGTGTGAGCCTCGCAGGAGGGGGAGCCATGCTGCACACTATTGGCTGAGATCGAGCCTCAGGATAAGAGGCTGTGACTTCCCAGGGCATAAAAAATTACACAGCAGAGCTGAAGTATCAACACCAAAACATTAAATACTACCTTGAATTGTGTTATGCACATTACTCCTTCTGCATATCCTTCTCTCTGCATATTGCAGAGGTGATTTCAAACCACTTACCTACCCCAGCTCATGGTACTCATGTACTTCTTGAAACTCCACAGTCACTCATTCCAGAGCCTCTCCCTCATCAAGATAACAAAATTCAGATTTGACCTGGGTTGGGGCCTTCGTTCTGGTTTGCCGTCATCCTAGTTGGACTTGGGATCCCCTTGGCTCCCCACAACTACAAATATGCCTTCGTGTCTTTATTTGTGCCGTGGATTGCACTGGAAGTGGTAGGTTGAAATTAACTTGTTGGAATTCCAGTAACTTTTCCATGAGATTACAAGTATGAACTTCTGAGACCACAACAAGGACTGGGAAGGGCTCTCCATAGGTCTCTAGGGAACAGCACTGGGGCACAGCTTGCTAGGACACAGCATCTTTCTCTCCCTGAATTGAACTTTCCTGCCTGCATCATTTGACCTCTGACCTTTTGTGACTGCGTCTCTGCTCTGAGCACTTGGAATGCTGTGTCATGACTCTTGGATATGGAGTAGGTCTGGGCTACCATTTTCCTATCTGCTTATCTACATATTATACCCATAGTGTTGTGTGCTAAGTTCTTCCCTCTGATTGTAATGTTGACCCAAAGATACATTAAACATGGTCTCAGCCCACCTGAGTCTCTGGAGAATGAACATGAGAGAATTCCCAGATCTGCTGGGGTTGGAGTGGGCACTGAGCAGAGGGAGGCCATGGTGAACCCACATGAGGACGGGAGTGGGACTGGCTTATAACCAAGGGTAAGTATTCCTGACCTGTCTGGGACTGGATTTCACAACAGCCCTCAGGCCAGCGTCAGTATGGTGCATGCCCTTGTGACCCTGCACTATCGTATACCAAGGATCACGGACTTTGGTTCCTACTGCATGGAAGGAAGCCATAACCTGAGCTCTGAGGCCCCTGAAAGCCAGTGTGACATGTTCGCCAAATGAGATGCTCAGCCTGGCCATGGACTGGAATGGGCACAAGGTTTCCTGTCTGCAGGGCGGGTCCTGGAGTCTGGGGTGGGAAATATAGGTAAATGGAAGCTTTTATCTAAATGTGGGTCTAATGATTTTCTGGCTCCAACATTAGCATGGAGGAAATTCTGACCTGTGGCTGGAAAGTGTGGAAGACTTTCTCTGGTGCTTTTGTTGTCATTGTGATTAACTCCTAGTCACAGTGGCTCCCTATCTGCCTCTTGTGTATTGAAGCTAAATGCTTCCTTCTGTATTGACAAACAGAACTCTTCCTACTTCCCTTACTTAATTAGGGCACTAAGAGACTGTGCGCACTAAATGTAATGACCAAGTAAGTAAATTTCCCCTGTTAATCTGCACATTTATCATAGTTGCCTTTGTAAATCGACAGTGACTGGCAAAATCTAAAGTAACTCTCCAATTTATAACTGGAAGATAAAATTCAAATAAATGAACCATTAATGCCCAATAATGTGAAAGTATCATTATAGAATTTCAGCACCAGGTAGAAGCAGTGCTCCAAGAGGGTACTGGCTAGCTCCATCTGGATGGCCAAATTTGAGCTGCTTTGCAGAACTCTGACTGTGTGATCCTAGGGTCCTTCTGGATGGAGCTGATACTCCCGTCCCCTTAACAATGATTTCATTTGCCTCACCTTACATACTGTGTGAGTGTGTGTGTGGGGGGGTGTAGTGTATGTACTTACTATTTCTCCCCAATAGAATACAGACTTGGGGCAGGACTTTCTTCTTATCCACTATTACATTCCCTGAGTTCAGAATATCTGAGGTGTTATAGATTCCTGACTCATATATGCTGAGTGAAGCAATGAATAAAAAGTAAATGTGAGCTGGATGTCATGGTTAATGCCAGTAATTCCAGCACTCTGGGAGGCTGAGACAGAATAATCACGATTTTGAGCCCAGCCTGACCATCTTAGGAACTTGCAGAGAATTTGCAAACAAACAAACAAACAAACAAACAGCTGAGGAAGCAGCTCTAGTAGCTCAGTGCCAAGGTCCAGGATTCACTACTCAGTACTAGAAAAATAAAAATAGTTCTGTATCTGTTTTCTACTGAATCATGTCCCCAAAAATTTTATGTTGAAATCATAGAACCCAGTACTCAGGATGTCTTTGGAGATGGGGCCTTTAAAGAGGTGGTTAAGTTAAAATGGGGTCATTAGTGTGGGTCCTCATTCAGTATGTTGTTAGGCAAATAGGCAGTTAGGACACAGAGAAAGGGAGAGAGACACAAGGCACACCATGCATGGCCAGATAGACAGCCCTGGGGAGTCAGGAGCGAAGACAGCTGTCTCCAAATCGCGGGGAGAGGCCTGAGAAGAAACAAACACTGCCAAATCCCTGACCCAAGACTGCCAGTCTCCAGAACTGCGTGGAGATGAACTAGGCTTGTCTGAGATCCTGCCTGAGGTATCTGCTGTGACAGCCTGAGCTGACCAGCAAGAGCAATGCAAGGGCCTGTTGATGTCTCAGCGCAGACCTGCAGCCAGGGTTTGGTTGGACCTGGTGGCAAGGCTGCTGTCTTGCGCACTGCTAGCCAGGCATAAGCTTTCTGTCTTCCATAAGAAGAGGTGATGGGGTGAGCTGAGATACCGGCCTGCTCCTCCCCCATGATCTGTGAGCTGGACCCACTACTTCCCCAGGCTTAGGGCTTTACCACTCATGTCTGGCTTTCATGTGCTTGATCCAGTTTAATCTTTACAACCGCCCTTAGGGTCAGCATCTTTATCAGTCCAATGTAACAGACAGGAGAGAGAGGGAGAGCTGTGAAGGTTGAGTTCTGTGTTGCAAAGATCCTGGGGAGGCATTGAACCAGGCTTCTGAGTTAACATTCAGATGTGGCCTGAGGGACCACTGCCACGGAGGGTGCTCTGGGTCAGGATTCCAGTATTAGGGCGGCTTGTGGATTTCTCCAACACAAGAGCTCCCTGCCCCTCACCAAGGCCCTTTGTCTTATGTCTCCAGGAGAGGAGAGAGTGAAGTGCTCCCCAAACAAGGAGGGCCAGCTCTGCCCCACCTGTGCAGGGCTTCATCTGGGAATAGGAGGGCTCTTTCCTCTGTTTAGCCATGACCCAGTCCATCGGTCCCTGGGACAATAATGAGTACTTTGTATCTAGAGTCACAATTGTAACATGGGTGTAGATAAGTTGGGCAGCTATAGCAGACTATAAAGGTGGGATACTTGAACTCATAGGCCTCCCCAGCCTCCTCCAGTACCAGTAGTCTCTCCAGAAAAGAGCCACTAGAGGTAATGGAGGCAAAGGTCCAGTTTTCTCCAGGCCCCATCCTCTGTACCTTATGTGACCCCAGACCTCTCCTGGGTATGGTTCCTGCCAGGTACCCAGCTGAGGACTGCATGCCTGTCTCATTCTGTGGCTGTTCAGCAGACTTCCTTCCTTTGTGTGTACCAGGAGTTCTTGCTTCATTATTCTGAAAGTCTTTAGTTTGATGCTCAACCTAGTTAGCTGCATTAACATATTTAAATCACAATTAATTGGAAAATTACAGTAAGGTGTGAAGTGGGAATCATTCTTTCAAATGAGCATCCTTTGCTTGGTGATGAGATCCAGTCATTTGTTTCTTTCCAGGAAGCCTTCAAACCCCCAGCCGGCACATGTGGCCTGGAATGTGGGCCTGGCACGTGTACGCTGCAAGACACGCCTTGTGCAGTGCCAGTCTGCATTCCGCAGCCACGTGCCTCACTGCTGAAGTCCAGCTCAGGTATAAGGTGACTAGCAGAGTCCCAGGAGAAAGGAATCTGACCTCTCTGCCCCATCACAGATTTCCTGGGAGATTTCTTGGAGGGTGGTTGGAATGCAGTGAGTGCCTTTGCGTTATCCCAGGAGCAGCTGGTCGCTGGTTAGCTATGTCCTCCAGGGTCATTGCTACCGTGATGTGGCTTCTCTGGTGCAGAACACTGAGCTCTGCAGTTCTGGTTTAGCGAGGCTCTTCTGTTTCCATGGTAGCCTGGGTCAGAGCAGATAAACTGACCAGCAGCAAAGGCAACAATGATCATGCTCCCTGGGGGCACCTGTCTGTGTGCTGGGTGGAGACACATGTGAAACTGAGGCCCTGAGAGGCCTTCCAGTTGCTAACAGGAAAGCTGGGGCTTAACCCTAGGCAGCAGCTCTGGAATCTGGACACTTGATCCTTTTGCTCTCCTGTATCCTTATGTGTCCTGGCCAATGAGGGCCTGCGTGAGCAGACGTGAGCCCTGAGACTCACTCCTGCTATAGTGAGCTGTGAGGACGGAGGCATGCATGTGCACTCACGTGTGAGTCTCCTGCTGGTGCTGTCCCAGTGTCTGCCACCACCATAGCAACTGAATGCTGGGTCCCCACAGGCGTCCATTTCTCACTGCCCATGGGACACATTGAGCACAATGCCTTTCCTGCAGCCAAAACATGTAGTGTCTCTGTCAGGGTGATGAGGTCCAGGAGGTGGCAAGGTTCTCACCCCTGAGTGGGTGCCTAAGTTCCAAGACAGCCTCTGCACACCACCAATGGGTGCTAAAGGTACCTTTACCTTGCTAAAGGTAGTACACTGAAGGGGCTGAGATACAGCATACTTGGTGCTTCTTCTACAGACATTTTAGAAACTGTAAACTTCCTGTAAATTGGCCTCAGACACAGATGTACTTAACAAAAGTTTGTAAGCTGCCCAGAGGTCCAGACTGTGTACCCAGAAAGAACATGTGTGGCACACTGTGGGTGTAGGCAGACAAGGTCAGAGGGGAGTATGGTGGTGTCCTTACCCAGTAGCACCTGCATTTTCTGACCTGTATGGAGTCCTCCCACCTCTGGCACAAAGGCTGTAGGAAGGCACTATAAGTGATGAGGCTGAATTACTGCAGCCCTGCCTCTGATGGGGAGGCAGATACTAAGGTAAGAAGCAATTGGAGTGAGCTGCCGCTGGGAATTACTCAGGATGGGAGTACGGGGATTCATTTCCTTTCCTGCAAACAGGACTGGTAAGTGGCAGGCATTTGTTTTTCTAGATTCTATGGGTCGCCTCTGGAGTTTGCTCCGTCTGAGGCAGCCATGCCTCATTGCATAGCCAAAGGTCCGCTGGCGTTTCTAGATATTTAACGCCTGCACAATTAACCAATCGTGTTACGTAATGTGTTCTTTAATGCTCCATTTATCTCGTAATTGAACATTTGTGCTTTCTGTTGGACTGCATTGATTTTCACTTTTAAAAAATTCCATTTGAAAGTGCGAGCAACATTTTAAACTTCAAGTGGAGTGCAGAAGGGCAAGGGGAAGTTCCAGAAGGATCTGCCGCTCCAGGGCCATCTTGGCTGCTGCTGTCTGCACTCTCCTCCTGCTGTCTGGCTTGATTTCCTCACCTTATTCTCATGCAACCCCAGTCGCACCTTGGTTTGGAGATGAGGGAAGAGGCTTAGGGGAGGCAGGCAGCCTGAGGAAGAACACACAACTGACAGGAACGGGAAAGGGGATTGGGATTCAGGCCAGTCAGCAGGAGTCCGGAGATAGCTCGTGGCCACTGCAGGATGCTGTTTCCAAAGTCTCCATACACAGCAAGAGCCTGACATGGGCACTGGGCTGTGATTTGCTTCCAGAGGCTTCTTATCCCTGACTGTGCTCTGTGCCTTTGCCCCCTCACTCTGGTAGGGCAAGATTGTGGCTGGCGGGAGGTCTGCTCCTCCTGCCGAGCCCTTGTCTTGTACAACCTATGCTTTCTGCAAACTGTAGGCTTCAGGCTTCTGGCATGCAGGACTGCTTACAGACTGTACTGGTGCACTCTCTGATGAGCCCATCCTGATGCCGAATGAAAGGCAAAAATCAATAGTGGACTTGGGTTCCCTGTGCCCACAAGGCCCAGAAGCTGCCTCCTCTGCTGACTGTCTTCCAGGCAGAGCCACCTGTGGGGAGAGGTGAAAGATACATGAACTAATGAAACCTCCCACAGTTTCAACCTGCCTGTGTGTGTCTGTGCGTGTGTGAGTGTGGGTGCATCCTCTCTGGAGTGCCTGTGCATGTTAGTTTCGGCATTTGTGCATATGCCTCTTTGTACAAGTAGACTTGCATGTTTGTGTGTTATTGTGCATATGCACATATGCCTAAGAAGTGGGCTTATGCATATACACCTGTAGATCTACGTGTGTGTGTGTTGTGTGAGTGGAAGGAGGTGTAGTATGTGGATATGAATTTGTATGATGAAGGCTTACAGTAATGTGTCTAGGGGAACATGTGTGTACAGTGCTTATCTGCGTATTTTGAGTGTAGCTCCTTTGTACATGAGTATGTAGCTGTGTGTGCTATGTATATTTCTTTGCACATGAGTGTGCATTTATATAGGCTCCCACAGGCTCAGAGAAATGTGACAGGTTTCTTATATGAGCAGCAGAGTTAGGTATAAGCTTCTGTAAATACCACATCTGTGTTAGCTACATATTTATGGGCAGTGGGCAGGGCTACCAACCTGTGTGCCCTTCTACAACAGACCCTATTATGGTCCTTGCTCCTCTTAGCAGACATGACAATACCATGGGACCCTGTCACCCTTCCCCAGCTGACTGGTTCCAGATAGACACTTGACACAAGGATCTTCAGTTTCTATGTTGATTAGTGACACCACAACTCCAAGCACTGGACTCAGACACTAAAATTTTTCTCTCCAAAATTATAACTCAGATATTCTCCATATAAGTGGTATTTTCTGTCCTTTAGTCACTATATCTTCTAGTAGTGTTTGTACATCATGTTAGTGGTTGTGTTTGTCAGCTTTTCAATGCTGTGACAAAATAACCTGAGAAAAAACTTACACAAGGAAAGATTTATTTTGGCTGATAGTTTCAAAGGTTTCCATGGACACCTGGCTTCATTGCTTCAGAGCTGTGGTTAGGCAGAAGACCACAATAGAAGGGTAAGGAAGGGAAGCTGCTCACTTCATGGGAATTGAAGTAGAAGCACAAGGAAAAAGTCAGTGACAAAATACACTTTTCTACCTTGTACCTACTTCCACTTTCTCTGAGTAATAGCTCATTCAGCTATGATCTCACCAGTGTGTTAATCTATTGATGTAGTTTTCACTCTCATAATTCAACCACCATTCAAAAGCTCCATCTCTGAATGTAGGAGTCTTTTGAGGGACATATTTATTCTGAACCATAACAATGATGAAGGCTGAAAAAAGAAATCATAACCTGCTGTAGGACCTATAGAATTACTAGGAATCCAAATTCCCTATTGGGATTTTGCCCCTGGAAAACTCTTCCCTGTTTTTGAATTTCATGAAATTCTCTCATTGCATTTTCCAGCATACTCACTGTTTGAGTTTGAGTGGGCTCAATACTTCTCTTACTGCCAAAACTCTCGGGTTTGTCTAAGAGCTTCCTTCTTGATCACCCTTAATAAGAGGATGGCGGAAATTCTGGCAGTAAGTGACCGTGTTCACCATCTTGCTACTCTGACTTTCTCCGAGTTCAGAGCATATATTAAACTTCAGGAAATTTATATTAAGCACATCACAGTGAGAGGACCTGGGGTGTAAGAATCATACAGGTACTCATAGACTCCCCAAATATAGCACTCAGGATTGTGTCCAAGCCTGGTGGAATAATAAAAAAAAATTTACTTTCATCTCTCTTGTCCAGTAATTTTTATGGGGACCCAAAAACTTCCTGTAACTGCTAAATTGGTATGGAAAGGAAGAGGTGGAGAAATGCCCAGCTCAGGATCATCAGACTAAGGGATGGTGGGACAGGTGTCCAGGGCAGCTGCTCAGACTGTCTCCTTCTTTGTCCTGCAGTTGGGAGCAGAAGCTCTGTTTCTTCAGATCTCTGAGCCCACTGCCTTTCCAGGCCTTCTTGCTCTGAGGTTACAGTGCGGCAATGTCTTTACCCTTGGAAGAAGTGCCTCAAATCTTTCAGTCTAGATGTGAATAAGTGAGAGGTTTCAGATTCCAAGAAGCCAGCAATGCCCTAAAGGTGACTCTCCTAGGACAGCCAGGTGAAGTAGTGGTAAATAAAGCCAGGTGGTAAAGCCAGCCAGGTGAGGCTGACGGATGCAGTTGGCAAGGTGAAAGACTAATGGTGGCTTAGCAGCATCACAGAAAGTTCCAGAGACTAAGGAAAGCATATGGTAACGTCATACCCAAGAGTCTATCAAAGAGAGAGCTCTCTCATCCTTTCAAAGTATATTCCTTTTCTCCTAGACATGCTTCTCATACTTTGAGAACAGTGCATTAGCCCATTATAAGGCATATGTTCTTGCACTGTAGTAATGGGGACGCTTTGCCTGGTGTTAGCTGAAGAAATGCCAGATATTTAAACCTCTACTTCCCTGTTCTCTATGGCACTAAATTTTCGTGTTCCTCTCAATTACATCTGACAGGAGTAGTAATTCATTCCAGATGTGCCAATCAGAACAGGTGACTACAATTTCAAGGAAATCCAGGATTGTGTTATATATTTTCCTTTACCTTATTCAAAGTTTGCACAGTGCTTGGAAATGATGCTTCATAATGAAGAGGTGCACTAAGTCCATATGAAAGCAAAGAGTAAATTGTGCGAAAGAGAGGTCCACAGAATCATGCTGATTTGTAGAACCATGTTTATTAAGCATTTTAAGGGAAACCAGAGTAAGAAACACATTTTCCATCATGACCCAGTACACATATTTCTATAGTTCAAATAAATACTTGAAAAGACAATGTAGATATGAAATGTGTTTTGATTCCAATCTACTGTCCTATTGCTGGATTATAAAATGCTGGCGATTGGGGGTCGTAACTCCCCTTAAGAGACAAAAATGTTCCTTTCTGATGCTCACATCTGGGGCCCTATATATCCTGTTTATGCTCCAGGCCAAATAGATCCCACTGACCTACTTAATCTTGCTTAACCCTAGCAACCCCATCCCCCAGTAATAGCCCAGTGGAAAAAACCTACTAGCCTAATGCAAGCTATTGTGGCCCTACAAAACCAAAGGGCCTTAGATATTATACCTTTCAAGAAAAGGGCTCTCTGTTTATTCTTATAGAAAAAGTGTTGTTTTTCTGCCAAGTCAAAAATTGTCTTCTCAAGCCAGTTTGTCCTAGAGAAATTGGAAATGCAAGGAAAGAATGTAGCACTTCCTTCTAGGCAGACATGCTACATCATTTTGGAGAGATAAAAACCTAATTTGGGAAAGTAGAATTTAACTCAACATTGAATGGATGATGCCATTTCAGAAAAATAGAAACTCAACTTAGAAATACAGAAGTTAGCTTAAGCTATCAGGCAACCCTGCTTTGTTACCTTCTGTCCAAACATTGCCTAAACTCAGAACCTTAAATAGAACATTCAACACCCTTGGCCAGGGGCAGCTCCTAGATTAGTGACCCAGGTGTGTGGACACTGGAGGCAATACAGCCTTCACTTTAAATTTTCATGCAGCTGGTTACCTTCTAGGTTTTACTAGGGATCTTCTTTGACCTAATAGCCATGAGTTAATAACTCAATTTCATAGCCCACTAATAGTTTGTGGACTGGAAAAACACTTGAGCCATCCTATCATTCACCATTTTGGTAACTTTTTCTCTCTGGCAAATATTGAAAAGTAGTCCTCCAAGAACTCAGGATTGAGACTATGGATTGCAAAAGAAAGGAGGGCACCCATATACCATTTAAAACTAGATTTATAAATAAACACCTGCAAGTGTTATCGTCCTATAATGAATGTTTCTAATCACAGGTAGTTACAGGGTATTCTCCTACATGCTTTTCCTCTCTCTAGATTAGTAAGGGTTGAGCATCCAAAGGAAGCTCTGACATGTGATGTCTTGCTGCACCCTCAACATTCTGGCAGGAACCTTCTTAGCCTCTATTGGAACTCTTGTAGAGGATAAAGTTCCTACCAGTACCATGGATGAGCAGTGTATTCATTAGCAACAGGTATCTTCTAATCTTGACTGACACCTTGACTGGGACAAAATATACACATCACCTAGTGGAGCATAACCTATATAATCATTCATCATCTATCAAGCATTCTTCAGCAACATCATGATTTTTGTTAAGAAAAATTTCAAATATACCCACTATTGCAGAAAATTATATGCTATTTTTTTCTTGGCTCTCTGAAGTATTTAAAAACAAATTCTAGATACAGTAAAACTGGTTTATGAGCATAGTTTGTTGTGGAAACATGCTTGTAATCCAAAGCACCTGTATATCAAAATGAATTTCCCCATAAGAAATAATGGAAACTCAGATGATTCATTCCACAACCCCAACACATTCATTATAAAAATGATTACAATATTGTAATTTAGTACAAAATATAAAGAAAAATGAACAAATTTACCTTCATTTACCTTTGAAAACTTTTGTGTCTGGAGTGCGGGAGACGAGAGAGGAGGGTTATTGAGTAAGATGATTTCACTACCAATAACAGAATCACTGCTATCTGTTAGCTCAGTGGATTGCTTTTTCTTTTCAACAAAGAACCTATCCAATGACACTGGCTTTCATCTCCTTGTAAGGATTTCATGGAAATGTGATACTGCATTGTCATTAAATGTTCATCACTTGCACTGCTATAACCTTCTTTGGATGGTGAACTATAAACTTCTGTACTGTTTCTCACATTTCACACATTTCCCTAATATCATTTGAATTGAGGGATTCCTTTACTGTATTATTTTTATTTTACTTCTCATACTTCATTGGGAATCTCTGAAAAATACCAATTTTCTGATACAAACACAGTGCCATTATTTTACAACAAAGAGAATTACACATTTGGAATCATCAAAAACCCAATTTCTAGTCAACTGTCCTCAATTGTCTTAGGTCTAATTAAAGCTGGTTTGTATAAATTTCAGTTCAACATAGACCACATTTTGAATCTTGTTGTTAAATCTCTAAATTTACAGTGCCCTCCATTTGCTGCTTGTATTTTATTTGATGACTTTGCCTTGAAGAAACCATTTCAGTTGTCTTTGAGAATTGATTTATCTGTTTACTTTCTGATTGTGTTGTTTAACCTGTTAGTCTATCCCCATTGTCATGGAAGATATCTTCAAATATTTTTCCTGATACATATAATGGTTGTAGAGGAGTCTGTTGACTGGTTATCATATATCACATGTAACAGTGTGAAAACTGGAATTTTATTCCAAAGACTTAGTTAGATTTAGGTTCAATGTTTACAGGCAAAGTTTCTTCATGTATCACAAATTGTAAGCCTTAGTGAAATACCCATAGTGTTTGCTAATTCCTCTTTTAGTGATATAAACTTGATCAGTGTATTCATACTATGGCAACTGATGCCTCCAATGCAAAGTTCCCCATCAGACTTTCACCCTCTGGCTCCATTTACTGAAAATTATTTCCTGAATCTGCTACTTCATTGAGATTTACAAAATATTGCTTGCTTACTCTTACAACCTTTCCATTTCATTATCTGAGATTCATCTGCAAAGAAGAATTTAGGTCCTCAACTAGGCTTACTTGTTTTCTCAGAAATATAATTCATATATAAACAATTATGCTCTATGTAACTTGAAATTTTCCTATCCCTGGGTAAGCATATTTCTAATATGGATGTTCATGATGGAAACTGGAATGAGTTGTCTCAAGAAGTCTGATCACCATAGGTGTGGTTGTATCTTTAGGTCTAAATGGAAAAGCCAGGATTAGCTGGTTGACTTAAGGCAAATAGCTTCCATGAAGATAGAATGCCAGAGGCTCCACTAACTTGCAGGGCCTTCTCTAGACAGATCCAGCAAATTTCGATACACCTAAACCCAGTCTCAATAACTGTCTTTGGCTGTCCTCTCCACTGCAGGAAAACACACTGGCAGATTCAGTCTTTCTAGTAGAGGTGAATAGCCAAGTAATTTTACGTTAACACTGACTTAGAAGGTAGCTGGGTGAAGAGAGGTATTGGAGTGAAAGGGGATAAGACATAGATGGGGAAAGAAACAGCAACAAATGAAAGATTGTTGCTGTGAACTCTCCAATGGGTCTTCTGCTTTTCATTCATCCATGTATAGAAGCAATACTTTTATCCCAGTGAGCCTACTTGGCACAGAAAGCCATGATTTAGATGTCATGTGAAACTTCTCATGTGGTCCTTAAAAAACAGCACCTGAAAAGTGACCATCTAGTGGAAAAAATGTGAGACGTGGCTACACGTGTTGAAAACCCTATTGGTTGGTTTTCACAGGTAAGTGAAATTTGGCTGTGGTAATGAGGGAAATAAATAGTTGTAAATCTTAGAAGAAATTACCTCTAATGTATACTTCTGATCTAACAGTCTGGAAATATGCTCAGAAACAGTTCAACCAGATTCTTCTTTCTAACTCAAAGACAAAGGCAAATGACACATCTTACACGTGAATGTTTAACTGGTTAATATGGAATTACAGGATACAGGTTACAGGTTAACTATACTCTTATCTCACTGTGGACTGTCATGTGAGAAATGGTCCAAGCATATATCGAAAGCTCATGCATTGGTCACTCAATCATTTGAGGAATCCAACCTACTGTTTACAGCATAGCAGGCAGCTTGACTGACTGCAACTTTCTTTCCTTGATTCTTCTGCCTATACACATATAGAATAAAAATGATATATGAGGATATCTTCAAATATTTGCCATCTGGACTCAAATAAATAGGCAGGAGCAGATATCAGGTAGACAGTATAGTTTTGGAGGAGCCTGTTGTGCCTGGTTATTACAGATCACATATAACAGTGTGTAAAATCTCCCGCTGTTCAGAGATTCTTGTACTAAGCAGGTTAATTAAACCTTAATTTGAATCTCCCAGCTTATATGGGTCTGGCCTTAAAATTATCCCACCTAATTCTCTGCCTATGTATGCATTAGTGAAGGAAGGAGAGGTAAGGTAAGGCATTTTATATGCCTGAGTCATTAAATTGACTTAATCTAATTAGTAGGTTGTGAAACAGTTGAAGAGGTTTGATGGACATGCCACCTTAGGAAAGCCAATATATTGAAAAATATTATTTTTCTTTGCAAAACACCAGCCATAATGTTTCTGGTATGATAACAATTCATGGTAAAATTAAATTAGCTACCCTTACCTAGGAATCCCACACAGATACATTTGTCTCAGGCACCTATAAACCTGGTCAGCTATAGGATCTCCAACTTGTGGAGGCAATGATCAACTTCAGTCTGTCTCTGGGACATTGAACTTTATGACTCAAAATGTCTGCATACGTGTGGATATGTGTGGATTGCCAAATGCTTGGTAAAAGCCAGCCATGTCCTCCATTGCCCAGCCCCATCACTGCCTGTACCCCCCGCCATGGTCCCCCTCTTACACATAGCACACTATCACTTAAATGCTCCTAATACTGGACTCTGTGAATGTTTACCCTCCTTTTCACCTTGACGATTGTAAATATACATTAATCTGTTGTCACTGATGAGCCCTCTGGGAAATTTCTCTGCTTCAGTTTAGGACTTTAAAAGTTGTATGTGGGAAGTTTCCAAACCAAATCACACATTTGTCCTGTGTCTACTTCTAGCCATAGGTCTGCAGGACTGACACCATAGTAGGTAGGAGCAACAATGATTTCTTCACCTTAATCCCCATTGCACAGTAGAATCTAGTCTTACATAAGTAACATTAAATTCCTGCTACAGCCTTTGCCTTTGATGCACCACAGAAATGTATAAACAAACCAATGCATATGCTTTTGCTCCTGACTAGCAGAATCTCCAGGAAGAAATAAAATAAAGATAAGAACATCCTATGAGTCTTGTAACAAGAAGTGTTTTGGTGGTTGAACTTGAGAAAAGGCACATGTTATGAGTGGAACTCCATTTTCAACTCACTGCAGGAAGCTGTGTGAGAAAACAGTCTCGAAAAAGGCAATCAATAATTTGTATAGCAGACACAGTATGCTGTTAAATGGTCCAGGTTTCAGATGGATTTGAAGAGGAGAGGAGGAGGAACAACAACTAGCCAGAAGTAACCAGTGGAAGCAACGCATCTACACGAGCAAAGGGGTTGAAGGCATGTACGGAATATTTGCAGCCTGCCTGGGCTCCCACAGAGGTAAATACCTGGGCATTTCTAATTTAAAATAAGATTTGCCGGCTTCCTCCAAGTACTCTGGGCAAAGCCCATCTCAGGGCTGCAAAGGATTCAGGATCAAGGATATGCAGATGCCATGTGTGAGCAGAGATAAGGATGGAGTAGCTGATAAAATTGTCCTGTGCCAATAGTGAGGACCCCCGGCCTTCAGCAGGGCAAAACTGATGGATTAGCATTTTTCTTCAAAGGTCATAGTTACTTTGCTCAATGGGAGGCTGAGAAAGCCTTCACTGATTCTTGTCAGAGAGCAGACAACTGGGGCAGTGTCATAGCTGAGAGTGCGGACTCTGAAGTCGGATGACCTATCTCCAGACTTGATGAGTTTTAGTTATGTTACTTTGGTCAGTTCACCTAACTTCTCTGTTATTTCTTAGGTCTCATAAGTAAAACAGGGGGGAAAATAGTTTTACTCCACAGGATTAAACTAAAAGGATTCACAAGCACTTGCACAGATAAAACAATATGAACTATTAGAAGACCTGCTGCAATAAACCAATCAGAGCACTAGTTCATGACCTCCTGATGGTGCTGGCAGCATGGGTAGGGATTATCCTGGGAGCTCATTCACAGGGTCACGTTGCTGGAGGTACCAGGACTATCCTCCTGGAAGTCAGCTGTGGCTGGAGGCCCCCCATGTGGAGAGTCAGAGGCAGCCAGTTATGTGTTTTGGGAGCCACCGATGTGTTTTCAGAGAGTTCATGACAATCTGGGCCTTTGTTCACACTGCTGGGTAGTAAATCTGTTTTCCTCTCCTGCTTGGCCTTAGTTGGCCTGTTTTCCACTATGTTCTGGCATCTACGAGGTGGATTCCCTCTGGAGTAGACCTTTTTAGGGTGCTCTGGCTGGTGCTGGTTTTTCATCCTTATCATGTCTATGTTTACACATACTCGGCAGAGCTGAGATTCACCCTGCAGGCCATGAGAGTTTAAAGTATTTCAAGTCAACACAGACCTTGACACGTTTGTAAGTCAGGGCAGGGTGAGTTTCATTGAACCTGTCTGGGAATTTGGAAGAGGGCAGTGAGTTGTTGCCTTTATGCTTTGTTTTGTTTTTTGACCCTGTATAAGGCAAATCTATTCTCCTTTCTAAACAATGTGCAGAACCAGCATCCCATCCTCCTCAGCACATTTAAAACCTTTTTGGAGAGGAGATGACAGAACCTTAGTATCTCAATCACCATCTTTGTCATTGGTACTTACAGGAAAAGTTTATTTTGGCTCAGATTTTTAGTTAATAGTCAGTCAGCTCCAAGGCAGGAAGTGCACAGTAGAAAGTCTGGCAGAAGAAAAGTGCTATTGTGGTGGTCAGGGAGCAGAGAGAGAAAGAAAGGAAGAGCCTGGGAGGGAGATGAACCTTTCCCGAAAATTTCTCTAGTGGCCCACCACTTTGGCCCAGGCCCTATCTTGGATGAATCTACGGATGACTTCAGTGAATCTCTGATCAAATCACCTCCCCAAAGCCCTGGCTCTGAATGCATGATACTTTAAGGGATATTCTTAATCTAAACCATAACACTTGGTTAGGAAATTGAAGACTTGCAACAAAGTGGAGGTACATACACCTCTTCATGAATCAGGACTTCTCCATGTAAATGCTCCCCATTATTCAGGCTGGGGGAGTTTGGGGAAGGAGCTGTCTTGTACACTGTAAGGTACTTAGCAGCATCCATGACCTCAAACCACTAGATGCCAGAAGCAGTCCCCTAGTTGTGATTGCCAAGTAATGATACATTTTTCTTTGTCTGAAGGGTGAGGCCAGATATATCTCCAAGTATTCACTGTGACTTTCTTAGACACTGAATGTCTCCAGTGAGGGAGGATCAGGAAGCAGAGGGAGAATGCTCAGGCATAGTGTCCCTTCTCAGAGGTCAGGGTCTCAGAGCCCCTCTTGATCCTGTCCCATCTCTGTTCAGCTTCTGTGACCTCCGAACCTGGTGCCGCTTAGGGACTCAACAAGGGCATCCACATCAAAGCTAGAGGTTGATGAGATGTCAGTCTTCCCAAGAGCTCCAGCTCATCCTCAAAGGTCCAGGTGATCCTGGCCTTCCCTTCTTTGTGAACATCTTCTATGCCAAACCTCTTGGCCTCTGGCACCCCGGCTGTGACACCAGATGTTGAAATAGAAACCCCATTTGCATGAATTGTCCATGCCCATAGCGATATAAGGACAAATGTCTCATTCGTAAATCAGATTTTGACAGCCATGGTTTGGATATGATTTGTCCCTGCCAGAATTTACATTAGAATTTGGTTCCTAATGCAGCACAGTTGGAAGGTAAGGTCATTGAGAGCAAATAATGTGATTCTTGAGACGCTGAGGTAACTGTTGTAGAGATAGATTAGTTCTCAAGAAAGCAAGTTCTTAAAAAGTGGACCAGCTTTATAACAATGGACCGGTGTCTCTCACTGGAATGTGCCCAGGTGCCTTACTGTTTTTCTGCCATGCATGGAGCGGTACAGAGCTTTCTCATCAGAAGCTAGGAAGGAAACCTGCCCAATCTCAGACTTTAGCTCTCCAGAACCATTAGCTAAATATGCACCTTAGAAATTACTCAGATTCAACTAATACAGGTAAAAATATACATCTCAGACATCCTGTTTAAACCAGAAAGGTCACTAATATGGCTTCTGAGTGCAGTCAGAGGTTTTTTCAAGCTGGTAATCCCCTTTCCAGGTTTGGGTACATTCTACTATCTCTATTTCAGCTGTAGCCCTTAAATTAGACATAGAAGACTCACAATTTGTGTTGCTGCTTGAACAATAGCTCTCTATGTATCTGCCTATCTATCTATCTATCATCTGTCTATCTATCTATCTATCTATCTATCTATCATCTATCCTCTTCGTTAAACTCCTAGCATGATATGGTACCATTGGATTGGGCTGCATAAAGCTAGTGAAGTAGGTACTGTTGTCTCCTGCTTAGAGTGGGTAGGTGGAAACAGAAGCTAAAAGACTCTGCTCTGTTTTCTGACAGCATCTGACCAGGGATGGGAAGAGCTAGACTTAGTGTCTCCTTTATGTACATGTCTGACTTACTTTGTGCCCTTTTGTTGTATTATAGTTTATTTATTTTTTTATCATTTGGTCCTTATGCTTTTAAAAAAATATATACAATACCAATGAGTGAAACAAAAATATAGAAAAAAGAAAATGAGGGTATGCATTTTATTAAAAAAATATCAGAGGGAGGTATTTTCTGGTAGTCGAGAAATTTGAGTGTCAAGACACAGTGAGAGGCTCGGTGGCTTAGCATCTCATAGTCTGCATTTTTCCAGGAAATGGAAAGTGCAATTATTTGCAAATATTAGGCAAGTGGCAGATTGTCATGTTTTGCGAGTCACTGTCCCAGTTAATTGAGACATTTAAAGACCACATAGGGAAAATCGGAGGGTGTCACCCAAGAAATCTGACTCCCCAGGCTGGCATATCAGGAGCAGCCTGGGCTGGAATTGGGAGGGAGAAGCCAAATGTGTCCCATGTTCCCAGTGCTAGTTGATTAACAGAGCAGCATCAATCCAGTTCTCCGAGGACAGGTCTGCGGGGCTCACCCTCCTGGCTAGAAGGAAGTGTGCCTGCCCTTACTGGTGGCTGAGGTGGAGCTAGAGAAACGGCAGATGACCTGTGGACATTGCCACATGAGAAGGTGCAACACTGCCAGAACTTGGTAAAGAACTACAGAGCACTCCAGAAAACCCAAATACATTTCAAAGGGCATGTTTTCAAATTAGATCACTAATGCATCTAAATTAAATTTTTGTTTCTTCTGATTAGAAACTTGATGGACATGATACCAGGGTTAGATTATTCCTGCTGCTTCTAAACTATTATTAATGGCTCCAAAGCATCCATGCTTGGGAGATTTATCTAGAGCCTTCATGTAAAGACATATTTAGTTTTTCTTCTCAAAAGCGAAAGTAAGTAACTCATGTGTTTGTCACCCAGCTATTTGGCCTCCTTGTACTCTGTGACCTAAATTATTCATAAGAAAATTGGTTATTGGAGAAAGTGTCAAGGGTCTCTAAAGTGGCTTTTAAATCTAATATCAAAATCATGGGAATATAGGAAGGATAAAAGGTATGTTTTAAGTGGAGCTATGGATTTGTTCTCAGAGACCAAACTGTGAAGAACTGAAAAGCATGAACCAAGCTAATTCGCTTTGGGAGGAGGAGGGGTTCTCCAAGGACGGGTGGAGATGGCCAGGCTCAGTCTGCCTGGCTTTATTAACTCATCCGTAATTAGCCCATAGCTTCGATACAATTTAGCTCATGCCATATGGGCTAATATCGTGCAGAACGGTACCCCCCGTGCAGGTGACAGTCTGTCACATTGAAGGCAGATTAGCATAAAACAAACAACAACACACCCTTAACGACAGTGGTGCCATTTGCCACACCAGAGTTATGGTTGTGTAAGCACTTCCATTAGAAACTCTTATTTTCAAAGATTTTTTAAATTAGTCATTTAAAAAATCACTCTGGGCTGAAATAAAAACCCAGCCAATCAGCTCTTTGCCAGCAAGGTTTATGTTCAATGACACTTGAAAAAAAACATGTGGCACTTCCCCAAGTTTTGGCTGCATACTCTCTTGCCTCGGAGTCACTGAATCAAATACCAAGTGCAACTGTGTGTTGAGTGATAGACAAATCATCATTAGAGAAAGAAAAAGATGCTCTCTTTCTAGGATGAAGCTCACCTGGTCTTGCAGGTTTTATTGACATCTTTGGATTTTCAGTTTGCACTGAAGGTGCTGAGGGTTGGATATGGTTTGTTCCCCATGGGTTCATTGTTACAGCCTTGCTCCTCAGTTTGGTGTTGAAGAATGATATGGAACATTTAAGAGGAGTGGCCTAGTGAGAAGTTTCTAGATCTATCATGGGTGTACCCTTGGAAGGGATTTTGCAGCCCCAACATGATTGGCTTCCTGTCTGGCAAGGTGTTCCTGCCATTGTGATGCCATCTACCATGAGGCCAGGCTAGAGTCAAATGGATGCTGGCACCATGCCCCAACCCTCCAGACTGTGAGAGAAATAAACCTCTTTTCCTTACAAACCTACCCAGCTTTGGGTATTTTGTTGCAGTAATGACAAACTGATTAATATGTGAATGTTGTCTGGAGTAACCAATGATATGTCCCCACTGAGGATGGGCACTGTTTCCATTTATCGGGTTCCCCTGAGGACAGTGGCCTCTGGGTTCCACTTGAAAAGGGTGATCACAGAGTGGGAAAAGAACTGCACTCAAATGTCTATGAGTTTTTTGAGTGACATGTCTCTGCGAATAAAATTTCAACGAGGGGCTTGGAAATATTTGTAGTTTTCAATGCTTCAGAGACCAAAATTGTGGCATGCTTGAGATACCCACTTAAACAATACTACACTTGGACTGGGCCTTGTTGGGCACAGCTTACTTCTAATTCTCACTGTAGCCATGACTTTCCCTCATTCCACTGCCATGACCATGTTAGACCAAGGCCCTCCAACAGGTGAGGTCAAGCTATGGCCACTCTGTTCTCAGTGTAGCTTCTGCTATAACTTTTGCTTGGCTTTTCACCATCCTGTTTCCAATGCTGAAATTCTTTCCTTCTGATTTTGATTCTTCTCAAAATGACTTGGTACCCATGCAACCACTCACCACCAAGAATCTTGAATCTCTGTTTGTAGTTGGTTCTGGTCTTTTGAGATGCAAGAAGCACAAGCAGAAATGTCCTGGCTGGCCTTAAGGGCACAGAAAGAGATCCAAGGGCCAAGAAGTCTTGCTCTAATCTGTTTCCATCCATATATAAGCAGTTGGAACCCTCATAGTTTTGAGTTCACTTTACCTAAATAATTGTATCTCCTTTCCCCCTTTTTTGCAATATGAATAGGTTGTCTTAAATTGGTGACTACTTCAATTGACAAGAGGATTTCAGTTGGTTGAGGGCCCTTGCCAAGAAGCTAGGACTATCACCTGCAGAGGAAAATAAGGAATTTGGGGTATTTGAACTTTCCACTGGGCTCATGTGTAATACATTCTATGGGTAAGGTGAGAGAGATCATCAGAGAGATGTTCTGACATCTCTATTCTAGGGATCAACCTTGGAGATGAATCTCAAATCTTGAAGAAGGAAATCAACAAATAGAACCAGCTAGTAGGTTAACTTTGGGCCAATTTCTAAAGAAATGTGTGGAAAATAAACTCCTTGGGCAATGAGGTTGCCCACCATCCAAACACAGTGCAAACACAGTGGTCCTTATGCTGATGCTGCCCATGTGTCCTGTTGCCCATGGTCCCAGCTTCCCCAGAGAAGCTGTTTGCCCATGTTGTACTGGCAGAAGGTCTTTCTTCAAGGTTAGGTCCCTCCTGGCTCTGCTTAGGGATGTAGATCTACTTACATTTAATAACGTTCAAGTTAAGACACAATACTGGATAAGAACAGAACATTTTTTTATTAAAACTGCTTTATTAAATCTGTTTTTCACCAACATATGCTGGCACTATGTGTGTGGATATGTGTGTGTGTAGCCTTTCCACTACTACAGGACACAGTCTGGCAAGTTATACAGACTCTTCTTTTGAAAGGCAGCTCTGTTTTGCATCACTGGACTTAAATGATTTGTGCTATCCAGACAGGAGCTAAATTTTCCTACCTCTCATTGGCCATTTATGTGACTCTACGGTTTTCAAATGGTGTGATGAGGGAGGGTGCCAAATGTCCTGCCATTTCATAAGCAGCAGCAGACAGAGCTCTTTTCAAAATGCCAACGCTTGGAGCATCTGTTGTTATTAAGTAAGATGATCAAATGTTGAATAGGACTTCAATTTTGTTTTTCCCGTCACTTATTGAGCAAGAATAATATGCAGTTTGTGGACAAAATAAACGTGTTAGGGCCATTGTGCCAATGGCTGTCTTTCTGTGTTCCCATTTATTACTGACTGTAAAATAAACTTTGGCCTTTTTAATAAATGTTATAAAAATGCTCTGTGAATAGGGAGAGTGTCATCCATTAAATCCATTTAACATCATCATAATTAAAAATGCAACACTTTCATGCATTCAGGACCAATGCCCATTAAAAGCCACACTGCTAAACTGAGGAGCTGCATAGCTACCTGACAACCCTACACACACACACACACACACACACACACACACACACACACACACCACCTCCTCCTCCTAGGTCTCTACAAATCTCTGGCTGGCTAGATAGCATCTCCAAAGGAATGCTTTTAGCTGCCTCACACTTCTTCAAGGAAAATGTGAGCAGTAACAAAACACAGGCCAAGGCAGCCACAGACAAGATGATTTCGTTTTGGGAGAAAAGTCACAAGAGACAGAGAGAGCTGTGGTGTTGGGAGCCATCTGGGGAGTGTTGAGGCTGTGGAATGTTCTCTCCCTCTACTTCACGTAATGGCTGATGGCTGCTTTTGATATTTGAAAATAATACAGAGCAGAGGGCAGGGAGCAAGGGCGCCCTGGCAGGACCCGTCTCGCCTAAGAGGTCGCTTAGACTCCGTTCCTACCTTTAATCTTCTATTTCCAGTTTCCTTCTTAACATCTTTCATGAAATTCTTTTCCCCTGTCATGGGCTCCTGACATCGAGGAGCCCAGGAGCCCATGTGCTTTGGAGATGTCCAAAAGATTAAAAGGGGGCCTGGGTTTCTTGCTGTTTGGGAAACACACCCCCTCCCCCCTGATTTAAGGCTGAGACTGAATTCAAGCAGAAGTATGAGGAGCTATGCCAGGGATGTTTTTGTCTGGCATTTAGAATTTGTGTGGGCATCATCTAACGCATCCACCTTTATGTGAAATGAAAGAAATATGCACCTATCAATTTCAAGCTCTATGTTCTAGGAATTTCCTCACCCAGGTGCTTTCTCTAAGGTTTAGCTCACAAAGAAGCACAGACACCTTGCTGCAGAGATTCAGTTCCCTTTAATGGCACAAGGTATGTCTTTGGACATCTACAGAAATGACCAAGGGACAAGCAGCACTCTGTTGATAAGTTCTTCTTTTCCTTGTAAACCATTTTTTAAACAGACTATCAAAGTCTTTAGGATGTCCTTCAAAAACATCACCACTGCTCAACTGTAGAGATTAATCATGGCTCTTTGGTAGACAATGTAGAGGGAACATGTCACAGCTGTCACATTCCTGAGGGGGTGGCCGTCATCATAGAAAGGCCTAGCATCTTGTGACACACATGATGGACCCACTCTGGCCCTAACCTTCACCTCATGATGTGTGTCCACATCTGAACATCATTACTATATTCACTGATCCTTACAGTCTGCAAAGTCCCCAGAGGCAATTTCGTATACATGGGTTTCACCCTCCATAACTCCTCTGTCACCCCCTGAGCCTTTGTTCTTCACTTGTTTGTTGTTCTTCCCTTGTTTGTTGTTCTTCCCGGAGGCCCCTGCCTCTTAGGTCTGCCTGGAGTGTTTTTTGCTACACATGTCCTGGCATCCTTTTCTCTGTTGTCATATTGCCTAAAACCTTGAAATGTAACTTGCCCCAAGTCTTGGTTTTTATTTACTTTCTTTGGGTTTGTTGGTCCCTCTGCTTTTCCTCCCTGACTCCGGCTCTCATGTACGCCTTGTCACCCTCTTCATGTGACATCCTATTCTCCATGCCAGGTCACCCACAAACTCAGAGTGAGGTTTGCATGCCGCGGTCTGAGACAGTTTCCTCCTAGGCCCAAAGTAGGAGTTGTCATGAATCCCTCAGCATAGGCAGTGAATTTCCTGTTTTTATCTGAACTTTAAAATATAGATGTTTGCAGTTTGGCCTCCTGCTTGAGTTTTATGTTTGCCGTTGGTTGTTATGTAGGGACCAGGAATTTATGAGAAGTCTGTGAAGACAGGCATTTGTTGTTCAGTGTTGACAGTTCCTTTGCATGGCTCCCACCCCTTGTCACTCCATTGAATACCAAGGAAGGTCTGGAGATGTAAAGGACACTTCTTGAGGGTAGCGAAGCTGAAGGAAAGCAAGGGAGGGGTGGGATATGAAAAGTAATTATTTTCCATGCTTCCATAGGAGCCTTTCAATATGTACATTGAGGGGAGAGAGACAGACAGACAGACAGACAGACAGATCCCAAGCTCAGACTCCAGTAGCTCCTCTTCAAGTAGACGCACCATCTTTATCCACTGGGACTTTTGGTCAAGGCCAAGGCACAAGCCGTGCCCTGTGGCAATAGGAGCACCTTCCTGCTTAGCTGTAGCAAGGCCCAGCCCAGGTGGATATAGATCCTTTGTGCTTGGAGAAACCAGAGTTGTTCCTTGAACAAATATTTATCCCAGAGCCCATAAAGTCAGAGCACGTATGAGTGTGTTTCCAGACACCAACCTTAGGATTCTGGAACTTTCTTGTGTCACATATTCCAAGCGTGTGTGTGTGTGTGTGTGTGTGTGTGTAGAGGTGTCACTGAAAGATGATTCTGTCCCTCATTCTTGTCCCTAATATGTCACTGACTCCTTTGGGCTCTAGGTTCAAATCCTAGTTCTTTCCTTCAACCATTTAACAAATACTGATTGAATACCTAATATGCCCCCAGTAGTATTTTCTACGGGACATTGGATGAATTCCTTTGTTTTCTTGTAACACAAAGACAATGATAAAAGTTAAAAGCTGAGCAAGGTGAGACAATAAAAAATGATGATGACTCTAAAGCACAGGGCATGATACTGGAATAAAGTGGGAAACGGATAAAGTGTCATAGATTTGACTTTTGAAGGTGAAGGCGATATGGGGGCCAAGCTGGGGCTGGAGAGTGCCGGAGACATCACGGAATGATAACGGTACTCGGATCTTGGCCAAAATATTACCCATATCTTTGACAAAACTCAAATCTATTTGAAGACATGTAGCAATTCATGAGCTTGTTAAGGGTACTTCCTAGGATCCAGACTTCTAAGTTTTCCTCTCTTGATTCAAGAATGGACCAATGGTCAGTGGGGATCTCTGACCCCTTGAGTTCTGCTAGGAAGGATATGATGAAATACAGAAAGGAAACTTTGGTTAGTTGAGAAGGGCACTGAGAAGACTCAACACATGATTAAAGTGATCATTTTTGCTTTCCTAATGAGTAGGGTTAGCCTTATTATCTTTACTATTTCCTATGTTCAGCCTGTTTAAATGTGTCAAATACCTTGTTTTAGAAGATGGAAAAGATTCTTAGGTAGGTGGAGTACTCATCCAAATTGGATATTCAGAGAGTCTCTGGGGTAAATCCCAACCTGAGGTTTCTTACTGACCACTGGACCGTGCTGCCTCAGGATCCATCTGGTCAACCGGCATTGTCACCAGCAAGCATCAGCATGACTTGAGTTTGTCAATTTCAGACAATTCCTGTCACAACATGGAGTCAGAGTTTTATAAATACGTACTTGAAATGGATGAAAGTATGTATTACCCTCGAAGTCCAGCTATGGGTTTGTGGACCCTCTACCCTTTGCAAAATGTTCTATGACAGAGAAACAAATAACAGGTCACCTCTATGCCTTTGGCAACTGGAAAGCTTCCAAGCTGGGTTAAAAATAAAGGATGGATGAGAAGGTGTTCTGTTACTTCTGGTGAGAGAACTGGATTGAGTCAAAATGCTCCATTCTCTTTGAAAGAAACAAAGGCACACTAAGTAGGCAGGGTGGCAGCTGGCAGATTTCTGTTGTATTCCTCTCCATCATAAGGCCAACATGGGTGGTAGTTTACTTGCTTTCTGGGACCCTCTTCTACCTGTGACGGAACAAGTCAGGCCTTCCTCCCTCTGAAGTGCCTCTTCCCTGTGGCAGAGGAGCACAGCTATTTGTGGGAGCTCTTGTAGCCCTTTCCTTTTTGGCCACCTTGGTCCTTGGGAGCCTGGTGGCAGAACTGAAAAGCCAGTCACTTGCAATGTCCCTGTGTTCAAAAGCAGAGAAAAATGCAACAGGAAGCTGAAGGTAAGGCAGAGCAGACTGAAAAAAGGGACTTGCCTGACAACTAAGGGTGGGAAATTCTCCTGGCAACTCACTTTTAACAAACTACTTCCAAAGCTGCTTTAAATCATTTACCTGCTTCAATATCCCAACTGCCCATGTATTTTTCATCCGTTCCCATCCCTACAGGCTATCTACCCCAAATCAGTAAATCCAATTTGTCATCACTCAGATAGGTTTTCAGGCTCCAAACAACCATTTTTTATATAAACCAAATGGGATTAACTTCCATCAGTTGTTTAACTGCAATCAAGACATGTTCATAAACAATGTAAATATATTTACTATATTCCTTTACAAGTCAAGTGCCCACAACCATCCAGGAAATCTGGAGAAGAGAGAGCCCTTCTCGATGCTTTATGGGACTATTAATGAGTATGGATTGCTGTGTCTCTTTAATTTTGCCTTGCCTTGAGGGAGCCTTATTTTCCTAGGGATTTAGGTTGGCTCCCACATGGTAAAAATCAGGATCAATCTTCTTTCAGAGTTAAGAAATCACTGGCACATCCCTTCTTGCCATTTCTCCTTTAGGCTCTCATTTCCCACTACTTCACTAAAAATAACTGCTAGTGGTTTGTGGAATTTGTTTGCTAATTCCCTCAGTCCCAAAAGGTACTTGCTGGTGACATGCAATAAACTTGACCAGCTCAGATTTCCTAAGTTATCTTGAGTCATCACCTGATGTTTCTGGGTGGATGTAACCACTTCTGAACTCTTCAAATGCACCCGTGTGTGCATGAAACAACAAAAAAAAGTGCAGTATTTTACAATGTTAAAGTAACTCTATTTTACCTCTTTCATTTATTAGTGGGGCTTTTAATTGTTCATATTTACAGAGCTCCCCATGTATCAGACTTTGTTCTAGGTATAAGCAATACAGACACTTCCAACCTTCAAGGCACTGACAAGGTTAACAAGGAAGGCATAGGTTTCTAGAAGGTGGAAAATGTGAGTGAGAACTAAATCCTTGCCAGCTTTCTTAGGTGGGATCTCTGCATGTTGTCTTGGGCTGTTATTTAAAATTCTTGGCGAAGAGCACTGGCGCCTGGGTACCTACCCCATCCTAATTTTCAGTCTCTTGCATCTCTTCACCTGCCCGACCCTCTCTGCTTTTCTATTCCTGTGATCCCGACCTCATCTCCCTCACTGCCCAGCACTATCCCGAGTCTTTCCTCCTTTGATCTCTGGTCTCTAGGTACCACTGAGGTCCCTCATGTTACTGTCCTTTGCTATAGTAGCCGCTTGGAGTTTAGTCTCTCTTTTGTCCAGCAAGCAGAAGGAATTCCGGGGATCTTCTGAACGGGCTCCACAACCCCTGCCCCACTTTATGCTGTCATAAGAAGATTATATGCACTTCAGTAAGGAGTGAACATTGGAATAAAATCTTTGGAAAAAAAATGAGAAATAATTGGTTCTAGAAATAGCTACATAATTCAAAAATTTAAGCAGTTTTTGTTGAGACATCTTACATATAACTTTGTTAAGGATTTTCACTTTGGTAAATACGACCATGGCTCAATCGGTAAATTTTCATAGACTTAAGTGTGAAAATTACAGGATCACTTACCTTTGTGCAAAGAAAAGTACATTTTTCTTGGGATCCAATCAACGTTTTACATTTATTATTATTTAAGATGTGTTGCTAGATTTTTGTTGACACTCTATAACCAGATTGAAAAGTATGTTTCAGGGTGGAATTCATTCCATCTGACCTGCCTTTCTGGGCCACTCTCTGTGACAATTCCCACTTTTCTCTGTGTTTCAGCCGCCTGGCTGCTGCCTCCCCACAATCCTTCACTGCCCCCACCCCACCTCCCCGTCTTTATGCCCCATGAATCCTGGGCATCTTGCCATCCCATTACAGCCTCCTTCCGTTCTCCCCTTTCCAGCTCCACATCCCCCCCTTCCTCTGACCTCTCAGGCAGTTCTTGGCACCCCTCCAGGACCCCCTACCTCTGGCTGTTAGAGTTTCTGTGCACAGCAGCTGTGACCGCTTCTCAGCTGGGCCCTGACATTGGGCTTCGTGGAAACCTCATAGGCTCCAGCTTGCAGTGCATGGGGGAAGCCCTCACATGCAGGCGGTGTGAGTCTGCCAGCCAGGCAGGGCTCCAGGGCCCTCTCTACAGCCCCCAGGAAGCTGTCCTTAAACAGGGTACCGCTGAAAGTTGCCTCCGTGCCACCTCATCAAACCCCAACCTTTTCCAAGACCAAGGTCCCTCCCAGGTTAAGCTGAAGGTTAAGTGTGTCTCGGGTTGTCCTTTTCTTCTCTGATTAACTTTTGCTAGGTTATAACCTTTAAGGGAAAAGCATGGCACAGACTCACCGATCTGGAATGGATGCTGTTCAGGTGTGGTTTTTAGATTACCTTTAAACTCTTCTTAAGGGAGGGAAGAAAAAAGGAGATGAGAAACAAACTTTGTCCCATCGTTCCAGTTTTACTTTAAAATGAAAGAACCTAAAACAAACCACTGTCTGCTGATGTAATAACCAGCTTACCCAGGTAATGCTATGTGGAGAATTAGGTGAGTGAGCTCAAAACATTTTTCGCAGAGAAATCGGGCAAAAACGGAACCAAGGTCATTTTAGAACCCTGTGAGTTCTGCGAAGCATCTGATGAATTACACATCAGCTGCCCTGAAATTAAATCCTCCGGCTGTGTACCCACCCCTCCCCCACAGGGCAAGCATATTCTTAGGGGGTTTCAAACTTTTCTTCTGGCCTGAACTCTGTAATTCTTCTCCTTTATTTTTTTTTAATACAGAAAAAGGCGGGGGTGAGGACTGAGCAATATGATCTTCCCAGAGATAGGAAGCTGGGATACAAGCGCCCTTTGTTTCCATCCCTGAAGCCCCAGGACTTATGTCAAAGCCAGAAGGCCGTGCTGGAAAAGGAGCAGGCATTATTCTGCCTCATTTACATTGCAGCCTGTCTGCCTCCTGACCTGTGTGGAGGAATGCATCATTATGGCAAAAACGCACAGGCAGAGAAACAGAAATAATAGATCATATTAGAGAACAGATACAGTATGCAATACCCGACGGATTCCTTAATTGAATGTTTATGATTTTAAGCTTTTTTTTCTGATGCATTCTAAGCCTCTACTCATTGTTTCCTATAATTTGACTCACTGCCTCTTCTGTGTTTCTCTTTCTTCCCAATTTAGGGTAGGTCAACTGCACATCCCCAAACTAGACTTCTACAGAGTGCAGGAAATGAGGCCTCAAACGCCCAGATGAGAATACCCAGTCAGGTGTCGACAATGGAGAGCTGTTTTGTGGATCCCGGTGGCTTCTGGAAGGACCCTCAGTGACTGAGTTGATGAAGAGATTTTACAGATAAAGAAGTAGATTTCCTGGGGACTTCTAACTAGATAACTGCTGACCTAGAATTACCAAGTGTTCAGAGCAGGGATGTTTGCTTTTCAACTTCAATTTACATCATATGGTGTTTTGCCAGGGATATTTTAGATAAAAATTTCAAGATTTCCCCCCATATTTTACTTGTTTTTACTGTAAAATTATCCTGTTATTTTAAACATTATCTCAGCTACATTATATGAAATTATCTAGTTTTATGGCATCATAGATACTTTCTTCTCTCTGGAGACCATCATATCCAATTTTGCACGCAAAGATACAGGAAAACAGAAATCCAAATAGCATAAAACCTCAGAAAGAATAAATGTCTTGCCATACCTGGTACCGGACCCCAGATATACACATGGTTGAAGGTAAAAATTAAAATGAATTGTTTTGGAAGTTAGCTAAGGGCCTGTTTGAGCCCTTGGATTTTTCTGGCTACTTACCAGGGAATGCATAATCAGAGGGAGCTACTAAAGTCCACCCAGGCTGCTCATCAGCCCAGTTTGGGACATCAAGCTCCCCAGAACTGATACCAATGCTACCCAAATGAATGGGGGGGTGGTCACACTGGGAAATGGCACAAACAATCCTTCTGTTCTATACTAGCTTATTTAAATATGACCTAATAGACACGCAGAGTATCTGGGCTGGTAAAAATGCTGAATCAAATTAAAACTGAGCAACAAAATGACTGGGTGGGCGAATACGACAGACCAGGCCACTCCACTCCTCCACTTCATGCCCCAGGGGAAGGATTGGGTCTTGAACTCGTTGTGAAATCTTCAAACACATAATAAGAATTAATCACCATTCCTTCTCTATTTTAACAGCTGCCGGCTACCCCCCTAGCCCTCTGCAGCTGCGGACTTCTCTCCCTTTGCTGACATCATAATCCCATTACAGCTGGAAACTTGTACACATAAAATGCAGATTTAAGCTTATTTTGAAATAACTTATACTTGTTAATTGCTTCAATCTATATCACAGCATAATATCGCAGCTCTCATCTGGCAACCAGAGTCCTCTGTGCCGGGGACAGGAGCTCCCTTCTCTTTACCTGGGTTCGCATGGACCCAAATGCGCAGCCGGACCTGGCAGCTTTGGAGTCACTGACCCACTTGTGGCCTGAATTTGTCCAGAAGTGGCATCTGTCCATCTGCTCCTTTCTCATCTCTCTCCCCAGATGGACCCTGCTGGCGGCTGAGAAAACCCCTTGGAATCAGGTGAGCCGCAAAGGTGCTGCCCCGCTGTGGCGGCTGTCCTGGACCTGTTCACTCCTGTTCCTGAGAGGAAATCGGAGGTGCTGTTGTCTTGACTTCCAAGTCAAGTGGGAGAAATTGATTTCCTGGTTTGGTTTGTGCGCTCTTTCAACAAGACATTTATTTGACTGATTCCACTCTATCCTTTGTATTTGTGCCTCGTTTTTACACAAGTTTGTGCGTAGCCTGAAGCTTGACCAAGGATTTGTTTAGACCGGATTGGTGCAGGTTCTCAATCAAATGAAAAATAATTATTTAAAGAATCTGCATGCATAACTGTGTCCACTGATAAACATTGTAGAAAGGGCAAGAGCATATTTTGTTCCAGTTCTGAGATATGGGTGAGTTGACTTGTTGTGTTTAAATTAATAACAGATATTTTGCCTTCTAGAAAATTGTATGGTAACATGCTTAGAGGAACACATAAGGAGAAGCATTTAAAAATCTACCATGTTAAAAAATAAGTTAAACTTATAAGCATGTCTGGGACACTCTGAACAGGCTCTAAAAAATAAAAAAGTAAAAATAAAAAACCAGCCAGCTGATAGTTTAAAGCACAAAGAAGAACCATTTTTATATTTTGAAAAGATTCAGAATGAATTGTTTTTTTGG
Organism: Dolichotis patagonum; assembly: GCA_004027295.1. Classification (NCBI taxonomy): domain Eukaryota; kingdom Metazoa; phylum Chordata; class Mammalia; order Rodentia; family Caviidae; genus Dolichotis; species Dolichotis patagonum. The sequence goes on from PVJX010000053.1 coordinate 344,149, forward strand.
TTAAAAGGTTCTTTTCTTCAGCAAGTGTTTAATCCTGTGGTTTTTGCAGCCCCCTCTGCTGTTCGTTGGTGGAAGCGTCTGGTTAAGGATTATGAAAGGGCTCCTGCATTTTTTCCCTTACTCCCAGCAGCATTTTGAATTTTAGCTGTGAAGAGTCAGACCTAGAGATATGAGTCACTATGTTTCTTGGTAATTAAACTACAGTCTAATATAACGTGAAAAGCACTGTTAAGATAGAACTTGGGAGTCACCCAAGCCTGCCAACTGGGCAAGAATTTGAGCCTTTGCAATTTCTATGGATTTTGAAGCAGATATAATTCTTCTACTTTGCACTTGAACAAGAGAATGAATTCCTGAGCCCATGGAAGGTGTCCCTGTTAGGTTAATTGCAGAGATCACTTGAGTAGAAATCAATGCTTGGCTCCCTCATGCAAAAACTGGGCTTTGGCAAGCCTGCCTTGGCGGTCTTCAGGACAAGGAATTAGACCCTCTCTTTGGTGTTTAGACCCCTCCCCTGAGTGAAGACTCTCTAGAGGAGAGCCCCTCAAGGCCCCTTGGATCCCTATCTTTTGGCACCATTCATTGCCACCTGCTGTTGTTACCCACGAGTTTTTCCAGCAGTATGATGAGTTGCCAGGCCCATCATGCCTCTGATCAAAGAATACGGCACCCCAATTTGGCCAACAACTGAGTCAGGACTATTCAGCCAGAATTGCCAAGTGTTGCTTCCTCTGGCATTATTTAAATGGACTTGGGTTTAGATTGACATCCCTTGGACAGCCTCTCCTTGGCTGTCCTGTTTGCAGCCTCTCTCATTCTGTTCTCAGGATAGAGTTGCACTCCACCAAGCAGATGACATTTACTGCACATGATAGACCTTGATCATTCTGTGTGCTTTCTGCAGAGCTGTGGCTCTGTTTATAAAACCAACTGGCAGCACAAAAGCAACTCCTGAGCTGGAAGGCAGTCAAGGTATCTTACACTATAGGCATAAAAATTTGGTCTCCTTGATGAAGGGGACACCCAGTGCTCAGTTTGCTGTTTCCCTTTGTGGTATACACTGTGATCATAAGTCCTGATTCCACTACAGAGAAACCTTAGCTTGAACTCTGCCTCCCCTGAGTCCTGTGTCTTAAGTGGAATTCTTTAAGTCATAACCTTCACGCTCATATTGGAAATGTCCTTTGGACATAATGTCTAGGACAGGGATCAGGACTAAGAATGCTCACTGCAGAAATACAGCACTCGGAGGAAATTTTTATTTTATATCAACTGATTGGTAAGGAAAGATGGTACTTGGTTTTCTTACACACATACAATGTTTTTTAGTCTCCTAATAAATATTAAGACTTCCTAGACATGCCATAAATGAACAAACTGTATAACATTTACCTATCCCTGTGCTGTTCAGATGGTTAGTGAATCTAATAATGAATTGCTTTATTCACAACTGAATGTCATCTTGCATATTCATACTGATTTTCCTTTTGCAGATTGGGTCTATCCCCATATTTGGGGCCACGGGGAGTTTCCCCCTATCCTTGATGCCTGGATAGGGAGCAGGCAGGTGCAAGTGGCCAAGAGGCTGCTGGATACTCCTGGATGTGGCCAAGAACTTGGCACAAAGACCCGAGGCGGCCAGGCTGCATCTCTTTGTATGCATCTATAGTTTTTGTGATTCTTCAGAAAAATTTTAGGGTCATTGGATCCTTAGAATTCATGCATATGTCCCATTTGCAGTGGTTTGTATTTTACTCATGTCCAACGGATTTCCCAAGTCTCTCTGGTACTGTGTTCCTAACCTTGCAGCTTGTTCTTTCATCCAGTCGGTAAACAAGCAGTCCCTCCGGCTCCCCACACAAACGCCAGTGCATGGATTGGCCATTAAGAAAGCCTGCTAGGGGATCTGCTGCGTGTCTTTCTGGGAAGGAGGCACATCCCCAGTATGATGTCCTTTGCTCTGCTGCTCAGGCTTGGGACTGGCGTGTCCCTGAGATCCAGGTCTTTTGATTTTACTGGTATGTGCTATGGCTGCATAATTTTGTGTTCAATGACTTGGCTTGAAGTCTCCATAAATGTCTCTGATTTCATTTCACACTTAAGCAAACCAGATTCCTTGGTGGATCCACAGAAAGAAGAAGGTGCACTTTGGGACCGTCACGCACTGGTAACCAGCGCGACCTCTGAAGTGAGGCCAAGCTGGAGGTGCGTTCACGCTGGCTGTCTGGAACTGCTGTCTTAATGGGTCTGGGAGCAGGGGCCTCCACAGCCCACTGGTCAGTCACAGGGGAAATGGACACCTCAGCCTCCCTCTGTAACACATGGAGCATCCAGTCCTGCCAGGGACCCTGGGTGACCACAGTTTAACAGTAAAACTACCAAAAATCCAGTTGTCTGGCCACCAGGATCAACCAGGCAGATCCTGGTCCTTGTCATATAAGGATGAAGAGAAAAGGAAGACAGAAGGTAGAAATGAAGGACAAACACATTCAGGGAATTCACCGGAACTAAATTAATAAAGTTATTGTATTTGTGTGCATATATCTTTTTTAGTGACATTTGTCTTTTCTTGGATTTGTAATCCTGCCTTACTGAAATTGAAGTCAATCACAGAATAACTTCCACTAGTTGCTGTCCATATGATCCTTCTCTGTGTTTTTTATTTGTGCGTGTATCTGTGTGGTGGTGTCCACACATGCTTGATGATATCATGGGAGTGACTGTTCCTTAAAACATGGGATTCAAAGGTCTCTATGCTCTGTACACACCTACAGAGCCAGAACCCTAAGTGTACACTCTTGACCTTCTTCAAGAGTGAAACTTCTGAGAACCAGGACCCCCACCATAACTTCAGGGAGGATGTACAGCCATGGAGCCAGTGCCCTCGGCTCTAGTGGCTTTCTGATTTATATCAATATTGCATCTGCCAAGAATCCTTTAGTGTAACCTTAGGTACACTAAGGTGTGTAACCTTAGGTAAGTCCCTGCAACTTTGAGTCTCAGTTTCTTCACCTGCAAACAATATAAAAATGCTCAATAAAGAAAATCTATCTGACCATCATCCTATTTTAAAAATCTCCCTTCATTGTTACCTTGAGTTATTCACAGGCAGTTTTCACTTAATTATTTGATTTTAGTTTTGTAAAGAATGCAATTAAGGAGTCTTTTAATTATGTGGTACCCCGTTAATCTCCCAAAATGTTTGGGTTCATTGAGATTGTGTAAAAGTTATAGATTAAAATTGCTATTTGACTTAACAACATGTAAATAAGTATATAAGTTCATTTCAACATAATTCCATACGAAACAATAAATGTAATTAAAATTTTCCCTGGTCAATAAGTGAATTACTATTTGGATGTATCTTCCCAACACAAGCAGAATGAATCATCAGCAAAAACATATTCTTTAACATAAAATCTGTTGTACAGTTAGAGAACTCTGTGGTATTAGCTATCATTCATATTTTGGGTAAACTTACCATCTCACTAGATATTCCCACTAATGAAAATCCAGGAGGCAGCAACCGAGGTGAAACCTCACTGTCCATTAACTGGCATAGGAAGCAAATACTTCTGGTTTGCAAGGGCTTCAAAGCAGTGTCCCCATCCCATCATCTTTAAAATGCTTGGTATTTTTACAGCTTTATCTTGATGGTGACTATTTAGGTGCATTGTGAAATAGGCTAAAAGCTGAATAATGCACTTCCTGTTTTATGCCAGGAAACAGCCAAGACAGTAACACCACTGAGGCATCGACTGAATCTCAGGTGATGCTGAGGCTTCTGCTTTGGCATTCTATCTTCCCTGCAGCTCTCATTCTGTGAATGTCCACTGGACAGCATTCTAGGAGCTGGGAATACCACTGTGAGCAGGCAACACCCATCCTACTTTCATGGAGCTACTAGTTGTTCACCAGAATTCTAACAAAGCAGGAAAATTAATATTCCTTATCCAATCTCCTTCTTTCCCTTCTAACAGAAAAATGATTGAATAGATGAAATGATTGATAATAGGTAAAATCCTGTTAAATACAGAAAACAAACTCCATTATCGGGCAATCAAATATTTTCCTAACAGCTTCTACATCTTGTTTCTAAGAATTTCAATTCATATTGAAAACTGGTATAAACACTAGTGCATGGGAAGAAATATGTAAATAAGCAGAATGCCATGCACATTTGGAGAAACCCAAGCTATGTGAGCCTTGTTAGCAACTGGGAACAGAACTTAGAATCACTGCACTAAGTTCCACAGATCTGGACTCGTGCCTAACCTCATGTTTTATATTCTAGTAGGCTCTTGACCAAAGAAAAACACAGGTGCTATCATTGTTCAGCAAAGGCTTTTATTTATTCAACATATATAAGAGATCGTAGATCTCTTGCCACCTTTGTTCTTGATAAAATTACAAAAGAAGCTCCCAACACTCCGTTAGCTGTGAGGACGGATGGGCTGAGGATCAGGAGTGTTGGGCTGCTGGCCCTATCCAGTTGGTCCTTCATGAGCCATGTCTAGCCATGGCCACCCAGAAATGCCTGTCAGACACATGCTATACAAGACTCCAGCCTCCTATGGGCTTCCAAAAATTCTTTCAGAAAAGCTATGGCACCTGACTGTAGCCCATGCTTCTTGGAAGGTGATAGACTTGAGAATTCCTTGGGTTTTGTCATATACTACATGTCACGTCACTCTCTGTGTTTACTGTATTGAAAAGGACCATCATCTGGGACTCAGCTACTCAGTTCTCTGAGAGGAAGTCCTTGAGTCAACACCACCAAGTTGGCACGCTGATGTGTTAGGAAATCGATTTCACGTTTATATTGGTGATTTAACATAGGCAAGCCAGTCAACACTACTGTTATCCTCCACAGACTGAATGTTAGAGGATAATCAGGTGACAATTGACTGGAGTCTCCTATACAGCAGGACTTTTAATGTTTTGGGGTTGCTCAAATACACATTTCAGTTCTTCTTTTGCTTTTTCCCAAACTGGCTTGTGTATGGATTCCTGCCACCAAGTCTCTCCAGAGGATGAGTGACCGGAGTTCCTTGCAGGAGTCATTATCTCCCTAGATGGAATACTTCTCGAGTTAACAAATACAGACACACATTCGACATCTATAAATCTATGTATCTTTATCTATTTGGGAAGATATATCCCCCACATACAGCTAGATCTCTACACACACGAGCATGTGTGTGAACGGCACATGAGCACACACACACACACACAAACACACACACCCCACACACACTTAAAAGGACCCATCTAAATGGATTTACTTTCTTTTTAATATTTCTGAAGGCTGCTTTATGATCCTGTTGACCTGCTATTAGTGGAAGCTTAGCTTTCAGCAAAGGTAATTAAATTATAAAATCACTGCTGCAATCATCAAACTACTCATAAAATAAGAAATGGAAAAAAAAACCTGAAATAAAAATCTTGCAGGCTTCTCTTGTAATATTGCTCCCTGATGTTAATTACATTTAAATGGGTGAGTACTATTTTGGTATCATTCATACGCCTCCAAAAGTACTTTCCAGTTTATCATACCTGTCAACCTCAGTGCATCACAGGCTAATACTTTATTAAGAAAAAAATCATTAGGGAGCCGCTGATCCCATTTAAGTACATTGGGCAGAATGTAAGACTAATTAAAAAGCATATTTTTACATTATTAATTTCTGAGTTTCACACTTAATGAATGTGAAATGACAGGGCTACTATTTTTACATTCTGGCACTCTGGGCTTTCCAGTCAGGGGAATTAAATTCTGGGGATTTTTGCAAAGATGTTGCTTGGGAGATTTGTTTTCAAGGAAACCTAAGTTTTTTTAGCTGTGCCTTTTCCTGGGAAATTATACTAAAGCACATAACAGCCACTTAAAAAGAGTAGTTAAATAGATGTTATTTTTTTCATCATACAGCTATAAAAGTATTTTAGATGAGGTATAAAATATGGTTTTTAAATGATATTATGATTTGCAAACACTAAAAAATAATTGCAGTGCAGTTGAGAGAGAGAAAACATCTAATCTTTATTGTGTAAGACAATGTGATAAAATATTTTACAGCCAAAAGCTCATTTTGCATCTGGAAAATTGTGTAAACTGATGGGGGAAAAATCTCATTAAAACTAAAGGTTATTTTTTAATATTCTCAGAACAAAGCAACACATTACAGCTAGATTTTTCTTTTTTAATATTTATTAAATCAGGCACTCACGCAAAGGCCCAACATTCGATATAAATAAAGGCATAAACTGACAAGACCGTGCAGATGGACAAAGATGAATTATGTCAGGATGCAAAAGATCTATGTTAAGAAGAAGCGTGGGTGTTCTGGGGGTCTCGTTAACTATATTCGGTTGCAGGGATATATTATTAAGTATTAGGTGTTACATTACTTAAAACTCTGCCAGTGAGCACTGGCTTCCCTTCCTGAGTCTGCACACACAAGCCCATTTTTATAGGGCTACGCAAGGAGGAGGAGAAGGAAAAAAAATTCCTTTCTTTTTTCCTTTCTTTTTCAAATGTGCTTACAATTACCTCTCTGTATTTTTATTGTCTTTTTACAAACCACAAAACTCACACTGGAGGCAAAGCTTAACTGCTGAGACTTTCCTCGTGTAAATATTAGGAAATTACATTTGTACAAACTGCGGGGCTTTGCAAATGGGGGCTGGAGAGCCTCCAACACAAATTAATCAGGATAAAGTTGCTCTATGTTGAACATGACCATAGTTTATTTTCTTAAAGTATTAATTTGTCAACAGCTTTCCTGCCTCGGCGTGGCTCATTTGGCGGGCAGAGGGAAGACACAGATGTGGCTGGCGCTAGTTGCGTTTTCACCTTGTGGTTTTAGGAACCAATTGCAGTTAATCAAAACAAAAGTGTGCTTAATTTTTCAGTACGAATGTTTCATGTAAACCTTTAATATCACATGACAGAAATGTGACTATACACGTAGGTGCTGCAGAAAGGTTTTTCAGGGAAAAAGAAGAAACCAATTGAGTCTGATGCTGAATAATTGATGTCACGTTATGTTTTTTAAGGGTTTCGGAAAGAAATGCTTTTCAAATTCCGAGTGTCTAATTTTCTGTTTCTTTCAAAGCGCACTCCATGGGTCCCCAAGCACTACAGGCCGAGAGTTGCAAATACAAAACAACCTCATGCCCTAAAACACTGTGGTATTTTTAATTATAATCATGATTTTCTTAAAATATTTGTTCCTTGTTCTGTTTCTGGAATGCAGAAGTGTGTGTAATGACCTCTATTTTTCAGGTTTGCCAAAACAAATTAAGGAAAATGCTCAGCTCTCCCCTTGCCAAATGTTTAATGCTTCTCCATGAAAGCAAATCTTATTTGTAATGTATATTAAACCTGAAGTAAATAATGCATCCTAGGCAAATGCTATTGTGCAACTATGAACAGTAACCAATTTTGCTTTTGAGAAAAATAGATCAGATGAAGGATTTAGTCATTTAAGGAGCACATACCTCGTGCACATGAACCTAATAGGCCTATCAGAATATAACACCCAGGTATGAACTTTATGTCTTATCAAACCACCTACTTACCAGTTCTCTCTCTTTAAAAAAAATCCTCAAGTGTTCTATGACCAGGTCTCGAAGCGAATGCAAATGAACTCTCTAAAATCCCACTTTAATTTTTCCCACCTAGGATTAAGGTATTAGAATGATGGGCTAATTTTACAAACGATACACTTTTTTTTTTTCCCCTTCTCCCATCCTCTACTCCAAGCACAGCAGAGAAGCAACAGGCCTTCAGGGGCAGAGGTCTCCCCCACCCCCTTAACTGCTGGGAGGACCCTGCCAGACCAAATCATTCATTTTCCACACATAACTATACCTCTTTTGAGTGTAGATCGACTTTAAGGCGGTTAATAAGAGACAATTCCATGCATCTGGATTAACTGGCTCTCTCAGCCTCTCAGGTCTTCCGAGGTTGTTTATATTAACATACATCTTCAAATATTATTGACACTCTCCTTGTTTTATTAGTTTGCATTTACCTTGTTCACCATTTTATTATTCAAGATTTCCGTTGTTGCCAAGTATTAATCAATGTATTCTGCTGCTCAGTTGGGCAAGCCGTGTGGAGTGGAGTGCCCCTAGGGTTACCACAGCCAAGAAGGAGAAAAGTGTTTTAGACATGTACACAACATGTGGTTTACTATTATCATTAAATGAGGTGAACTGGGACTCTATACATATGGATTTTGAATTGCATAAATTTTGATTGATATCATTTGAAGACTGAGGCTCTGAAAGGCTAGATTTTGTGAAAGACGATACACAGACCAGCTATTACCACATACAATCATACCAGGAAAAGTATCTGAAATGAGCAAGGCAGCTGGCTTTTAAATAGCTAAAACATAACATCAATACTTATTTTGAATAATGGAAAAAAGAGGTAAAAGATGTTGACCCCTGCCTGACAGGAACATATTCCAAAAGTAGAACTGGCCCCCTGGGGGCGGCCCCTGCTCCACAGTAGCTGCCAAGCCTTGCTCTTTTTCCCTCTTTCTGCCTCTTTCTCTTTCTCAGCCCCCCTTCTCCCCTCTTTTCTTTTTTTTCCGCAAAAAAAAAAAAGGGTAAATATTTTTTTGAGCATTAAACCACTATGGACAAACAGCTAGAAAAGAATTTTCACAAATTCAGGAAACACTTGAGAGGTAAAACCAACATCCTGAGACAGAAGACAGGCCAGCTTTTGACACTAGGTTGGACCTGTGAGGCCTAAAACCTCCAGCCAGGAAGTGCTTGCCCAGGGTCAGGGCTCCAGAGGCCCCGCGCGAAGGCAGGAGAGCGCGCAAGTTTCCATGCTCCACCGAAACCAACAGGCCTCTTCATGGGAAATTGGCTGAAAATGTGCTGACCGGCATAAAACTTTTATTAGAATCCGAGAGTAGGAACCTGAACTTCCAGGGAATGACGGGTCTGGACTGCTTGGGAAGCACGCAGCCAGCACCAAGATCCGGGCGCGGGAGGGTCCTGCTAACTCCTTGGGGCTTGGCGCCCTACGAGCCACGTTGCACCCTGAGACCCAGCGCGCCCCCACGAAGTGTGCCAGGCCAGGATTGGAGCGCCCCAGGTCCCTGAAATCCGGCAAAGAGGAGACCGAGGCAGGGGCGCACAAACCTTCACTCCTGCCGAGCTCCGGAGCAGGGCAGACTTTCGGAAAGGGGAAAGGGACATAAATCAGGGGGAAAAAATAGTTTCTGCACATTTTCAAAACCCACGTTGCGCTCTCTGAGGTCCTTTTCATTTTAACCAAATCAGGGGGAACTTGTCCTCACAGCGGAGGCAGATGGAACAATAAATCACAGGCGCTGTTGACTGCCTGCAGTGCGCTCTCCACAGCTGTCACTTTTTTGTCTCTTTGGTTTTAGCTGACATGGTTTGAGGTCCACTGTGAACCAATCTGGACTTCTTCTTCTTCTTTTTTTAACAGTCATATCCATCAAAACGACCAGTGGCCATCAGCCCGCTGTGGCCATCGATCGGGTGGCCCCTGCCCTCCGCGCGGGCCGGCAAGACCCGGCTCCTAGGTGAGGCCGGGGGACACACCTCGTTTTCGCGGAATTTTCCCCCCTGTTTTTTCTTCGCCTCCAGCTACAGCGGTGATTTTCTGAGCAGTCTTGGCTTACGTTATTAAAGTTGCATCACGATAGATACAGAGCAAAGCAGATAACAGCCACCGCGCACCGGAGCTGGAAAGACCGCGAGCCTCCGGTTCGAGTTGTTGTTTTTTAAGTGTGAGGAGGCGCCAGCGAAGCTTGGAGTTTCCAACTCGTTGCTTATTTTGCAAAGTAAACAAGCAAATGTTATGTGCATAACCTTAGCTGTCTCGGTAAAGGTCAGCGCGCCCCTGCTCATTTCCTGGGCTGCCTTTTGGGGGCACTCTGATGCTGGGATTTCCTCGGGTGTTGGGGAAACAAGACGTGCTCGCCTAACAAAGACTCAATCTACAAAGGCTGCAAAACAAAAACATTGATTACATTTGAACTGGAGTGCGGAAGTTTGCTTCGGTGTGTAAAATACTTATAAACCCTAAATAGCAGGCAGCAGGGCTTGGAGTCCGTGGACCAAGAAGAGATAGTCCATAGATTTCTGGGAGAGGAAGATTCCCCCTGGCTGGCCCCAAAATTCAGGCGATCCACGGCTGGATTAAAATATCCCACTTAAAGTTTCGCTTGGAATTGGTGTTTCCTTCCAAAGTTGCTTCTCACTTAAACGTCTTTGCAAGCACTTTCATTTGAGCAGAGATGATTTTTACACAAGTACTCAGGCTTGAACTCAAGCAAGGACCCAGCACGAAAAAAAAATTATATGTGGAAATAGGGAGCTCGTGGATACACAATTTTAAAAAAGACTGCTTAAAAAATCCCCAGTTAGGTCAGGTTAAATTTATTATATTCTTTTATAGCTGAACTCTATAGTTTTGACTTGAGGTGACATTTGAAATGCACCAGAAACCTTTGGAATTTCAGTACTATATATTAACTATGAGGAAGAAAATAAAGTTCCACCATTAGAAGCTAGGCGCTTGCCTTAAAATGTTCAAGAAAAAAACGTTAATTTTTTTTTCCCCTGCAATTCTGTTTTTTTAAAGTGTGGAGTGAGTTACTTGGGCAGAGCACCCAGCTTAAGCACAATATCATACATAGCTGTGAAGTACATCTGTCCTTCCTCTGTATTAGAAATTTTCAGAGACATCACAATGGGGGAAGGCTATTGCTCCTATTTGTAGCAAAACACTTCATTTGGTTAATGTGTCGCTTTGTTCTTCAGAGGAGTATTTTCTGGACAAGACTTTGATCCAAGTGTTTTTATGTTTTGAACTCTACTGACCATGGGTACTGTCCACCAGGACTGAAGGTGAATCTTTTTACAGAAGGCTGTCAAAGGCAGTGTCAGGTTAATTCCAAGTGAAATGTAAAGGGAAGAATATTTTCTGGAAATGTTCTCACATTTTGAGAGAAGTCTCTTCATGCAGTTCTTATTTTAGTTTTTTGTTTGTTTGTTTGTTTGTTTGGTTGGTTTAAATAAACTCACCTCTGAGTTTAGAAAGTAGATTGAATATGGAACCCATTATGGAAGCACTGTTTACATCTAGCAGCAAATGTTTTGCACTGTGGCAGGTGTCTGCAGCAGATCTTGTAATCCTCTCTACCTTCCTGGTAATCACAATAGAGAGAGCCCTTAAAATACCAAACAGGCACTCTGCAAATGCCCGTGCCTCCAGCGGGTCTGAACTGAGCACTGCTCTCTGCTGTCTTATCACCGCTGAAACAGCAGAGAAATGTGCCATGCTGATGCTGGCACTCTGCAGGTCAGCAGTACCATTCTCTGTGCCATTTCAGGAGTTCTGCCTTCTGAGAGTCAACCAGCTTCTGGTTACGTTGCATGGTTTCTGAATATAAACAGTTTTGTTTGAACACCAATGGAGAAAAGGCAACACAACATGAAACAATAACAGGAAAAAAAACTTAATTCAAGCCTTAAACTAAGCCTTATTGCTACATATTCATTGGTTTATATTGAATGGAAATCTGAGTGGCTAGTTAGCAAAATGCAGAGTTGGGTTCTTAAAAGGCAGATGCCCAGAATTGCAAAACAAAACCTCTCTCTCTCTCTCTCTCTCTCTCAATTAACTTCCTATTCTTGGGAAAGGCATGATAACAGGTTTTATATTCCCTTGCTTTCAGTACATATAGCTTGCAGACTTGAAGAAAAGGAGACAAAGTCTCAAATGTTGCCCTAACCACAGAGGCCTCCAGGTGTGTTCTCAGCACACGCGATATACTTGATGGTAATTAAGGACTCTGCTCTTTGGTTTGCATGACACATTTTTCAAATCATACAAACTGTTAAAAAAGAAACAAAATACCTTTCAAGCCACTACTATTTGTTTTGCCAGTCTCACCTCCAACCTTACATCTGCATTCCAGAGCTAAATGACCGATGCTTTCAGCTCTAGATGAGGTTGTGTTTTTCACTGTGACCTGAACATACTCTTTGATGGCATTATTGGGGGCTAAATCCCCCCTGTGGTTATGGTATTGTTTTATTTCAATTTTTCACTTGACTCCAACTCCTTGTCCAAAAGTACCAGGGCAACTGGAGAGTCACCGGGACTTGATTTGTCTTGCATTTGCCCCTTGGAGGATAGGATTCATTCTTGCTCCTTTAATCACTCAGTTTAGGGGTACAGCAGAGCCGCAGAGCCTCCTTTTAGGGGACTCTTGATCAACAACACACGCTAGTATTTAACTGCATTTTTCAGAATCCCTCCTTAGACTTCTTATATTTTGTTTGCATGTGTTAAACTCTCAACAAAAAAGACATTTTAACATGTTCACATTACTGTCTGTCAAGACGTAAGGGGAGCAGCCTTTTTCCTATTTTAGGGCTTCAAAGGAGCAACATATATATGTGTGTATATATGCGTATACATATCTACATATACACATACTGTATTTCTTCAAGAGTTTTTCTCATGTCACCGAAATCACTCACCATTTATTAAGAATAAATCCTGTGGCATGCTTCCAGGAGTAGTGCCTAGAAATGGGGGAGGGGGTTACAAGTAAGTGTTATCCAGGATGAGAGATTAAGGCTGACCACAGTGCAAAGGCTGGATTACGCTGACATTTTGCAGGTGGCACACAGGTAGCCAGCTCACTTGAGCAATCTGTCCCTGTGTGGAAACCTCAGCCTGGCTCTGCCAATGCTGTGGCTGGTGGTGGCATTTTTAATGCTATTCACAATACACCCTCTATTTTATAATAGCACAGCCAGCTGTGGCCAGTAATTGCATGTCTTTGTTCCTAAGGTTTTCTAAAGAGCACATCAGTAGGGTAAACATGGATTTGCAGAGTGTTTTTCCTCCAGCCTAAACAAGTGAGTCACACTATCCGACCAGTCCTCTTGGTCTGCAAATACTGCTCCTTCTCCAGGAAGTTCAAGGTCTGTAATTGAGAAGAGGAATGACCAGGGACAGGCAGCCAGACTTTCTCTCAGCAACATTTGAATATCTTAAGTAGAGAGTGGCTGTGAGCAAAATAAAAACATGTCATGTGCCCAGGTGACATTTTGTAGCAAACAAGGAAATCACAATCCAGGAAGTGTTGTATTTTATGCCAACAACAGCCTGACAGTTTTCTCTGTAAAGAAAACATGACACTTTTCCAAATATCAGAGGAGACGTCCACTGCTCATGGGATTCCTGTCCTGTCACTGAACTGGAAGGTCGCAGTCTGGCTTCATGATTTCTGTGCCTTCACGATGTGGTGGTGGAGGGTTTGCACGCTAAATGCTGTAGGCTAAGGGAAATCTTTCCCTTCATCTCTGAAAAAAAGTGACAGGAGGAAAAAGGTCCTATGTTGACAGCAGTAACCTCTAGGTTTAAAGGCTCTGCCCTAAGCAACGGCAAGGAAAATTGCCCATGCTAATGCGTTGCCAGAGCGGTCCCACATATGCAAAGAGCAGGGTGCCAAGCAGACCTGTTTCACACCAGGTTGTACGGTGGCCTGTGGTGGGAGGGCTTCTTGTTATGTCTTCAAAAAAATCACGTTTTAATAACAACCTTAGACCCAGTGTTTCTCCACCTCCATTTCACACTGGGCATGATCAAATGTGCTGTCTACACTGTTCTTCAGATGGGGGGAGCGATTCTGAGCAGCCCACACACTGGTATTCAGGGGAACCTGCTTTTTGGGAAAGCTCATCTGTAGAACTGCTTTGAGGTGTCTTAAAATGCTTATGGTCATCCTGTCATTTCCGAAAAGTGCACACCAGGAGAGAACCTCCGTAGGCGCATGTGAGCGGAACATCCTTCTGGAAGGGGGCAGGTGTGCGTGTCGTGGCGCCAGCCAGCCTGTGTCCTAGGAGGACGAGCGGAACAAGGGAGGCAGCGTTAATAAGAATACAAGACTGACAATGAACACACAGTTTGCTTCCCTTTCACAGTGAGGAGACTAGACTTTGAACCCTGATAAATGTTGATGCCCTGTTTTTATCTGGTCTCAGCTGTGCTACTGAAATAAAAAATTCTTTCAACCAATTTCTTTTAAGAGTGGGGTTCCATTTTAATTAGTAGAAAGGCAAAATGTCACTTGCCATGTCAATACATAATTCTTTAAGCTAAAGGGAAGCAGGCTGCTGCTTACAACTCTGAAAAAAAAATACAGGAAAAAGCCAGGCTTGCAAGTGGAGAGCAGAACTGAAACCGATTTGCTCTGTGCACCCCCGACACACCCCTGCCTGGGCTCCGGGGTCCTCTGCAGCCCTCTCTACAGCTTGGACTCCAGGTTATATGCTTCCTGTTGCCCCTTTTATAAGCAATAAGAATTTAATAACTGAGGGCAACTCTATAGCAATATTTATATGGGTCAAGTGGCTTAAAAGTATGCAATAAATGTAAAGTTATGAACCACATTGCCCCTTTTTAAATAATGCAATGAACACGGAGATATTATGTTTCATATTCTGGAAAAAGGTGTTTCAGGCTAAGCTCTTGGCGTACAGCAGACATGAAAAGTTATACTGAGCCCATAACAAAGTCACTGCCTGCTTAATATGGTGTGTTATGTCGAGCTCCTCATCCTAATCTCAGCCCACAGCAAGAGGGTCCCAGATGGTACCAACAAAACCTTAGCTTTCTCATTAGCAATCAGCAAATTCTCCTGGTGTCTGCTAGTTTCAATTCAAGGCAAGTGCCTCTACTCCTAGTGTGAAACCCAGTAGGATAATAGAAATAATGTTGCCTAATCAGTGGCGAACACTTGAAATCCCACATTCATAATGGGGTGGAGTGAATTTGGCGAATTTGCAGCTTTAACAAGTATTAGGAGCCCTCGTCTCCCCCAGAGTATGACAGTGTCGGGACACAAAAGCTGAGGCCACACAGGCCCTGACATAGGTGGTCCCAACTTGCCCTGAGCCCTCCAGGGCGATCATGGTGGGTAGGTTCTTCCTCGCTGGGAAATTGGTGGAAATAGATATTCTGAGATTCTCTTGGTAAGTCTGAACAAAGGAAGATGTCTTGGGTTGCGTTCCATTGCAACCTTATGGTGGCAGTTGCAATGGAGTTAGAACTGTGTTTCTAGGCTGGTCTGGATGGTACTGCCCAGACTACATGACAAACTTATGGAATTCATAGAAGTCCATTCCAGCCTGGCTCTTTTTAACCTCAAGGGGCTGAACCCTGACTTACACCTCCTCATTCGGTACTTTTCTGCGGGGAGTAAGTAACAAGTTGGCCTGGAGGTATTCAGTACCCCTGACTCATCTACCCACATGGTTACTCACCTACCCACATGGGTTAGGGTTAGGGCTACATACTCTTAAGTACAAGGTCCTCCAGTGTAGATGCAGGGAGACCTGCACTGAGATGCACTCATTTGGCAAGTGGCTTTCGATCCCATGTCCCTTTCAGCACCTAGCCCACATCTGTACCAAGCTTTCCCTGTGCACCTACGCCTTATCCCAGTCCTCTGCCCAGAGACCTAGATCCCAAAGCCTACCTGTCACAGCTCAAAGAGGCCAAAGCCTACAAGGCCGAAGCCTTACCTTCCATTGAAAGATAAGGAAAAGGAATCGTAGCCAAGTTTCAGCTGGGCAGGTTTAACATGGACAGCTTCAGGGTGGATAGATTTTTCAGAGTTGGACAGGTGGGCTGAATGCAGAAGAGGCCTCTCCCAACATCTGACCGTAGACACCAGCTTGGAAACAAACTAGAGAAGTGACTCAGAAGTCAGGGAAGTTCTCTGAGAGGACTTCCTCCTCCTCATATTCCTTGCCCCAGGGCCAGAAGGTGGCCAATGAAAACACGCACTCTCAGTGCCACTTTGCACCAGGGGCCTGCCCATCCCTTCTCCTTGATGACAGGCCAGGGTTTCTGGCTTGGGTATCAAATATGAACAGTTTAGCTGGGTCTACGATTCTATACTATAGGTCTATCTTCTGCACATTAGCATGAGAATATTGTGCATGGTACTTGGTAGATTACTATTGAAGACTGTTAATTTCCTATCCAATTCTCTTCTAATCGTCAGACCTCAGTGAGCGGCTCTGGCTCTAAGGGAAAGAGCTAATTTGAGAAGCAGTCTAAGCATAGTATAATTAGAAAGGTATCAATGTTGACAAAAAATGTCATGTGCTCAAGGTCCATGCCCACTATTCTCACTGTTTTATTATTCCTCCTGCCTCAATCACCTGGGGCCAATGCTTGTCTTGAGCGAGTAGACTGCCCCTCTCTTTATGCACAGCATATGTACTGTCACACTGCCCACTTCCCTACCATCAGCAAGAGCAGAGAAGGAAGGAAAGGAAGAAGGTAAGTGAGAGGAACAGAAGGAGAGATGGAGGGAATATAAGAAGGAAGGAAGGAAGGAAGGAAGGAAGGAAGGAAGGAAGGAAGGAAGGAAGGAGAGAAAGGAGGGAGGAAAAAAGGAAGTTAGATTGTCTTCAAAGCTTTCTTCTATTTGAGTACTTTGGAATGATTTCTGTTTTTTCTGAAGCAAAAACTGTCTCAGACGTGTGTTTTTATAACACAGAATGATTTGATTTTTTAAAGTTTCACATTTTCTTTTAATAAGCAAAAATAATTTTGAAAACTGCTTTGTTTCACCTCAATATATTTGCTTAGGCAGAAAAGCCTGTATCAGTGGTAACAAACCTATGGTGTGCATGCCACGGTAGGCTGTTTATATCATGGAAAGCTCTAAAATTCACTATATGTTGCTTACAAATTTGAAAGACCAGAGAGTGTTGGAACTAGAAGCTCACATGTGTCCTTAACACTTCTGTCCCTTCCCATCACCACCCTTGCTAATTAGGATTCCTGAGGTCTTTGCAGTGAAATAAAGAGAGCTGCCCACTGAGGAGAAATTCTCAGATCAAACCCAGCTGGTAAGCTGCCATCCTTACCAAGTTGTGCAGCCTGTTCAACCTCTCTTGATCACTCCCGTCCGGATCACACTTCTGTTAGATGCAGCAAATGCCTTCTCCACTTAACTGTGAGCTCCTTCAGGGCAGGACCAAGGCACTCAGCCAATGTGTGTTAGGTACATAACACATAAATCAGTGAAGCTCATGATAAAATTACACTACAGGCATAGTTTTCTATGCATTGGGACCAATACTTTAAGTTTTGCTTTTGTCTCATGGAAACGTGCTGAGTATTTCTTCCGTGTAGTTATTTGACTACGTGGTCTATGAAATGTGTTGGATTCTGCAAGGCAGTTTGGTGGAGGTGATCTGGAAATAGTGTGGAAATAGCTCTTTTTTGTAGAAATGGCTGAGATGATTGGGTCTCTGGAAGGAGAGAGCTCCTAACCTCAGCTTTTGCAGCTAACCATGACTAAATACCTGCGCAGTGTTGGAGACGCTTGGCCTGGGTTCTGCCTCTGTTCTATTGGCAGCCCCCACTGGAACCTGGAAAGTCACACCCTTTTTGAAAACCTCAGTGTCTTCCCATGTAAGATTGGTGGCACCTACTTTGGGCATTATCAGAAAGGTGAGTTGAGCTAAGGTACACAGATCCTGTGCATTGGTAGTCCTTTATAAATGCTAGTTGTTAGGTATATTATTTGCACTAAGGTTAGCAAACTTTTTCCATAAATGGCTAGAAAGTTAATATTTCCAGCTATCTTGTTAATATTGCAGGCTGTATCGTCTCAGTTTCAATAGCCCAGCTCCGCCATGGTAGTGAGAACACAGCCATAGACAATAGGTAAATAAATGAGAATATCTGTGTTCCAGTAAAACTTTATTTATCAAAGCAGGTAAATGGCTGGAGTTTATCTAAAAACAATACTTGCTGACTCCTGGCTTACTATACTATCCTGCCACAGCTACTTTAACTGCATAGACAAAAATCTGTAAGTTCTTTTGCCAGTGATCCTAGCTTGGACTTGGCCAGCGTTAATCTTTCTGTGAAGGAGTTTCAATTGTCCTCAGAGATCAGGGTCCCGTTGATCTTAAAATACTTTCATTTTGCATATTCCTTGGCCCAGCTACAAACATCATTGTGAATGGAAAAGCATTGTTACTCCTGATGATGTTACTAGAGATATGATAATGTTGCTGTTAAGCAGGTACTAGGCCGAGCTCTGACCTCACTTGTCATGTGTACAGTGCAAGAAAAGGCTGTTTGAAATGTCATTCACAGAAGACTGTGGCATGCATAAAATTTCTATTACAGATGGCACAGTGGTGGCAGGGTGACATGGCAAACCCAGTATGGCTCATTCCCCTGAACACTCCTCAGACATATCCTCCGTACACCCTGGTCCCCAAGGCTCAGCCTTGCTCCTGGAATTAGTACAGTTGCCTTGGTAGAGGAACCACACATGGAAGGATCATAATTACACCAGGCTGAGGGCACTGAAGTCCTGAACTTTGGTTTGCCTCATGAATCATGAACACTCTTTCCCAAGCCAACAATTTGCATCTTTGAGCTCCATTCCTTCAGCAAAGGGGGCACACTGTGTGAATTCAATAAACTTGGTGCTTCCTTGGGGAAGCTAATGCTAAGAAACCTGTATTTTCTTGGTTGCGTTGTTACAAAGAGGTGAGTTTGAATTGTTGCCCTTTGCAGGGCAATGTGACCATCCAGGGGTGATTTCATGCAGCGGAGAAAGATATCACTCCATTTGCAGACATGGATATTGAAGCAGAAAAAGGTTATACACCCTACTGCAGGTCCCATGTGACCAACCTTGGGCTGAAACCTAACACTGGGACCCTAAGACTCTAAGCCTGAAGCCACTTGCTTGGACACACACTTTGCTGAAATAACATGGGCGTGTTATTCATCTAACTCTTCACACTATCACCTCCAAATGTGGGAAGACCCAACTTCTCTCAAATCTTTTCTTGTATAGGTTGGGTGTGGTGTGTGGAGGTGTGGCCAAGTTTCTGTACTTAGGTGCTTGTGCTCCTTCCTGGGAGAGCCACTCAGTCTCAGACTGTGGACCCGGCCAGGGTGAGGGGATGTGTGGAGGGGAGCCCTCTATCCAGGGCTCATAGTTGTGCAGGCAGCAAGGATATGCAATGTTCAGATTTCAGCAAAGCTGTGAGACAGAGGGCCTGACTCAAGTCATCCTGTCTACTCTTAGCATGCAGCTCTGTTACACAGCTGTAGAGAGCCTTTCCTCTGGACCAAGATAGCAAAAATGTTGAGAACAGGTTGGGGGAGCTCAACAGAGCCCTGCAGTAGAGAAACTGCACTCTTTCTCTTGGAACTTCTCAACTTTTTGTCTGGAGCCCACAGAGCAGGCTATGGCCACCAAACAAAATCTACTGTGAAGGTGAGACTCACACACTTTGAAATGGTTACCATGCTCAGTGTACAAAACATTGGAAATGAAATGATCTCTCTCATTCCCATTTCCTATTCACTTGTTCCATTGTTACTAAACTGATTGATTGATTGAGCAAATCTTAGGCCTTCACATTGAATGACATCTCCAGCCCTTTTTTAAGTTTTTATTTTGAGACAGGGTCTTGATAAGGCTGGGCTCCTGCCTCAGCCTCCTGGAATGTTAAATGTTTACTGTAGCCTATTATGGTTTGGATCTAAAATGTCTCTTGGAAGGCTCACATACTTTGAGGACTGGACTCTGAGGCCCTAACTTCATCTGTGAATTCACTAACCCACTGATGGATCCACATTGTGATAGTATTATTGGGAGGTGATGGAAACAGGAAGTGAGTCTAGCTAAGGCAATGTGTCATGCAGGTATGTGCTATGGGATTATATCTTGTCTTTGGCCCCTTCCTCTCTGGCTGATTTTCTCTCTGCTTCTTGTCTGCCATGAATTGAGCAGCTTGGCTTGGCTTGGCCATTCCCTCCACCACCACAGGTCCAGAAACAATGCAGTCAGATGATCGTGGACTGAAACCTCTGAAACCATGTGCTAAAGTAAATCTTCTTTCCCTTCTATTGTTTTTTTAAGGTATTCTGTCATGGTGATAGGCAGCTGACTGATACACAGTCTAAAGATATATAATAAAATTAATTTATGCCTTTCAAAATAAAAAATAATGTAGGCTTCAGGTTGTCCTTGGAACCTGAGCTATGTGGACTCAGGTCATTTGTTCAGAGGTGGCGGAGAGGGGAGGGCACAAGGCTTGACTTTACACCTGCTTTCACGCATGCTCTGCCATTACCAGGCAGCAAACTTGGCTCTGGCACCTCCTTGAGCAATGTGTGAAGTTGCTTATCACATTTAATCTCTCTGGACTTTGGTCCTATCTCCTAAAATATAGAAAATCCTACCTGTCAGAGAAGAGGGCAGTGGACCAAGGATCTTTGGATGTTTTTCTAGCCTGTAATTCCTGCATGTACTATATCTTGGCAGACTCTTGCTTCATTAAATCTAGTGAATTCTTTTAACTGTTTCAAAGTTATGTTTATGATTCTAACACCAAACAAGCACAGAAGAAAAACAGTAATGTTCAGTCTTTTGTACCGAACTCCAATGATGCCAGAGAAAGTTGAGAGAAAACCTTGAGGAAAAGAATTTAGTCTATTAAGGATTTGTGCCAGGAGGTTGAGATGGGAAGATATAGAGGACAAAGAGTTAAGTCACTGGTTGTGACACAAAGGGGAACCTAATGTAAGTGCTGCAGGAGGAGGAAGGGTGGTATATTCATGTGTCTGACTCCAAACTTATTCTGAAATTCTGTGCCACCTAGGGAAGCAGGTCCTTAGGAAAAGTGAGGCCTGAAGCTGAGGAAATCTCAACCATGAGAGGAAAGAGCCTCTTCCTCAAAGGAGGAGGGTGTGGGGGAGATGTTGGGTCAGAAGTGGAGGTCCGTAGGGATCCCTGAGGGGCAGACTGAGGGGAATGAAACAGCTTTACAAGTGAGGAAGGACTGAGCTCAAAACCTGGTGATGGTTCACACACGTCAATTTCTCAGCCCTCTTAACAGCTGAGCCAAGAAGCAGAAGCAGGCAGTGGGCCTGTAGCAGATTCCACACGAGATGACACCTGTGAGGCTGAAAGACTTCTTAGCTGCACCTTTTCTATTTTTCATTAAGCCTAAAATGTGATCATTAGCAGCACAATGATGTGTCCCTACATTTGTCCTCTTCGCAGGATTCCTTCTCAGGTCATATAGGAAATCTTGTCCAACATTCACCCTTTTTTTGTTTTGTCTCTTTCAGACAGAGTATCACCGGCTGCCTTGAGCTTACTTTGTAACCCAGGCCGGTATCAAATTCTCAGTGATTCTCCCGCCACCACACCCAGCCAACATTTGTTCTCAAGTCAATAAAATGTCATTTTTTTCTGAACAAGCCTTTAAAATTCTGGCACAGGAGAGCGAAAGCAGCTCAGTGCACGTGGATGCCTTTTCAGCTGGTTTGGGCACCTCATGAGCAGGGCTGATGGAGAGGGACTGAGCCCAAGACCCAGGAGAGCCTCAGAGCCCTGGGAGTGGTGCCACCCCAGCCAGGAGGAATTGTCCTGTGCCCCAGGGGGTTGCTTGGAGCCTTTACTGTCTTTCTTTCCCTCAGTGATGGACCTTCAACTCGAGAGGATAAATATCCTGGACACTTGAGCAAGGGCATGAAATGCAGCAAAAGCTACTACGGGGATCAGAATGAGTGACTCTGTCTCCACTGATGTTATAAGAGCTTTAGTGGAGGCAGAGAACATCTCACGAGTAAAAGGGCCGTTTTGGAGGATGTGAATGCATTAGTACTGGGACTGTAGCAATCACTTATCTATGGTGGAAGAGGAGGTCCAGGGACAGTGTGCTCTGAACAGCCTAGAAACATAGGGCACCACGCCACACAGCAAAGGGCTTTGGAACCTGGAGAACTAATGTTTCAAGCTTTTGCAAGCCTGTGGGACCTGAAACCAAAAGCTAGAAAAGCCCGTTCCTGCAGGAGGTGGGATGCCAGGGAGGCGCCTGCCTTGCCTTTTATACAATTGTGTGTTCAGAGCTCAAACTGCCCAGCACATTGTCAGATTGTGAGCATGAAGGGACACTCACAAAGTCCCGGGGTAAGAAAACCTCACCAGACAAAGGATGGCTTCACCAAGACAGAGAAGATTCTCCGCAACTTACTCTGCTTGTGTTTTGAAGTAAGTATTTAAACTAATTAAGGATGCTTGAGTGAAGCATTTTGTGAAGGAAACAGAACAGTTTTGGTGCAAAGACATGGTTATGAAAGTCCCCAAACAAAACTGCACAGGCTCCTCATTACGTGGGTTTGTAAGTGCCAGCTGTCATTCTCTACCAGGCCTGCTGTCTTAAAACTAACCTTCCTGTCACCTCTGCTTGTCTCCCTCACTTGTCCTATTATGCAGAACCAAGCTGAGTCATTGTTTCAAGCCGAGGTGACATGTTAATAGCTTAATAATAGTATAATCTCACAAATAATAATATGCTGTCACCCTGTCTGAAGCACAATGTTTACAGGAGACGTGGTAATGTATGATGACAGTAATTTGAATAAAAATGAATTTACTGCTCTTGTCTCATTTGCAGTAAATTTTCACATCTTTCATGCACAACTCGTGCTCTCTGACCTCCCTCATCACTGTGCAGGGCTGTGGTGGCAGCGGCTCTAAAGTGAAAGGCAGGTGAACACAACAGAGGCCCTCAGCTAACCGCCTGTCTCCGAGAGGCAGTTCACCAGAGCTTCTGGAAGAATCTTTCTTTGCTTGTTTCCTAAATAAGTCAACAAAGCCTGGGCTGCTTAATTACTACAAGCTGGAGGTACTGGCTGGGGAGCAGACGAGTACTGATAAGATGTGGATTGACAATTCCAGAATGATTGTCATTAAGTGTGTGGGGGGTGGAGAGAGTGGCTCAGAATACAAGTGATCCTTGGTTTGGTGGTGAGCTGGATGTTTTCCGGGAAAGGCCTCTGCAATTAGATCACTCTGTGCATTTTGGTTCTTGTTCCTCCCCGAGGGTCTCTACCTCTCCAGCAGCCACAGCTACACACAGACACCACCTGGAATGCTCCACCCACTCACATGCCTTAGTGGATCTGAGGAGACATGCGATGGCCTGTGGTCACTGTGGATTTGTGCTCCTGGATGCTATTTGTAAAGACCTGCTCTGGGAGGCCTCTGGGCTGCCTGACATTACTGCATTCTTCATGGTGAAAAATTAATATGTGAGTAATTGGTCTCAAATGAAGCTGTGAGTAAATTATGTTGAGTGTACAGAGAAGAAAGTTATGACATCCAGCTGACATGCTGGAGCTGGATATAATTTGATGGAATGAGGACAACAAATTGGAATTTGCTGGGACTTTCACAGTGACAAGAAAGTGTTTCCAAAAATGTTCCAAGCTTTAGACATGCATGAGGAAGAGCTGGCTAGGGTGAGATGCTGCTGCTCTGCGTGGCTGTGGAGGGGCACGCCTGGGCTGTGCTGGGCATACCTGGGGTTTGCAGCTGCACTGTTCTTCATCAATGGGGGACACAGAGGTACCCCATGGAAAGCACTCTGTGAACCAGTTAACGAAGGCACACGCGGAAGGGACATCAAAGTCGTATGTCTGTGAAGGAGCAGAGCTTGGGAGTAGAATGAAAAGTTAATTTGTTAGTTTTGGGATTGCATGTGGACATAAGCACCTGTATCATTTAAGACTTCCAGAATGTGCTAGCAGCAAGTTGTAAAAACCATTTTGTAAATATGTGAAAAAAGGAATATTCCTTGCACTTAAGGATGGATAAATGGAGAGATAATTTATTAACAAATTAACCTTAAAATAGCCTGGGATCTTTTCAATACTTACCTAGACATGTATTGTATCCACGGGATTACTGAAATGCCAGGTGAGCCAATCAGTGTAGAATTTTTCCACATAGATGCTCCGAGTCCCATGGCCACTTTCCTACCCTGCTCTGCAAATCCTGGTATTCTTTTAAGAACAATGCCAGGGATATAGCTCAGTGGTATGGTTCTTGCCTGGCAAGCATGAGGTCCTGAGTTCAATTCCTGATACAAAAAACCCCAAAATAAATAGATAGAACAAATGACATCATTAACAATCAGGTACAGAGGAATGTAATTTTTAGTATAAACACCAAATCTGTGCTGGTGTTACCTCTCAAGAAACCATAGGTGCTACATCTATATGGATAAGAAATACTGCTAGAAAACATCACCTTAAGTTTTTCTCATCATGTGCCATTAAAATCACATTTAGTGCCAATGGCTACGACTCTGGAGGCATTACTTGCTAGTTCTTTATTTTTAGTTACCACTTCCTATCAGAAAATTTCAGACATGACTGAGGTTTTATTTCCTAGAATAAATCAGTTGAGCATAACTTAAGTACTTACATTTTAAAATGAGACAAGGTAAAATATTTGAGAGATAATCTGTGTCTGTTCCTTCATGCAAGGCCAGACTGAAGATTCCGTTGCATAGTTTGGTTAGTGTGGTGCTACAAAAAATCTTGCAATCTCACTTATGAAATGATTTCTTTAAAGAACAAATGTCTTTGAAAACTATCAACTCTATGGGCCCCTTGTCTTTCCTCTGAGTTGACACTGTTCCATGTTTTTGAGAGGTCACCCTTCCTCAGTTCTGGGGTGCTAGTCTTCTCCATCCTCTCAGGATCTTTTGCTATCTGGCTGGCTCCTGTTGTCCCCAAGGCATCCATTCCCAGGAGTCTCTGACTGCCACCCTGAGCTCCTTCAGGTCCGCATCTTTGCAGGTCTTTTTGATCAATCCACCTCTGCAACCCTATGCTGGGATGACTGGCAGCTTAGTCACCCTGTGATGACTCCTGTTCCATTTTATTTGTTAGGCAAGTGTGAGCCTGTGCAGGTTTTTGAGAAGGTCATTGTGGAGGGCAGATTGCTGTAGACCTAGAAAGCAGGATACAGTCTTCCTCTTTCCTCCCTCCCCCTTCACCCTATAGGTGTGGCCTTTCCATCCTGTGTCCACAGCGTCCCTTGGAAGTCACTGCTCTTTCCTTCTGTCTACCATATGCTTCCTCCTCCCTGCATCTTCTGAGGTATGACCCAAACTGTTGAAACCTTCATAAAGATGAACCCTAGCTTCCAGAATGAGTCCTCTGCACCACCACTCCAAGTATGAAGAGGGCTGATTCACAAATGAGCTTGTTTAATCTCGCATGATTTCAGTGAACCAGGAGTTGTGTAATGGTGGCAGCCGCCAGGGAGTCCCTGGCACAGTCTGTGTGAGCCTGTGTGGGGGTGTGGGTGTTTCTGCAGTGGGGCAAGGAGACTCATGCTCTTTCTGATGCTGTTTCACTGTGACTGATCTTTGTACTTTGACAGTTAAAAATTTAATAACTTATAACTTGTTTTCTCATTGCAAAGGTTAAACAAAAGATGTTAGGAGAGCAGATAAAATAGGAAAAATAAAATAAAAGCCAGTATTTTCACCCAGAGATGAGAACTTAATTTGTCCCCCTAGTCCTTAAATGTTAGACTTTTAAAAACCAAGAATACAAACTTTTACATATACTATGAATTTAATCCTTTGTAATGTCAAAATTTGTATTTCCTCTCCTCCTAAACAAATGTGAGAATTTTCTTTCAGGATAAACTCTTTAGAAACATGGCTTTGCTGGCTTCATATCATTCCTCTGAGTAGAAGCACCAAATTTATGAGACCATTTTCTTATGGCTGACCAGTTAGGCTTGTCCTAAATGAATATATTTCAATGTAAACTTTTTTCTGAGTTTCAGATTATTTCCACTGGGCAGTTTCCCAGAAGTAGCATTGTAGAGTCAAAGGGACAACATAGTATTCTAAATTTAAAGATACATATGGTTAAGATACTTTGGAAAAAGATATATGAGTGTATCTAGTTCCATCAGCTTTGAAAGAAAGGAAATGCCTTCTTTTCCTTTTGCATCTGAAAAGTATTTTTTCTCTAATCTTCTGTGTTCTTGTAGTTAGTTGCTATATATTTCCTTGACAAATAACCTAATGGCTTATTGTCATCATCTAGATGCTAATAAATTATATTCTACAATTCTTTTTGTTTGTTATTTTAAAACTATTTCAGGGGACCGGGGATTTAGCTCAGTGGTATAAGTTCCTGCCTGGCAGGTGTGAGGTTGTGAGTTCGATCCCTGGTACCACTACATAAATAAATAAATAAATAAATAAATATTCAAACAAAAAGTTTGCAAGAGTAACACAAAAAGCTCCTTCATCTCCTTCTCTCAGATACGCCTAGGCCTTTAGAATTTCTCCTTCCACAGGGATCTTTAGGTTCCGAGGTCTGGGGTCATGCCCATCTAGGCTTCTCCAATCTTGAACAGTTTTCATGACCTTGACAGTCCAGCTGCCTACAGGTCAGTCATTGTATGTAAACCCTTCATTATGTTTCATCCATGCTTTACAGACTTATGTTTTAGATTTTGGCAAAAATTCCACAGAAGCGGTGCTGTCTTCTTCCGCTGTGTTCCTTGTGGCATTTCAGGTGCTGCTCCTCTGTTCTCTGATTTAGGTGGCATCTGATGAGCTCTCTTCTGTAAACATGTTGCCTTCCTCTGGTGGATAAACATGGTGAGAAGAGCGGGCTTGTGACTATGCAAGACACCAAGCAACATCCCATTCCTTACCCACAATTTTTAACACCCATTAATGTTTCTTATGTACAAATGCTATTCCCATGATATTTGCCAAATAGTGATTTTCTACCTCCATTATACCTTTTACATTCCATTCATATTTCTTCCCTGTTTATTTACTGGTATTTATTTATGTCCCTGTGTTCCTATTTTATTCCTTGAGTTATAATCTTATGCCCCTATTTTGTTCAATGAGTTATAATCCTTTACTATTATTGTTTATTTTACTGCTAAAATAGTCCCAGTTTTAGCCATTAAAAGTTCTTAAGCTTTTGTTGGATCATTGAACAGAATATGTACTCGCATTGTTTGATTGTCCACTTTCTATGCTTTAATTTTCTGACTTGAACAACTATTACTAAGATGACAATATGTAATTTATAAACTAGTGATTTCTTAGCATTAATTTTTTTGAGATTCTGTATTATTTCTACCCTTTTTTCTGTTTTTTTTCTTTTTAAATAAAAAAACAAACCTTCAAAAAAAAGTTCTTCAAGTTGCTCCTTTGACCTTTAGCTATGTCATCTTCATTCAGCAAGCCCTTCCCTATTTTCTGGCACAATAGATGTTCCAGGATAACCTTGCTGCACTGTTTTCTTCACGCAGCGTTGGAACAAGCCACTTCTTCAGGCTCCTCTTGGGAGTGAATGGAACTTCGAAGCCAGCATCTGTGGTGGGTATGTATTGCTCCTGGGGTTGCTGATCCTTGGCTTTGTGGACAGTGCAAGAAAGCAAAATTATGGATGCCAGGGACATGAAGTGACGTTGGTGTTTGTAGCTGAGACTGTCTATGCAGTTAAGGTCTCCATTTCAATTGGCCTTGAGATCTTGAAGTTCATCTAACTTTCTCTTTCATAATGTTCCTCCTTTTTCAGCCAGTGAAAACCTGGCTTCTGTCATCCTGGATATATTCTCTTGTCTGTGTGATCATCTCTGTCGCTGCTAATTCTTTTGTGTTGTGCTTTTTTTTTTAAATAAGGTCTCACTATGTAGTTCAGGCTGGCCTCAAACTCAGGGTGAGCACTGAGATTACAGGATTACAATTTACTGCTAATTCTTGATTTACCAAGCTGATACCCCACTCACACTGACTCTTGGCTTGACCCTAGCTGTATCTGCTGCCTTACTATCCAGAAGGAAAGCTGGAACAAAAGAAAGGAGGGCAGGAGGAAGAGAACTGAAAGAAAGAGGGAAGTTAGGTGGAAGGCTGTAGCGAACTTTAAATGTGCCAACCAGGTTCCTACATCACTGCTGTGAACTCAGATTCCAGCATTTTGTTGGCTCTGCACCTGCCTAGATGTCTTCTTGTACATGCAATGCAAGCATATCATTAGGCATTGCACACCAAGATAAATGTGTCTTTAAGAGTGTCGGGCTGATATCTTTATCCTCTGACTTGTGGCTCCACAGAAGTGACAAACATAAAGGTTAGCAGTGTTCTTTGGAGCTTGGGCACTTAGTTGTAAGCCCTTGAACTGTTGCTTAGTAGTTATATGCCTCTGAGCAATAACTTCATTTCTTTGTGACACCGTCTCCTCATTTGTCAAATGACAGTAATAGTAGTACTGCCCTGTAGAAGTGATAGTACTAAATCAGTTAACTCAAATAAAGCCTTTTGAATAACGCCTAGCACTCAGTAAATGTTAGGTTTAGATGTCTGGACTTCGCTGACCTTTGGAGATGTACTTCTAGGACTTCTTACTCTCAGGCAGCAGAGCCTCACACCAGGTCTGCACAAGAGCTCAGGAGTACTAGGAGAAGAGCAAGTGAGAAGGGCTTCTGCTCCCTGTGATGCTGCCTCCCGCTTCCTTACTGGGGGTTTGTCCGCAGCCCCAGCTCTCTTTGCCCCTGCTCCAGGAGACAATAGTCTGTTCTCAAAACTCCCCACCACAGCTCCCAAGTCACTCCATACACCTACTTGCCTGCTTCCAACACAGGGAAAACATTATTCTGTGTGCCAGGGGGCTCTGCTCTGGGTCCACCTGTATTTACAATGACTTCCTGCCAAGGCAAGAGCATCTCATTTTTCACAGAGACCTTCTGAGTTAGGAGATTTCAGGGTATCTTTCAAATGGCAGGATAGAGAAGACAAAGGAAACAACTAGCTCCCAGGTTTGGTGCTGCCACCTGTCCTGGGCTGAGCTGTTTCTCCCTGAAAATTCCTATGTCCAACCTGCCACTCCCTCAGAATGAGACTATATTAGGAAATAGGGTCTCAAAGGAGTAACCATGCTTAAATAAGGTCTTTAGGGTGGGTCCTCATGCCATGCAACTGCCATCCCATAGGAGGAAGAGGTGAGGAGAAGACACACACAATGGAAGAATCTATGAGGACATGGAGAAGTGGCCATCCATAAGCAAAGAAAGGCCTCCCCAGAAGGAACTACTCAAGCCAACACTGTGACTGTATAGTCTCAGCCTCCAGCGTTATATACAAGGAAAATCTGTTGGGGAGGCGTCTCTATTGGTGGTAGTTTGTTTTGGCTGCCAGAGAAAACTAATTTACTACCAAACTCCTGTATGATCTTAGGCAACTCACTCAACATCTCTAAGCCTTTGGGAATTTACTATGTAATAAGGAGTCTAGATCCTCCAGGCTGTCATATCATATGCCTCTGGGGATCTATCCCAAGAGCACGTAACAGCTTTTTCAATATTAATCCCAGGAAAATAAAAGAGTCACTCTTGTTAGACTGAAGACAATGAGAAGTCACAGAGTCCTGTGACCAGTCACACATTCTCATCCCCTCGGGTTCCCTGCATGGCATCTGCCTGGTATAGACGAAGAATTCAACAATTCTGTGTAAGAAGGAATGCCTCCTGCTCTCATTATGGACTTATTTCCTAAATTCTAGTTCTAGAATTTGGACTGCAATTGTGTCTCCTCATTCTTTTATTTTTAGCTAGTGATTGTTTAGATTTATATTATTGATGTGCTTAACATTGATTTTTGCTGTGCAGACATACTAGGCACAAAACTATGATGAGGTTGCTGTTTGGGGGCTTGGGGTACTTGGGGTGCCAGTTAGTGCTCATTCTGATCTCCTTGTTCTCTAAAGGAAATAGACACTAAACAGGAACCATCTGGTAATGCATTCTGTACCTCTTAATTACAATGTTTTGAGTGGCACCTAAATAAATTTCATTTACAAGCACATGACTGCTTGTCAAAACTCTGTTGATAATTTTATTATTGTAATATACTTTCTTCCTTAATTATTTAGTTCCAGTAAAGTCAGGAATATTAATTTTTATGGAAATTACCTGGACCAACAAACCTAAGCCACAAGCCTGCTTTTATTTATGTACATATATTTTGAAATGTGTCTTAATAGATCTGCCCAGAAACCCATCACAGTGGAGTCCTATGGGCCATTTGAAACTTCTGCTCACCTTGACTTTTTAAGTGTAAAATAGAAAGAAATGGAATCCTTCCTAATAACCTGGAAGTTTGCAAGAAACTACATGGAGGCAGAATGATGCAAATGACATGCAAATGCAGAGGCAGCTCCCCCGCCCCACACTTACCTTGGTGACCTTGAGGTTTTTACATGACCCTCTCTGGGGGACAGAATGGTTGTGTAGTGTGGAGTCACACCCAATACGAGTGCTCTGATTTTATTAACAAAAGCAGTTTGGAACACGTGCTTGTCAGATGGACAAAGCATTTTGGTCAAGTTATTCGGTGCTTTAAATCCTCTGTACCAGCTCTTTACCTCTAACCACTCCTGTTTATTCACTCTGTTTGATCATAAACAAATGTGAATGCTGTGGTTGGAGCCTGGTCTTGGGGGAATATTTATCCAGGCTATAAAATACCACAAAATTACTACTGCTGCCCTCCAAGCTAGGTATCCAGCCCAAGATGCCCTGGGCAGCCACTGCCTCCCCCACACTTGTGGCACCTGATCTAGGAGGCTGCAAAGTGAATCTTGGCTCAGTCCCTCACTGGGGACATTTCTTATGCTCTCTCTTGGTAGCTTTTTGTTGCAGAAGCCTAATGGAGTAGGGCTCGTATGTATGCAAAGTAGAGCGTGTCTTTAGGGCCCCACCAGAAGCCAGGGCTGGGACACGTTTGCAAGTACACTCGAAGAGGCACATGCAAGTGCCTGTGTAGTTCTGTCCCAACTAACCGGTACTGGGCAGTCTCAGGTTTCCCTCTGCTCTTCTCCCTTTCCCCCTTGTGTCTTTGGTGCCTCCTGCATGTTGAGGCTGGTGGAGAGGGCAAAGGAAAACATGGCTTGCGTCACACAGCCCTGACAATGTCAGAGGTGAGAAAGGTCACTTTGCTCATCATCTGCTACCCTGTGAATTGTGCTCATGTCCCCAGGCTCTGGAGTGCTCCTGTCTGCCTCCTTTTTGGTCCTCATCTACCTTCCTATAGAGTGCAAGCAACTTCAAGGATGAATTCTGGCTGTAGGAGGAATGTGGAGTGAGTTCGCAGGAGGTGTGGCCCAGTGGGAGCTTGCACGAAATTGTGCTGGGATGCTGGGCAGCTGCTGGAGGCCGAGGGACCCCCAGTCCATCAGAATGACTTCTTGGGGTCCATTGTTCCAAGGTGTCCAGGCACAGCTAGCTAGGGATGGCAGAGCAATTGGAGCTGCTGTCTCCTCTGAGGGTGAAACTCACCCAGGGCTGGGCTTTGCCTAGAAGATTAAAGGCAAATTCCTACTTTAAAAATAAAGCCAAGCTGTGTTTTGCACCTTTTGACACTTATTAACTTAGGTCATTAAAAAAGAGGCTAATTAAAAATGAAGTAAAACAAAAGAGTCATTTGTCTCCTGTGAAGCCTGCTCTTTCTGCCTTTGCTCCCCAGCCCTGGGGATGGAGCACCCTCCTTTCCTCTCCCTCCCTCCCTTCACTGACTGCTAGGAGTCTCATTATGCACCTCGTAAAGGAGAGAAATCATTGTCCTCAAAATTAGCCTGAGCTGGAATTTACATTCCCTGGAAATTTTGGTTTCCTCATTGTCCTTGGAGACTTTTACCGGTTGCAGTTAAAGTAAGTGAAGTTCGATAAATGCTCAGTACTTCATTAAGACATTTCTGAGCAAGCCTGTTCCCTCTAAGTGATATTTTGCAGTCATTGGCGAAGGTCTTTTGGTCCCACTTTGCAAGTACAGCCTTGTCCTGCAAAATAACCAGAGGAGTAGATTTGCCATTAGTGATGACAAAATCAAAAATCAAAGCTGAAAATGTCTTGTGTGGAAGCAGTTCGTCTCTTCCCGAGAAAGAATGATTTTGCCAAAGGACTATAAGCATGATGCTTTCTGATCCGGCCTTGGCAGCTTTCTTATTTTTTGTAGATGAGAGCTGGCATTTCAGGGAACCCTTGGAAATCCTAAAATCTTGACCTTTAGCCTTCTCCAAAGTCACATG
This sequence comes from Dolichotis patagonum, assembly GCA_004027295.1. Taxonomy (NCBI): domain Eukaryota; kingdom Metazoa; phylum Chordata; class Mammalia; order Rodentia; family Caviidae; genus Dolichotis; species Dolichotis patagonum. The sequence goes on from PVJX010000053.1 coordinate 376,154, forward strand.
TCCTGTAATTGCTTTGCTCACAGTCTATGTCTTCTCCAAACTTTGAATGTGGAGCCCTTGTTCCTCTCCTCACTGCCAGGTCCATGCTACCAAGGACCCCAATCTGCCCTCTTTCTAGCATTGCTGGCACCTTTTAAGCAAACCACACCAGGTTTGGGAGGGTTCCAGGGCCTGGCTGGTGTCTTTCCACTTTAGTTTGGAGGTGTCAGACGGCAATTTGGAGGCTCTAGAGAAGCCGCCTGTTGTCTATACTTTGTTACTTTTCCAATTGGAGCCCTCTGTGGTAGGAGAGGAAGACTGATTTTTGTTGCAGGCTCCCTAAGGAACACAATATTAGTCATATTATGAAATCCGCTGTGAGCGTGTGTCACTACATTAAAAATAAACCAGTAATAACCTAGCAGTGCCAGGGGAGGACAGGCAAGGTGGGAGAAGGGCAAGGAAGGACCCAGACCCAACTGGAGAGGAGCTGTGGTCCTTGGCCAGGGACTAGGAGGCAATTGAGCTAGTGTGCAGAGCTTTAGGCTTGTGGATGGCTCAGGAGGGACAGAGGGAGCAGCCAGGCCATTCCTACACTTGCTGTCTCTACCTTGAAAGCACTGCGCGCTTTGGAGGGAAAAGTTAATGTTGGCTGCAAACAGAGCAACTGCGGATAGCAACCTTCATTTTGTGCTGGAATCTGGCTACGACCACAGTATCCCGCAGGAAGCAAGCACGTCCAACAATTCATTTCTGGGTTCAGGGATGTAATGAACACATCAGGTCAGGCTCCATCCTGCCAGGGGCATATATATGACATTTTTACTACCCAGACTGTGTGGCACCATCCAGGGGAATGGACACTGAGGACTTCTTTGCCAAAGAAGCCCATTTGAACAGCAGCACTTTATACCTGTTTGTGAATATTCATAGCGATAGCAAAAGAAAAAAAAAAACGTAACAGTGTTATCGTTGTTGAAATCTTCTGGGACAGGAGTGCCAGCCAGTGATGATTTAAGGACTTGCCCGAGCCCCTTTCTCCATGACAGTGACACTGCTCTAGAAGAGCTTCACAGATGTAGAGGCCACGTTTTGTTTTCTCTGCATGTATGTTTTCTCTGAAGCCATCAGTGTGTGACAATGAAATCTTCCTTGCAGAGATCCCCATTATGCACCGGTCCCCTGAAGCTGCTGAGATGACACCACCTCTTACAGGTGGCAGAGAGAATGCAGCAAAGCCCTGAAGTCTCAAGTCACAGCAATCATCTTCAACTCCCAAACTGTCCTGGAAGGAGAATGGCATTGGATTTGTCTTAGGCTGTTTGGCCAAACTGGGGCACAGATGGGATAATGACTTTTACAAACAGCATTTTGATGAGAGGAGGGGAGAAGGAATCATATGTAAAATGCACAAAGGCTGCATAAACACACTGATGCCTGCAGCTGGAACAAACTAAAAAGATGTTTAATAATTTAGAACCAAGCAGGCAGGGCCTGTGCAGCTGTTGTGTGCAGGGGACCATGAAAATCTTCCATTTGACAGCTGGCCCCATCTTTCCCCAGTTGCTACGTGAAGAAGAGAATGCAGATCTGGGATTAGCCAATCCCTGTTACCCTTGCCCATCTGCCACCAAGACCCCCAGCTCTGCCTTCCTTGCAGAGAGGCGCACACATAAAGAAGGCCAGCCTTCCCAAGCATATGCATGCGTCGCTATTAGCCGTCAGGGCCACCGCTCCCAGGATCTGTTGACATGCCGCCAGTACATGGCTGCTGTCGTTTTTGCTGGAGGGCACATTTTGCATTTCACACATTTGCAGAAATACAAAATGCTGTTGGATGCAAACAATTCAGGGCCTAATTGGCTGAATTACTTCAATGTTACCTTGTGTCCCCCACCTGATTAACATAGCTCAGCTGGGAGGGCTGGGGAAGGAGGAGGAGAGAGGGATTTGGAGGGCAGGTGAAGCTGTGTTTGCCCAGGAAAGCGAGATTCTTAGTGAAGTCCCAGCTGAGCGTGGCCTGTGCCAAGCAGATAGCTCAGTGCGGGAGGGGCCGCAGCGGCTGCATTCTTCTACAGGAAGCCAGGAAGAGGAGGCTTGGTTGAGGAACAAAAATATTTCGGGGCATAGAGGAGGCAGGCGGTTGGGGAGGAGCGGGGGACAATGTCCCTTTTGTGAGATGTCCAGGGTTATGTAACCTCACTGTCCCTCAGGTAGGCACAGCACAAGGCAGCCAGCCGGGTCTACTGGCACCCGCGCCAGGAGCGTGTCGCAGGCACAAAGACCAGCCTGACAAAGCTGCCTGCCTGGCTTAGCTGCCCTCCTTCCCCTCCTAACCATCTCCCCCATGCACCTGCACAAGTGAGTGTGCTTGCTTACACTGAAGAAAATTTCCTCCAGATTTGTTTGGCTTATTTAAAAATTGAAAACCCTGCTAATCCCAATCTCACATTAATATCAGAATGACAAAAGCCACAGAGGAGTTAATGATCATTATTAGAGAATATTCTGAGATTGTGTCCTATTATTATTAATGAGGCAGATTAGCATTTTTTGTATTTAGAAGAATTTGGGGAGCTTGAGAAGGATGTAAAAATGATGAAACTGAAATGGATTATTTTTTTGCAAAGAATAACATTCTACAGTGAATAGTAGCACTTGCATTTTTCCCAATAAATTATCTTACATCTTGGACTTTTCCTATCCAAATAATTGCAGGGAAATAGTGCTTTTGATCAAACTGCCCAGGAAGTGTGTTCTTTTAGGGGAGGGAGGCGCTGATGGATGGAGAGAAGTTATTTAAGTTCCATTTAATTGAATGTGAATATCTTTAGACACATTTTATCTCTATTCCAACCTGATGCCACCCTGCAAGCCACCCACACTTTCTAGAAATAACCCTCATGTTGCTGCCGTGGCCCCTTTCCTGGATTTGAAAGGGGCCGGCTCGAGCTGCCTGTCCCTCCCTGGACCTTGCCATCAGGAAGGTCTTCAAGCAGTTTCTGCGTTTCCTGGCTGCCAATTTGTATGCTTTAGCTGGAATTCTAGGCAAATGCCGAGTTTGTCACCTGTAAGAGTCCCATGCTGTAAATGCCCTTTTTGGTCTTTGCGGTGGAATTTGTTCTTCATAGCCTGTAGCTTCATACATTCTGGGGGCAAATGCTCCCAAAGAGAACTGAACTGAGCCTTAAAGCCTGTGGCATCTGGGAGAAAGGGGGAAGTGCCATCGAAGTCATAGAATTAACACCCCTGAGCCAGACATCACTGTTTCAGAATGTGGAGTATGGTGAGGCCTTCCATATGCACCCCCATCTCACAAAGTGAATGCTATCTATGCACAGGTTAGGGAGGGTTGGGGTGGGAGATGGAGGGGAACATGTGAGAGTGTGGGAAAGGTAAGTTCTCCTTTGGATCTGGTACCTTCAGTGCCTGGAGCACGCAGAATTCAAGCTGACATTATCCACGAGTGGAGAAATTGCAGTTAGGCTACCAAGGTCTCACAGCTGGACTGCCATACCTGCTGGAATAAACAGCAAAGAATGATCAAGAAAGCTGATGCCTGGCTCAGTCTGTTTGTGAGCACACAGCAGTGTGGCTGCGTTTCTTCTAAATGACTCTGGCTCCAGTTGTGTACTCCTTCTCATTTCGGTCTCTATTCCCCTCTGGCCATGTCTACAGGACCGAGTTAGTCTTACCTGTCCTTACATGCAATTTGTGATTTTCATACAATCAGAGATCAGGAATCTTGGGCACCTCGTCTTCCCTTGGGAATGTGCTGGTAGGGTCTGGTAGGGTCAGGATTGCTGTGGGTAATTCTTTTGCTGAACCTTAGAAAGTATCTACGTTTGGTAGCACATAGGAGGTTTTGGTTTGTTTTTTTTTTTTTCAGCACTTGGGGGAAATTAAAGGATGGGAATATCTTGCTACAGCTATAAAAATCCTCTGGACTTACCTTAAATTTTTGTGGCCATGGTCTTTAGGGACTAGACACAGGTAATACCAGAGAGGTGGGATCTGGGGTTTATTAAATAGGTACACACACCCCTCCCTGTCTCCTCTTTGTTGATCAGCCTGTGAATTTTGTCCCTAAGTCTTCAACCTCCACTTCCTGTATATACAATTAAACTCCAGAAGCAGCATTTTTTGAGGTTGTGGTTCGGATAAAAGAGAATCTGAAGTTATCGGTGGGGTTCTTTCCTTAGTTTATTGTGGGCCGAATGCTCTTGGTTTGCTGCTTTTTCTTTCCAAGATTAATGCAAGACAGGGCATTGCTCTTCCAAGCAAGGGCCCCTCTGGTGACATGCAGTCTGCTTCTGGCCACCAAGGGAAGCCCTTCTCCCACGGCTCCTCCCCAGCCCTGAACCGATAGAACCTCCCTCCAGAAGATCCCGTGTGGGCCCTGCTTCCTGCTTATGAAAATGTCATAGACTTATAATAAAATATCCAAGTAAATTCCAAAGACAAGTTCAAGGAAAGAGAAAAAGGAAAAAGAACAAGTGAGAGATTAGCATTTGTCATGTAAGCCCCACAAGTAACACAATATAGTGAAACTATGTCACTAAATCCAGCTGATAGTGCAAAGTGACTTCTACATTCATTCTTTCATTCATTTACTCAAAGATAATTTATTTAGCATGTTGTACTAAATATAGGCATGGATATATACAAATATATTTTGTATGTTCAGGGTCCTCAATTTAGCGTATTGTCATCTTTATAGGCCAATATGACTCATTTTTCCAACTCTATCATTGTATGTTAAACAGAAGCATGTTTAAAATATTGAGTGCTTCAGTGTTTGGGGTTACTGCCTCATTCTTAGTTTTCTTTAAAAAAAATATTTCACTACTGATAGCAATCTTCCCTTTACTCATTCAGTTACTTCAAACCTCAGGATATGGCTGCCCCAACCTGTTTTTATCCTGCATGTCAGGTTCTTGAGAAAGTGCAGGAACAGAGCAGCAGATTTCCTACCCTTTGGGAGCACAACCCTGGTGCAGCCTAGAAACTGCCTTGGTCAGGGAAAGTTGGATGCTGTGTGGGGTGGGTGAGATGCTGCCCCGCAGCACCTGGAGTTGAAGAAATCTTCACCTATGCCGACCGCTTCCAAAGGGCAGGTCTCTAGGATTGGGTGGGGCACAGTGTGAGGATCTGGCCTGGCAGGGGTACCTCTGAGAGAACAGATATTCTTACCTAGCTTGTTGACAGCCCGCAGTGCTGTCACCTTATTCCACCTCACTCCTTCACCTGGACGTGGGATCTTCTGACTTCAGACAAAGAGCCAAGCTGGCGTCTTGGTGATTTCTACCCAGGGAAGCTTTCTCTGAGGATGTCATTTGAATTGTCATCTTCTCTGAGTGAGAGCTGAGATGGGCTGCCCCACAGCAGAACCCATAACCCTAGGCAGCCGCCTGGCCTGAGCTGTGGCCTGTCCTTTACTTGGCTGGGACCCCCTTTTGCTGGCCCACCCCCAGGTGATCTGAGAGGCTGTGACAACTCTGGGCAGTACAAAGTTTCAGTCAGAAGGTGGGGGCAGCAGGCTGTGAGTGCTCATGCCTCCCACTTCTCACGAAAGCCAGCTTCAGGGTATCTGACTGTCTCAGGTGTTGGGGATCTGAGACCCCACTGGTCATCCCAGAACTGTGTCCTTGTGAGGGAAACAGGTATTTTAAGCCAGGGTACAAAGGAGACAGCAGATGACAAGAGATATTTTCTAAAGAAATATGAATTGAGAAGGGGAATTCGTGAGGTAGAGACATAGGAAGGTGGTTCCAGACAGCTGGAGAGGCATCTATGCCTCAGGGGTGAGAGGCGGCAGAGCTACGCAGTGGTAGGGACAGAAGCCTAGCAGGATTCTTCTGTGGCTGGGGAAGTAGCCTCTGAGTCCCTGAGGAGAAGCTGTAGCCCTGAAAGTCTCCATAGGACCTTGCTAACTATGTTTCAGAAAGGAGGGGTAAAAAATCCCTGCAGCCCAGCAGTACAAACAACCCATAGACTCTGGCTCGGCACGGTGCCCGGCAAGTTTCAGGGAATGGCTGCGAGTCTAATAAAATTCTGACATTGACCCTGACTTCCTCTGGTGCAGTATTTACAGCCGAGCATAGAGCACTGCTGCAGTATTGATTGGAGCAGCACTCAGAGATACCTTCGGATCCAGTGATGAAGGGACAGTGTCGCTGTCTGGCTGGGTTATTTCTCCCCTTCTGGGTTTGCTGAGAAATCTGGAAATGCAAACTGTAGCTGGGGATTTCTGAGCGCTGGCTGCCAGTGCTGACATCACTTCGGGTGTCATCTGGGCTGGGTCTCTCTGAGCCACCTGTAGTAAGTGGGTGGCAGAGGGAAGGGTACCCTGGAGCCCTCTGCAACCTAGAATGAACACGCAGCCTTCTCTTGTCCTGCCATGGGTCAACACTTGTGAGCTCTGCTCCATCTAAATCAGTGTGCCTCCCTCCTGGGAAAGTGTCTCTCAAGGGCCAGAAGTGGGCATTTATTAATGACCCCAGGGTGGGTTTTCGGGGCAGACTGCTATTTCTCCATCTTCCCACTCAGAGATGACAAGGGGCATGGAAGGGTCCTGAGAAACCAGAGCACAGCGCAGCTTCTGCCATGCTTATCTCCTCATACCTCTTCAATTGTTTATCAATGCTAATCATTTTCCCCACAATAGGTGTCCCCTGGTCTCCAGGAATCTACATAAAATGAATAAAGAGAACCACGGAGAAGGACACAGTTCATGTTTTAGTTATCCAAGTGACTTGAGGATGACTTTTTTTTTCCTTGCACTGTAGAAGATTAAAAAGAAGAAAAAAAAGAGACGAGACAGTCTTTTAAATTTTCAAAACGAGTTTCTTCCTCCTGTGCAATTATGTTTACTTATAAATGAAATGACATGATTGTGAGTGTATGTGTATTCATATACTCTGCATAAATATATTTTGCATGCATGCTGTAAATATATAAAAAGAGTGGAGGGAATGAGCAAGTGCTAGGGGTGTATTAAAAAATTCCCAAATGCTTCCTGCATGTCATATATAACAGTTACATTTTTTTCCCAGGGTTTGGAGGAGGAAAAAAAGTGAGAGAAAATGAAATCCAGATTTGTAATTCCTAACAGGAGAAATGTGATCCTTTTCAATGTTTAAGTAATATTTCCTGTAAAACATATGAGGCCATCTGCAAAGCCGTTTCCAGACACATTTTGAAGCAGCGAGGGCAAGGGTAGGAGACAGAGGGAGCCCCAGCCCACCTCAAGGTCGGGGCAGCAAAGGCTTTGGAAAGCAGGCCCTGCAATTTGGGAAAATGTCTCAGCTTCTACACAGTTCAAAATTTGTTTAATTTACCTCCACTGTACATACAAGGAGCAGACCTAAAAGAACTAGCATAAAAACCAAGACAGTTGCAAAAAAAAGGATACCTTGCACCCTGTGTTGTCTCCTCTATCCACGGTGGGACGCTCTGCAAGACATAGAGAGCACATTCTCTCTTGGGGAGGTTCTGAGCTGATCGGGCAGGGGAATTCCCTGTATGACCGGTGAGAATTTGTTTGGCTAGACAGTGTGTGCGCCGAGGAGGCTTTCTAGCTATTTAAGCCCATTATAAAATTTTGCTTTATTGTTGAGCTCCAGGGTCACCTTATAATTTTGTGTTAGTAAAATGTTACTGCCCTGGTAGAATAATCACTTTGGTTTTTTTATTATTATTTTATAATCTCTTTGTGAATGATCTTATTTTTACAAAATTGCATAGTGTCTCAATAGTATCTTTCTGCTGGGGATTTTTGTTTACGTTTGGTAATTGTTAAACTATTAATCTATAGATCCTATATCCAGTTCCAATGGCATTGATTAATTTCTCTCTTAAGAGAGTTAAACATTCATGTTGGTACAAGATAACTTTAAGTAAACTTTACATATTCTACAAGATCATATCAATGTGTACCAAGGGATAAGTAAGTTTTTTCCTTTCTCCTTTTTCTTTCAAAATTCTCATGTAAACTTCTGCCCAACCTGATATGTGATTTATTTTTTAATGAACAGCAGGGTGTTATATAGATTACACTTTAAATTTTTTAAATAGACCCTTAGATATGGAAACACTTTCTCAAGTGGACACAGTCACAAAAAAATCTTTGATGCCTATTCCCTCATTTGAAAAAGATGTTTATATAAATAACATTACTTGTAACTTGAAAAGCTTTTCCTCAAGACAGCATGGTTCTTTTGCTGGGGCACTAGCTTCTTTTACATATTCATTCTTTCCATTTGTTTTTCCCCTTTCCTTTTGGCCTCTTCTCGGAATTTTGATGCTGTTTTCTCCTCTGCTCACCCAGTTTTAAGCAGATGAGTTCTTAGTTTGAATTTATGTACAACTTCAGAATAATGTACTCCAGGATCACAATTGCACCCTCCGTTCTGACAGCCTTCTTAACCCACTGCGCTGATGAACCCAGGGCAGTTTATCAGCTCCCAGTGCTACAAGGCTGCGGATCTGTATCATAGCTTAACTTCTGCCCTATAGCACATCTTTAATAGCTGAGAAGTGTGAAAATCAGAAGGCTCAGAGCTGATAGAAACCAAGTGCAAATTTACTGGAGGGCTCTCACTCGCTAGAGAGACAGTTGTTTAACACTTTCTGGCAATAAAAATAGTGACACTTCACTGCTCAGAGAACTGCCCTCTGATATTTTTCCAAGCCATCTCCCAGATTTCAGACACCTAGAAGAACAGCCTTTTCCCTCAGGCTCCATGAAGTTCAGCATGCAGTCTGAGGCCTCATGCGCAGGCCAGGAAGTCTGTCCCACACAGGTTCATCCCAGCTCTTACAGACACGCAGGACAGAGAAAATGCGGAGCTCCCACGAATACCTAGCAAAGGAACTGGTTACCTTTTTTATCCTACATTTTCCAAGTTTGGTAGGCACAGAATCTTTTTTTTTGTAGGTCAACTGCTCCCGTAGCACCTGTGGACAAATGAGGGCGCTGATGGGTATTTTTTAGATGGGAAAAGTGCAGCACAATGACGCCCTGAGCGTTACATCACTTATTCATACAGCTATGGTCAGCATAGCCGGTAGATAGTCACTTTCAGTGAAAGACACGCTATCATTATGGAAAAAATGGCACTGATGGTGGTGATACATTCTTGAAAGGATGTAAACTGCGTGGCTTGCCATCACACTCTGGAACCTCCTCAGTACAAGCCTGTGCCCATCCATCCACTTGCCTCTGGCCGTAGAGCATCTTGTTTTTCCCTCTCAGAGCAAGATTCAAAATGCAATTTTTCAGATGAAATATATTCTTGAGATGACTAATAAAAAGTTTCTTTTAGACCAGAGCTGTAAAGTCTGGAGATTTTGCTTTTGTTTCATCACATTAAAGATGCTTCTTTCAAGACCCAGAGGAGATTTTATGAATGCTGTGGGTGTACTTTACCTCCATGGTAAGGAGGCTCGCTGGTGGCTGCACAATGCTCTGACCTGGCGAAAGCAGCCCATGACCTTGCCATCACCCAGTGTGCCCTCCTTTCCTGAAGCACCCTTCTTGGGCTAGTCTGCTGAAAAATCACACAGTAGAATTAAAACTCACAAGTCTGGCTTGCTCTTTTCAAGTACACATGTGAAAAAGCCTAGAATACTTATTCTTATTTACTTTTCTCAAGTTTCTTGCTTTGAGTTGCTTAGAAAAATAAAACAGTGATCAGGCTCATGTTCCTCGAACTTCATTCCCCAAGTCTTATGGGGAAGAGTCAACATTACATTTGGTTTGTCCTGCTAAGAGACCTCTAGTCTGCAACACCCCCCCCCAGTTGGGCTGGAGTGTCTTCAAAAGTGGGGGTGGGAGTAAATGTCTGGAGCCCTGGGCATCATTGAGTGGGCTGTGGCCATCTCAACATGTGTCAGACAAGGTCAACCATCAGTTTTAATACAGGTGCAGAGTAAACAAATGTAAACGTTAAATATGGTGATTTATGGCTGGCTTTCATTAAGTTCTTCCTTAGGAGGTGAGCACTTTATGGAACACTGGGGACCCTTAGAGTGGGTCAGATGTAGTTCTGAAAGAAGACATATTATGGCTGTTTTCTCACACATCCAGCCTCATGATACAGAGCCCAATAGAAAAGTCTACTTTACTTGGAAGGTGTCACCTAATTACATGAGTGGCACTTCCCAGCCAGGGGGAGTCAGGCGCTTCTAAAGCTAAAAGAGGTCCCACACATACTGGGCTGGACATGGACCCAGGTGGCCTTCGGCACTTGTCTGCCTAGATTCTAAATGTGAACTTAATGGTAATTTTTTATTCTATCTTAATTTAGAAACTTTCCTTATTTGCTTTTAGGACCTGAAGTCTACTAAGCAGAGTTATTCCAAATCTCTATGATACCAACTGCTAGACACAGTCCAGAGATCTAATTCCAGATGGCCAAAAATAAACCCTTCAGACAAGAGCTAGAAGTCCAGTTTCCATGAGGGGACAGTCTTTTACTCCGTCTCTATGCCCATGCTTCACCACTCACCTGATAGAATGCTTGCATAATGTATCACAGTCATTTTCTACTTGTATGGACTTAACAAGGTAGAAATAGCCCTTCTCTATCCCCTCAGGCTCTGAGCCACAGTCCTTCTCAGCTTTTGAGGATGGGAAGCTTCAACCGGCTTTCTACCCCATGCCAGCCCTGGATGGCCCCTTCTTCCAGGGTCCTGAGGAGGCCCACAATCCTGGCATCTCTTGCCTCACCCTTTACAAAGGAAGGACATTCTTAGACCCCTATCCTCTTCCTCCTTGACAATGACTCTCTGAAAGAGGAAGCTGGTGGCATCAAAAGAATGTGCACAAAGTTCATAAATGCAGAGCTGATAGTGGAGGTTGCCCAAGGGTGAAGGAGGGGAATAGAGTTTTTCTCTAATAGTTTTTCTTATGGGCAATGGGAGGGCTGGAAATAAGGTGGCAGTTGTACAACATAGCAAATATAACTGACCATGAATCATGCACTCAAAATAGCAAATTTTACATCTTATATGTATTTTACCAAATTGTTCTTCAAAAGGAGTGAATTCGAGGGTCCCAACCCATGCCATCCCTGACTTCGTGGAAATGTCTCACCCTGAACAAAACCCCTCTTTCCTAAGGAAGCACATGCTAAGGTCGTAGTGGTACCTCACTGCATTACAGAGAAGTTTGGCCTCTCTTCAGACCACCCATCGATCCACCCCAAGCTTCTGCCAGGCCTATAGGTCAGTCCAAAAGGGAGGCTGGGGCCTGCAAGGCCATGGATAGGAGCAAGCTCACAGTGTGGTGATCCAAGGCTGATGGGGCTCCTGCTTGCCAAGGCACAAGTGGAAAACAATTTAAAAAATATGAGCTATCCTGGCCTTGAGTTAAGAGAAATTGCCTTGAAGAGTAAGTTTAACAACAAAAGATACTAAACCCACATTCATATTGTCACTGTTGAATTGTTAAAGTTTGGTTTCATTATTCCTAATAGATAAAATAGTGAGAGTCAACATAGCCTTTGGAAAGCCTTTATTTCTATAGTCTTGTCTGGAGTCCCGGTGAAACATGTATTTGTGACATAATGGATAATGTAGTGATTAGGACAAGTCCCCGCATCTCCAGGGGTCTGGTCATGTACATTTTGTTTCCTTCCTTCTTCTGGTCTGGTAGCTTCCTTCCAGCATAACCTGCTGCAAATTTATTAAAGGCTCTGCCTCTGTGGGGCTGGTGCTGAATCTGTCCCAGGTAGGATTATCAGTGGCAGATTGCAAAATCCTAAGAAATGCAAATTTTTACTTGCATTTCTCATCCTGGAGCAAAGTAAGGAAAGGAAATTAAAAAAAAAAAAGGATTGAGGTTATAGAATATTTGAATAAAGAATCTGACTCAACCAGAAACCAAGTCAACTCAGAAAATGTGGCATGAGATTAGGCCATCTTAATTAGAATGATTAACAAGTAACAGGACTATTTAAAATTAGTAATACCTTTAAAAATTTTTGTTTTTGATAGTTTGCTTCCCAAATCCCTGGTGCAGAAGCTTGTTTTAGGAATTGTTTTTGGTCCCACAAGTCAGCTAACCTCTCAGATGAGATTAAAATCTTTGGGTTTGGTAAAGTTTGCATAAATATTTTACATAGATCCATCTTTAATTAGGTTATAACATTAGAAAGTGCCATGCCGTGTTCTCTTTCCACAAATTAGACCTGAGCCCCACAAACAAATTAATTTGTGTCTCAGGGTTTTGACTGGGCCTCTTGGCTCCCCGAGCCTTCTCACAAGTACTAGTGACCCTCTGGATTTCAAATGCCTGAGGGTAAAAAGCAATTATAAAAACATGACTCTCCCAGATCAGCTTTCGCCTCTGCCTTGTCTCTGTTTTATTGATGGGAGATTGAAGGAAGATTCAAATCAGCCATCCTTCAATTCTTCACCAGCAGCAAAATGCAGAAATCATTAGCTTTTCCTGTGTAAAAGACTTTGTCCTGCCTTATTATTCAAAACTGCTTGCTTGTATGAGTCAAAAAGGGCATGTTGAATATTTATTTCTAATTTTCAGCACTGGTAAATATTATATCGCTTTGCTCCCAATGTTCTTTTTATTTTGCAAATTTTATAGCAATTAATTAATGCAGTGCAGTTATTAACAATATCTCCCCAGTTTCCACTGCCTGCATGTAAGATGAGGAAGCTTGTAAGGGCTTCTTTGGAGAAATTTCACAGCCATGCTGTGTTTGAATTATAAGATCAGTTCTAGGTGAATAGGAACTTGTTCTCAGTGGAGAAAGCTTTTATTGAACTAGAAGGCTGTATTGCAAACCTAGCCTTGTACCATCATGCCTAATTTTATTAAATTTTATCGCCCCATAAACACACACAAAAGAAAAGAAACTTTGCAAAAAAAAAAAAAAAGTAGCCAGTCATCTGATTTCAAACAAAGTGAGCAATAATGTCCAGCACTATGATAAATAAAGAAAAGACTGATGTCTTTTTGTGGTTTCCAGACTACACCCCAAAGGCTACAAGGATAGCAAGGATTGTTTCCATTATTTCACAAAACGTTTCTATTTATTCACAAGGCTAATTTTAAATGCTATTTGTCTGATTTTATTGGTGACATTATTCTCCAATTCTTAGAATCCTGAATTCTGTTGATCAGTAAAAAATGATGAGTATGATTCTGCTGATTACGTGTCTCTCATTGCTGAGACCAAATACCCAGTGCCCAAAATTAAGGAAGGAAAGATTTATTTAGCTCACAGTTTATGGAGGTTTCAGTCCATAATCAGCTGGATTCAAGGCAGAGTGGTACATGGCACAAGGCAACGGTTCACAGCAGCGGAAAATAGCAAAAGTAACAAGAGCAAAGAGGGAGGAGTGTGGAGAACTTTTTGTGTCCCTTATATTGTATGTTGGCCACCCTAGAGTGAGTGTAGTACTCACACCCATAATCCCAGGAATCAATCACAAATTCTGATCACTTACTCCCATGACTACATGAGGTTTTGGGGGACTATCCAGACACAATCAGTAACAATGTTATTGAAAGAAGATGTAATGTTTATTTGGACAATGCACTTCATAGATATACCCAGCTAAACCCTGTGCACAAGGCAAAAATCTTAAGGATGAATCTTAAAACTGTCTGCATTTTCCTATATCCATCTAGTAGTAAAGGGCTCATCCCAGAAGCATTTGTCAAAGGCTTCTGTGAAAGCATAGTCCTGGTGATTGTAAGGTCTCTAGATGTGGTGAGTATGGGGAGGCTGTGGGCACAAAGCACAAATATTCCAGGGAATCTGGAGATGAAGGAAAAGCAGTAGTAAAGAAAGCGCTATAAGATTGTCCTGAACGCTGGACAGGTATTTGAGGCTGAAAACACAGAATCGCACAGGAAGAGAGAAAGGTGAGGCTGATGACAGGTGATGGAGCGGGGAGAGTTACATCCCCTCAGAAAAAGATTCCATGGTGTTGAGGGGCTTTGGTAAGGGTGAGGGAGCTCTCCATGAGTGACATGCTGCTGGGCTGTCTGTGCACCACAGCCTTGTTCTTTTAGGATCTAAAGCAGCTTGCAATAACTAGACTCACATCTGTAATCCCCTGTCCTTGGACCAGCCCCTGTGCTCTGCAATAGACTCCCCATACCTAGGCAGAATGCCCTAGGCCGTATGTACTGTTGGAGAGGCTCCTTACTTTTGAGGATGGTGAAGCTCAGAGAAACAGCATCCATCTGCAGACCCCTGCAAGAGAAGCTGCACCCTGTAGTACAAGCTGCCTGTGGGAGCCACATGAACCAGCCCCCTTCGCAGGGCTACCAGAAATGTCAACCTGCAAGAGGCAGTGAGCCCTGTAGTGGATGGTACACTACTGTTGTAAGGTCAAAAAAAGGCTCTGCTCAAGGTCATCCTAGTTCCTCCTTCACAAGTCAGATTATCAGGGCACAGTCAGGGTGAGCGAGCTGGTGTGTGTGTGTGTGTGTGTGTGTGTGTGTGTGTGTTGAACTTGTAATTCCAGAGAAGGCAAGGATAACAGGCCAGCCCTGCCTGAAGTAAATGTCTTTGCAGCTGACATCTGTTTCCTGAGGGTGGGGTGAGGAGGGGGGTCTTTCCCTGGTCCACCCAAGCACAGCTCACGCTGTTCCCTCTGTCTCCAGGGTTTGATCCAGAGCAATTTCGTCAAGCTGCAATTTTAAATAGCCAGTGCTTTATTTTTGGAATCCCAGAATGTGAGCCGGGTTTAATGAACCTAAAGCTATAATGTTTTACTTCTCCTTTGATAAAAATTTGTATTTCATATTTTAAAAATTGCACTCATTCTGCCAGTTGGTGTTATCAACCAAGCATGACCCATCCATGCAGCATTCACAAACTGTACATTTTCTTGGTCACAAAGTCTTTGTAATAGTTTAGCCATATGCTAAAAAATCAGAGCAGGGTTGGAATCTTCTCCAGGTGGAATGCTCATGAATTAGAGGCATAAGTCAGTTTGAATTCCTAAGTTTACCCAGGATCTTTCCTGCTCATTGCTAATTTACATGCGTATTTGGAATGCTGAATGGAAAACTAGGTAAGAGTCACCAAAGACAAGTATGGAGCTCCACTTCTGCATAGAAAAGGAAAAACTGAGCCATGTTTTCTCTACACCATGAACCTATTTTCTTTAAAGTGATGTTGAGGTTTAGAAACTTGTAGCCATTTTAAGGAAAAATATTTAGTGCTTATTGAAACAGATACGTATTTGAAGGTATAATTTCTGATTTTGCAAAGATGAAATATATTATATCTTTTTTATAACACTGTCTGAAAATACACTGTGATTCTCTTAATGTTATTAGTAATTAAGGAGCCCCTCTTTCTCTGCCATCTAAGCTTTTCCTTAACCACTTATTTTTGTTCTCATGTGTCAGTTTGAGGACCATCACTTCCACTAAATCTGTGTGTTTTCATACTTCTTTGCTAGAGGTACATGGCCAGAATTAAAATTGCCTTTGTTCTTTCTTACCAAGATGTCTTCCAAAAATTTTGCATAAATTTTCTATGCATGTTGGTGAATAAAAATGTTCCAAGCTTCATATCACCAGCATCTATCATCTATGTATTATCTATCATCTTCTACCTATACTCTATTATCTATCATCTTTGTTTCATCTTCTATTTGTTTATTTTATCTGTCTTCCTACTTACCCATAGACCTGTCCATCCATTTTGAGTATTTGACAGTCTAACAGATAACAGTGCTGTTTCTTTATGTTTAAATTTGCATCTTTGAACATTATGAGCTTTTAAACAATACACGATTCATCTAGGTAAATGCCTTTTACTGACATCTCTGTTAAAGCTTTTGTTCTTTATCTAATTGTAAAGGCTCTGTTTTTATGTTTTAACATCTTGATTGTCTCAAGCGATGATTTGTAATTTTCCTATATTATTTTTTTACCACTGGCAATGTGATATTTTAAACAGCTAAATGTAACAATCTTTTCTGTTACAGGTTTAGCTCTAGCTATAATCTTCACATAAGTCTCCCCATTTCTCAGATGATGTGAATGCTTTTGAAATGTACTTGCTTCTATTTTATGATATTAAGATAAATTTGAATCCCTCTGGAACTTATCTGAGGTGTGTATCTAATTTATATTTTGCCAAAATGAACAGTTATCTCACCCAATGTCATTCATTTTACATTAACTTGAATGCCTCTGTGATGTTCATGGCGGTTTCAAGGCATTCTAGTTTGCCTTATGTATGTAATTCTGTGCCAGCGAAACATTATTTTTTAATATGTCTTAAATTTTTCTTGGAGAAGCGCCTTTCATTCCTACTACTTATTCAAGTGTGATTATTATATTCAAATGAATGCTAGGATTATTTTGTCATATGAAATATTTCTGAGCCTGATATAGTGGTACATG
This sequence comes from Dolichotis patagonum, assembly GCA_004027295.1. Lineage (NCBI taxonomy): Eukaryota > Metazoa > Chordata > Mammalia > Rodentia > Caviidae > Dolichotis > Dolichotis patagonum. Next base: position 392,532 of record PVJX010000053.1, read on the forward strand.
CCTGCAATCCCAGCACTTTGGGAGGCCGAGGCAGGAAGATTATAAATTTGAGTCCAGAATGAACAATTTAATGACTGAGACCCTGTCTCAAAAAAGAGTATTAAAAAAAGATGGGTATGTAGTCCAGAGTTCTGGAGATGAACTCTGTGTTCAATCTGCTAGTACTTCCACCTCACCCCCCAAATCATGTTGGGAATTCTACTGGTATTATCCTAATTGGTAGATTTATTTAAAGAAGCAGTTCTTCAGAATTATGGGGCTTTTTACAGAGAGATAATTTGCACAAATATTGCAGTTTTCTTACTGATTTTTAGTTATTTTATATCTTTGTTAACTAGGTTTATTGATATCTTTCTTCAACTCACAGTATAAAAAATAACTACATTTTGTTTTTTTCCATTTTTCTACTCACATTTCAGTATGGGGCTTTTACATTCAAACAATTATTTCTATTATTGTTGTTACTACATTACCTTATTGTTTTCAATTTTTTGATATTTATTGTTCTATTATGTTAATACTGCTTTAGAATTTATATACTTTCTAATGCTCAAATTTTTATTTAATTATGATTTCATTAAATAATTCTGATTTATTTTTCTGCTTACTTAAATTCATCTTTGAGTGATTTTTTCCTTTAGGATGAGTACATGAAAGTAAAATCACAAGACTGATATCTTTGGTGTCAATGTACTTTTCTTCAATATTTTGTAGATGTGTTCTGTTGTGTTCTAAATTTTTGAGGAAAATTTGATTTATTTTTAGGGGTAGTTAAGGTAATTTTCTTTTTTTGCCAGTCTGGATGATGAGTTCCTTATCCATATAAGACTCACTAGTATATTTATAATCAAGCACTACTACCTCACTGGTTTTTATTAAGAACTGTAAGTTTATTCTATGTAAAAATTTACATGACAGGATGTTATGGCTTCTGTATAGATGTCCTCCCAAAGCCTCATGCAGTCATAGGTGGTGCTGTTTCAGAGGTGGCTGAATCTAGAGTGTGTGATTGATTCATTTGTGCAATCCTAAATTTCAAGGTTTTAGGATTAAGGGGAAGTGGTTTCTAAATCCATCCACCAATTGGCTTGGTACTGCCCTAATCCTGGTAGCCTTGATACAGTGTAAGAGACGGAAAGAGGCTTATTTTGCCTCTTGCTTGCTTTTTTACCTTCTGCTCACCATGAAGCATTTCTGCTTTGCAATGCTTGTCTACCAAGCTACTGACCTTGGAAGCAACTGATTATGGACTGAAACCTCTACAAACTGTGAGCTAAATAAATTATTGCCATTTGGCTGTCAGGTACTTTGTCTCAACAAGAAAAAAGTAACTAAGACACAGGAGAAAATATTCTTTATCTACAAATTATTCTTTTACTAATACTTTGTCTTTATATGCTTATGGAAATTCTGTTATACAGATGATGAATTTTCTGATACTTGATCCACACATGTAGAGTTTCTTTTTGTTTCATCTATGTCTTTATTCTTTAATTTAAAATTCTGGGAAATTTTTTTAAAATGCTGAAAAATATCATAGACTGTTTCTTGGATTTTCTAGTGTGCTCTTTGCTAGTGCTTTATTGAAAGACAACACACATACACTTACACACACATGGTATTACATTCACACAGAAACACACAAATGCCCTTGTTATAAATATGTGTGCTGTTTGAGTTTACATGTTGAGAATTAGGCACTTGGTGGTAGTCAGACCCCAGGGAGGCCTTGTGTTCACAACTCCTTCTTCTGTTTGAGTATGGACAGGAACTATGACTTGTTCTTACCCATAAGAATATAGCTAAGGTGACAAGATATGACTCCCAGAATTAGGTTATATCATATGTAAGGTAAAGATGTCATTCACTAGATGATGCCTGCACACAGGTGCATGTGTGCCTATTTGTGCCTTTTTGTCTTGTTAGTGTACAGTAGGCAGAGTCTTCTTGCTGATCTTGTAAGAGGCAGGCAGCTGTGTTGGGCACAGATATTGGAGGGTGAGTTTGCATACAGAGGAAGTGCGGCGTGTGAAGACCTGCGGACAGTCTGGGACAACAGGCAGCAAAAAAGTGAGGCCCTCCATTCAACCACAATGAAATTATTTGTGCCAACAACCTGAATGAGCTTGGAAGTAGATTCTCCGTTCATCAAGTCTCCAGATGTAAACACATATTGGACAACACCATGTTTCCAGCCTTCTGAGACCCCAAGAGGAAGATAGAGCAAAGCAGTACTCTGACTCTGCCCTACTGAGTTACAAAGTGTATGCTGTTTTAAGCTGTGAAACTTTTGGTGATTTTTACTTGGCAATAGAAAAACCAGTACACTCTCTACATATCTGTTTCTTGAGTGTACACAGAATAGTTCAGAGAATGCTGAGAACGTTGGGCCCTGTGGAAATAGTCTAGCCCCTAGTAAATAATCTTGAGAACTTCTTAGGGTCACTGGAATTCAACTTTGCAAGATTTAAGGACAAATCTGTGATCAATTGAAAGTGTTCATGCCAGAATTACTCTCTTCATCTCCACTGTATTCCCATGGACCTCTGTTGTAACATTTCCTGCATGAATTTACAGATGAACAATACTGCCCAGCTCACAGGTAGCACCAGGGATACTGCAGCAATTTGTACATGGCTAGTTCAAGGCCATGTGTGTTCCAATGGTCACCTCAAGGAGCAGTGGTAGTCCAGGTACTACCATCATCAAACAAGTCCAGGACCTTGATCCCTAAACTTCCCCTGAGCTCTTCCTCTGGTGGAAAGAGTGAACCATGAAAGTCATACTCAGACGTATAAACATACTTCATGCTGATTCTCAAAGTCCCTAAAGTTTAGATGACACCCATTTTTATTTTCTACCATAGGCAGATTTTTTCCATTTTCTAATATCTCTTTGAACATCTGAATATTAAATGCATGGTATCAGTTCAATCACTCAGCATATATTCTTTAAACACCAATATGTAAAAGGAATCTGGACTGCTACCTTGCATTTTAATTATCTAAAATATTTAAGAGGGATTAACAAATGGAATTGACTGCTCTTTGGTGTTTTAAAATGAATGTGTGAGTCTGAGATATTCTAAAACTTGCAATGCAGTTATTATTACCCTTTTCAAAACCTAAATATTGTCTAACCCTAATCTATGAATATCTAGTTATGTTTTGGTCATCTTTTTTAACCATGGACTGAAATGGAACCTTTGAGGAATAGCAGGGATCTCCTCCTTCATCTTGTCGGCCTTACATTCTTACCCACTGCTGGTTTTCCTGCACTTCTCTTGGCCTCTTTCCCATATCCCTGATTTCCCATTCGGCAACAACAATACCCTTCATAAGAGTCTTTCCCATGTGCAGAGAATTTCCCTCTCTTTTATGTCCCATCTGTTCCTTTTGCCTCTGTCTGGGTTTTACACCTTTCTGGCATCATTCTAGAGTACCTGATAGTTATAAAAGATTTCACACATTGTCCTCCTCTTTAAAGTCCTTGAAAAGTCAATTTAATATGGGAACCTCTATTATTCTTCCAATTAGAAAAGAACATGGCCTCCATCTAAAATTGTTAGTCTTCAGTTACTTCTCCCGGTGGCTTAATCTTCTCAACAAAATCCAGTGTGAGGATTTCTTCTCTTTGGTCTTTAAATACAGAATTTACTTGGCTACCATCGTGGCAAAAATGAGGGCAGCCCTTCAGAAGAGTGTCGAGAATGCGGGGAACTCAGGAAATGACCATCTGTAGTCCACAAACTGGGGAGAGTGGAAGTTCAGAATCAGCGTCCCTAATATTTGAGCAGCAATTTAATGTCTGTTGAATTTAATAATTAAAGCTGATTTTTCATGCTTTACATCTCTTTTGGATGCTTCTAAAAATTCTTTTCTTTTTTAAATGGTTGTTTGTAAGACTTGCTTCTCCACAGAAAGCAGAACAATTTACAGAACACAGAATCTGTCTGCTTTTCCTGAGGGGCTGGGTAGTAAAGCAAATTTAAATCGGTCTCTCTGAGTCTACCGCATCAAAAAGTAAGTAAATCATGAAAATGAAATTTTTTAAAAATAAATCATCCTATTGGAAAATCTTCCATTGGTTGAATTAAAAAGGGTGGGAAACCACCAGAAACAAACCAGCTACACACAGTGACTATTTCCACTTCTGCGGAGAAATTTTGGGGAGTCACCTGAAGCCCTGCCTCACAGGAATAAATGAACTTTGTATAACCTGATGATACATTTCTTAATATGACCTCATCCGAAGAATATGATTTCTATTTCTATGACACATTTCTTTGAATCTTTGCATGGTATGGAACTGTCAACAAATTTATATCTTAGTAATGCATATTATGTGTTGGCTATATCAGATTTATTATAGCTTTAATTTTTAAACACTGAGACCACCCTCTTTTAGATTATGCCAAAAAAGTAGTTTCTTAAATTGTTAATCAAGAAAAATTTAATAAAAATTTTAGTCTCATTATAACTGTTTAGATTCCTTGTATTACTGGAAACATTCAAGGGAGCCACTTGAATTATTTTTCTCCAAACTGTAAGTATTTGTATTTTTAAAATTATACTTTTGGTATTCCAGCTTGGTTCATGAGAATAATTAGAACACTTAGAATTACATCAAAATTTTTTAAAAAATTAATAAAAACATGAAAGCTAAGAAATACAAATGGTAGCAAGTGTAAATGGTCAATTAAAGATACCAAAGTATGTGGGCCTTAAGTAGCTTTGTTTATGGCAACTAATAGGTAATGACTTGAAAATGACCTTTATCCCAATATTAGAAAGTAAGAAAATTCTAGTAATCACTTCCTTTTACTTATCTTTGCCCTGAGTAGGTCTACTTATCCAAGCTGATGTGGTGACCTCGGGGCAGCCCAACTTGCAGGAGGGTGTGACTGTTTTTCCTGAAGAATGATTTTGTCTTATCTTGGCCATGACTGCATGGGGTTCCTAGGAGGCTGCTCTTGTCTCCCCAGCTCAGTGCTAGTTTAAGGAATGTGATTTCTTCTCTGTAGGATGGCCCATCTCCATATCCTGTTCCTGGAATTCCAGTCCCACCAGGAGTTCACCAGAGTCTCTTTAGGCTATAGATAATTAAGAGCAAAGCAGCAAGGGTCTTTGGGTGGGATGTGCTTACACTGTTTGGGTGAAAATGGAAGAAAGAAAACTGATGCCATTTGAAATCAGTTTAAACCTAGTAGCTCAATGAAAACTTTGGGAGAGATGAACTTAGCCTGTCATCACAAGACAGAGTGAATAAATCTCAAGTAATTTTATAAATTTTCAAGATCCATTGATCTATTTTCCTCTCTCTTCTTCATCAAGAACAGTTCTCTGCATTATTAGCCTCTAATCATGTTCCAGGAAAAAAACTGAGTGGATGCCCTGTTTCCTGACCTGGTAGGTTAGGGTAGGCAGAGGTCATGGTGGGCAGGGGCTGGTGATACTCTTTCAGTTACATCCCACTGATAATGAAGAATATGGAGACACAGGGGTTTCTTTAATCTAGGAAGTTTCCAGTTAATGCCGTCCGTTCTAGGTACCCTTGGTAATGCATTTTACACCTACCAACCCATGTGCATTTGCTATTGTCTCATCTTAGGCTGATCAACTTCCAGGCCAGAGATCCAATGCCAGATGAACTCTGCTTGGGTTGAAGCTTTGAGGTTACATTGTGAGGGTTAACAGGGAGTGATAACTGAAAAAAGAATCTCTGTGCCAATGAATTCTGCCGGATAAAGGACTTAACTTTTGGCTAGATAAGATGACGTTTTTATAGCATGGAGATTCTGACACATTTACGAAGTCCTGCTGATTTCAGATGTACTGAAATTTATTTTTCCTTTCATGTCTGCTCAGGCAAGGGAGACACTAGTAGAAAGAAATCTTATCAGACAGCAAGTTAGTTACTTTCAGTTTCAATAATTGTAGATTTCAGAGTATCAATTTCTGGTGCTCTAAAGCATGTCCACCTTTTTGCTTCTACAAATTGATTAAGCTTTTTATTTGATATCACAGGAGCCTCCGGAGGGTTCTAACCTATATTTCAACCTTTGAAGAAATTCATGCCCAAGATATTGCTGCTGGACAATCTTCAAGGTCATTAATATAATGCTAAGAAATTTTCTGCTGAAAGTAGATTTAATCAGAGCCCTTTTCTGTGTGTCTCCTCATTGCATGATTCAAAAAGTGTTTTGCCTTTCAAGTGCCTTAGGAAGGCAGATTTTATTATATTTGCTTTGCACCTTTAAATACAGGCTGCCAAGGGGATTTTATGGACAAAATAGGATAAAATTGGTATCATAAAATAATAACATAAACCAACCAAAAAAGTATAAGTGGTTATAGAAAAAAGTTGATGAATACATTTAAAGTTCTTTATAATTCTTCATACAAATGTATCCTCAGAAACTTTAATAAGAATAAAAAAAAAATAGGACGCTCCTACAGAAAACACCACAGAGTGGGAAGGTTTTGGTGATAGGTAAAATGATCTCTCAGACTTTCCCTATTGGGTCTGTTGTACCAAGAAATTTACATATAAAACTGAAGAAGACACCTGGTGACAATGCTGGGTTGCTAGTGTCATATATATCTTTTTCCGTAGCTCAGGATGGAGTAAAAATTAGGTTGCCTACATTCTTGGTGTAATTAATTATCTATAGCCTAATATAGCATAAATGAAGCATAAGGAAGCTGGTATAATGCTTAAAATCAAACTACATTCCAAGGCAAAGAATAATATGAGATAACTGTGTATAATTGTGTTATGTACATTAGGTAACAACAACAACAAAGATGGCTCATTCTTCACAGTATATAACAATCTTACATATGATGCATCTAATAAGATAATATTACATTTCATGAGTGAAGTGGACAGAAATGAAGGACTTCTCTGCATTGGAATGTACTTGGAATTTTCCTTATGTTTCCTTCATTAAGAAACAACGAGAGATGAGGAATTAAATATAAGCTTGAAAAGTTAGAAACTATGTTTTAGTTTTATAACTTCGTATTTCAGAGAATGGAGTCTTGCACACGAGGATGACCACCAGCTGCCAGGTGACGGTGGGAAGGAGCCAGTGGTTGGGAAAAGATCCTGCTAGGAACTGCGTCAAGTCACACTCAGTCACTGTGTTACAGAAAAAACACATGACACTAATGTACTGTGAACTATCCCACCCGACTCTTCTTCAGTTACTCACAATAGAAAACAAGGATTAAAGAAAAATTACATTAAGAAACACATTGCTGATAAGAAAATTTAAATTTTCATTCCATTGACTTGCTGAAAGAACAACTTCCTTGTCTGGAAATGTGCATTATAAACTGATCTGGGGACTGAACTGGGCTCCTCTCTACCCCAAGTCACAGATATTTCTCGAGAAAATGCTCCAAACAAATGAGCTACAATACAAGTGGTTTTAGAGCAAAGAATAAAGTGATCTTTTAAAAGTAAATAAAAGGAGTTAATGATACTTTATGACTTAATGCTTACTGTACTTTAGATAATAGTTACACGTGATTTTTGGTTATGAATGGGATTTGTTCTTTCCCCTCTTTGGTTCTGTCAGTCTTATTCGTGAAATGTAATATTATCTTATTATCATATATAAGATTGCTACGTATACCGGGTAAAGAATAAGCCATCTTTTTGTTGTTATCATGTAATGTACATAACACAGTTATATGTAGTTATCTCTTACAGTATTCTTTGCTTTGGAATGTACTTTAATTTTAAGCATAATCACATGAGCTTCCTTACGTTTCCTCTTAACATGGTATACTTCATTCCTTTTTCTTTCTAATGATTTGTATTTGCATTTAAGATTGAGCTCTTGTAAAATGTATGTAATTGGATTATTCTTTTCTATGTAGTCCAGTCATTTCTACATTTTAATTAGCAGTGTTTAGTTGAGTAACTTTTAGTGTTATTTTTGATGCCATTGAATTTGCCAGTCATCTTGCTTTGTTTTCTATTTTTTATTTTCTTGCTCCATTTCTGCCTTCTTTTGTATCAGTCAAAAATTTTTGTAACTATTTTATCTCCTTTATTGGCTTCTTAACTATCCTTTTTGATTATTTTTGATATTGTTAACAATGTGCATGCTTAACTATAACAATCTATTAGTCTATGTATTTTCTTTCTTCAGATGTCATGTTGATACTTAGCATTTTTTTTACTTTATATTTTTCATTTCATTAGATACCTATTACTTCCCACTTCACTTTCATACTTTATACTGTAAAAATGTTATAGACGTCCAGCAATACATAATCTTATTCCACTGTATTGTGCATGAAATTACTATCATATCTTTCACTTATATCTACATTATAAACCCTATCATATAACAGTTTTATTCTGGCTATAACTATTCAGTTTTCTTTTAAGTAAATTACAATAAACAAAGTATTATTTTATTTTTTGAGAAGTTTAGAAGTATGTTTTTAACACCAAGTACATTTATTAGAAAAGAAGGAAGTTATGAAATATTCTTATATCTTTCCTTAAGAAATTAAAAATAAAAACAGAATAAAACCAAAAACAAATAGAAGAAAATAATAAAGATCAAAAAACACAATCCCTTATCAAACTGCCAGCATCATTTTTCATAAGGATTAACATTTTGATTCTTACATTTCTATAAAAATGGAAAAACCTCAGAATAGTCTAAACAACTTTGATAAGGAACAAAATTAGAGCTCCAACCCTCCTCAATCCTACGACTTATCACAAAGTTACACGAGTCAGGACAAAACAGTGTTGATACCAAGATAGACAAACCACCAAAGCACTAATAGAAAGTTCCATAATAGAAAATATTTATAATATTTATCTATTTACCCATTTACCCATTTTTGTTTCCTTTTTGTAGAGCTAAAATTTGCATCAGTTTTTTGTTTGGCCAGCAAGGATAAATTTACAAAATTTATTGTAGAAAGTTTGCTGAATTCTCTGTTTTTATTTATTGGGAAACATCTTTACCTTATTTTTATCTTGGAAAGATATTTTCAATAGCTGTAGACAGACATTACTACTGGCATTTGTTCCTTAAAAAATATTATCCCATTTTCTATGGCCGCCATTGTTTCTTATGAGAAATTAGCATAATTTTTTATCCTTGTTTTCATTGTAAATAACCTATTTCCCCTTCTCTAGTTGCTTTCATCTTTTCTTTAATCTTTAGTGTTAAGCAATATGGCTAGAACTTGTTTTGGTACAGTTCTCTCTGATTATGCTACTTCAGATTACTTGAGCTTCTGGAATCCATACATTGGTGTTTTTCTGTCCATCAAATTTCTGCTTGGCTGAATCATTATTTTTTCAAATAATTTTTACTGCTCTAATCTTATTCTCTTCTCTTAAGGAATCCCAAGATCAATTGATATTATACAACAGAGCCCACCAAAGTCCAGTTTATCTTTCTTCAGTATGATTTCTTTTGGTATTCTTTTTAGAAAATTCTTAAGATTGTAAAATTCCTACTGCATTGTGTAAGCATTATCTGACCTTTTAGTTTACTATCTCCAATCTTCTTTTATGCCCAGTGAGTCTCCAATTTGTGCTACTTAAACTAAAGGTATATAATCACTATTTGGTTTTATCTTATAGTTTACATTTATCTATGTATATTTCTTATACATTTATTTGTGATCCTGTACTTTTCTTTAATCATTTTATCTTATCTTACTTGATTATTTGAACCTATTCATATTAAGTGAATTACAAACTTTGTCTCCTTATAATTGGAATCTAGAGTATCTCTAGTTTAGTTTAATGCTTGGATTCAAACTTTTCTTTTTCTTTTTACATCTAGTGATTTTTGAACCCTGGACATTGCAGATTATTTGTTGTAGCAAATCTAAATTCTGTTATATTTCTCTGAAGAGTATTATTTCTTGTTCTAGCAGGAAATTCATATATGGGCTTATTGTGTATAATAATACAGGCTTAGTTTTATGCTTTGTCTGCACAGAACCATGGACAACATAGCTTCTTCTCAAGCTAGGTATAACCTGGCAGGACTTTTTTTTTAAAATCAAAATATTGTCTCCCCAGAGCTAATATCTCAGTTTAGATTTGTAGTTTTGCTAGAGTGACATAGAATATTGCTAAAATGAAGTCTTTAAGATGAATACTCTAAGATGAAGTCTTTACACAAGTTGATGTTTTTTTGGTGTCTCAGTTACATGCCACATTTTTACAAATGTGCTTAGGAGCTACCTTCACTCTGCCATGGCTCACACTTCAGTGTCTTCAGAATTCATATGCTTTTGCACTGTTTGAATCTTAATGTCTCTGTTTTGTTATCTTTTTTTGCAAATATTCTTTCAGACAGAGACTGGCAAGTAGCCTCTAAATGGATCCTGGGACTCCCTCGGTACATCCTCCTCCTCCTTGATGCCATTTCTGACCCATAGATCTGAGCCACTTTAGTTCTTTTTCACTCCAATTATGCCACCAAATTCAGTGCGACTGCTCCATTCTATATCATGGCTGCAGGGCCCCTTGGCGGAAGCCAGGGAAGTTGTGATCTTTTTTCTCTGCTCTCAAACATCTTCCTCTGAGGCTGCCAGTCTTCCGTGCCTGAGAACAACTGCCTAGATATTCTGTCCAGCATTGGGGTTGTCTGTTGGCTGTAGAGCTCCTGTGGCAGCAGTGACTCCAATAGAGGTGGAAGCAAATTAGCTTCATTATCTTTTAATAAGTATCTTCAAGTTTTAATATATGCATACTAAAATTTGAAAAAAGTATAATTATAGATAAATCACAAAAGGCAATTATAGTTACATAAAAGAGCATAATTATTGAAAACATTGACAACGTGTACAAAACAAATGAACAAAATTCAAGAGGTTAAGATAAAAAGAAATGGGAAAAAAGTGATTTTACTCTAATTCCTGATTCTTCCTGGCAATAGAGTTCAACACATATTATCTGAAACTAAACATTGAGAACTGAGATTGTTTTTATTATATAAATTTTATATTATAAAAGTAAAGAAGAACCAATGAGAAAAGGTTTTATATTACATTTTATTTATATTATAAAAGTTTTATATTATAAAAGTAAAGAAGAACCAATGAGAAAAAGGAAGGCAGTTAGAGGTAATGAAAGTAGACACAAATCCTAATTGTATGTAAGGTCAAGTCAGCAGACAGGGTACATAGTGGGAAGATCTAAAAATAAGACTATAACTGCATTATTTAAAGTCAAAATTATAGGGGCTGGGGATTTAGCTCAGCGGCATAAGCGCCTGCCTTGCAAGCAGGCAGTCGTGAGTTCGATCCCTGGTACCGATAAAAAAAAAAAAAATCAAAATTATAACTCCTAAGAGAACAAAAAAATTAAAACTATATCTAAAATATCCAATAAAATCTGATTTCAAAAAGTGGCTATATTTGGAGTATGAAAGAAGAAAGGTTTTAGCTTTTATTTTTTCACTGAGTCAAAATTTCACTGGTACAATGCTTATTTACCACAGTATTTATTAATATACAGTAATAAGTATTTAGTCTTGTTCTTATTTATCTTACTATATAGCATGAAGTATTATATTACATGGATTTTTTTATATAAAAAGTACTATCAAATAAAAAAAAACACTGTTGGTTCTCAGCAGAGGTGAGGTGCGTTCCTCTAATTCAAACATTCCACCAGATCTGGGCCCTGCATCTAACTCTGAGTATACCCTTATATTTCAGAGTGTGATCATGTCAATACAATTTCACATACTGAAGAAAACCCCACAAGTCAGCTTTACTTTTGGGTTCCAGACACATTTACTATGAGACATCAGACATTTGATTTCAGGAAATATAAAAAAAAATTAACTGAGTGCATCACATTTCAACAAGACAAGGACAGAGTATGAATACTTCATTGCGTTTTCTTAGTATCTTCTTTTCCTTCCTGCACATCACCTGGTTCCTTGCACTTCCTGGAGTCGCTCAAATAATAATAAAAAAGGAATGAAGAATCAGTTAAAAATGCCTTTTACTATGTGTCTGTCCTTGGCAGGGCGACACTGCACTCTGTGCTTAAGAGAGACTTTTCTAAAAAGAGTGTACAGGCTTAGAGGCTCAATTAAAAGTTCCCAATGGTTTATTCTCTGGCAACTTGCTCAGCAACTACTGGTTTAAGGTGGCATCAACCTTTACGATTGGAAACTTGGGTCTGGAGTATACGTTGCTATTGAAATAAAATGGGAGTTTCCTCAGCTTTATTAGGGAGGTTTTTTAGAGTTTGCCATTTGTTTCACCTTGGCATTTATGTTAAAATTTAAAATGCTTGATCTTTCCTACTCCAGTTCCTTTGCCACTAAATGGGGAAAACCATAAAACCCTTGCAATTGTTGTGAAGAAGGAGCAGAGGCAGCTTCGGAGTTCCTTCTCAACTGCTCATTGCAGGGGAATTGCAATTTGGGCCATAATTTTGATAATAAAATTAAGATGAAAATTATTCTGAACATATTTCAAGCCAATCCTTGTCTAATACTCACCTTCATTCTCGTAAAGAAGGGGAATAAATACTATGGAGCTTTCTGTGGGAGAAAATAATTGTGCACATAGGTAGTCACTGATCTAGCTCCGCCTTGTTTTCTGAGGTGTGGGCTGATTTGACCCTCAGTGTCTATCAGTGTGCTGTTACTGGACCCTGGTCATGCTTGGAGCTACAGGATAAGGAATTCTTCGTTATGTGTACGTGTGTTGCCACAGGCAGGAGTCTGGCTAGGAAAACAGAGCACATTACTATAGAAAAAGCTGCAACTCCACTTTCAGAAGAATGGAGGTGAAAACCAGCTCCTGGGATATTCTTTAAAAGGACCTTATTATGAAACAAAATGTCCATGCCCAAAAGGGCTCAGTGGATGGCAATCTCTTTTCTGTTGTGGCTAGACTTCAGTGAAAACCTGCCAGCTCAATTTGAAGACAGAAAGGATATAGAATTCATGATGAAAACATTTCTAAATCACAAAATACTAAATAATGCATGGCAAAATTAACTTAGCTTCTTTCAAATTTTTCTAACTGTGCAATTCTTAGTTACTCTAGTTTAAGTGCTCTCTTTCCATCTCTTTCTTTGTGATGCTTTCTCTGTCTGTCTCTCCCGGGCTCTGTCTCTGTCTCTTTCTCTTGTCTCTCTCACTCAGCACATGTTTGTCTGAGTTTGGAGTAAGCCAGCAGCAACTGTGGGTTAATGTCAATAAACTCGAGTCAGAAATGCTAAGGTGAACCAGACATTTCCCAGAAGCAGTGCCTATCTGGAGACTGATAAGCGCTCAGAGCCACAGCAGGGATATTCTGCAGGTGAGTCTGGACTGTGGCCTCTGTGCCGCCTCGCTGCCTGCTGTCGGTGGATGGGTCTGTAGCACAAGAGGATCAGGAAATGGAGCATAATCTATTGCAGGGTTTGTAGAAGGAAGCATGCAGAATGTCCACTTCAAGGTACCGATAGATAAAGAAAGACATTAGAAAATGAGAATCAGCACTGAACAGGAAACGCCAAGAGGGTAGAAACAGAAGTATGCTTCTAATTAGAGAAATGATATCCCCAAGATCATTTCTAAGGCTTTAATAAATCTATGGACTAAAACTCTTCTAGTTTTAGCATTACTTTAATGCTAAGTTAAACTGTAAAAGTAGCATGTGAACATTGCTTAAAAGTCAACCCGAAGTAAAAAAAAAGGCTACATCTGTCTTGATATCTTTAGTTTCATTTTAATAATTTAATCACTATTCAATCTTGTTTCTTGTATGAACTCTCAGAAATTTTATTTTCTTATACATAGACCTCTCTCTCTCTCTCTCTCTCTCTTTCTCCTTTTGACCTCACTGGAGAAATAAAAGTGCATGACTGAACTGTAATATCATTTGAAACTTCAAGTTTTAATCCAACACCACAGGATGAAGGTCTTTGCATTCTACTTTACATAGATTTCCCTTGATTTAATGACATTAGAGAAGGCAAAGCATGCATTGGTACAAGGAATTCAGGATTCTGCTTTTGTTAGCTTTTTGCCTTTTTAAACAATGTTGCTATGCTGTGTACGGCTGTGAACTTTAGCTATAGAATAAATTCACCAAAGTAGAACTAATGAGCTAATTTCATTTAAGAATAATAATCCTATTTTTACAATCATCTGAATTCCACCTGTCTTGCCCACTTGAGGGTGTGTAGGTAACAATTCTTTTTAAAATACTACTTCATTTTGTATTTCTTTAATTATACAATAAGTTGAAAGTCTTAAATTTTATTTATTGCATTTACTTTTCTATTTGTAACTTATGTTCATTTTTCTAAGTTTATTTCTTTTTTCTAATGATCTGTGTAGCACTTTACCACTTACATTAGAAAAGTTTCTCTTAACTAAATATCTTTTCCTCAAATTATTTTTTCCTTTGATTTTATTTCTGATACAAATTCTATATCACAAAATAAGTGATTAAATTGATAGAACTTTTGTAGTTCTAGATTTTTAGTTTTATAAAAAGTTTTGTTCTTTTCAAGATAATATTAAAAATGAAGATTGTGTTAACTTTTTTCTGATAGTCTTATATTCATTTTTATATTTAAAAGTTTGATTTATCTGGAAATAATTTCAGTGAAAAAACATGAAGTAGGAATTCAAAATGTCTGCTTTTTGATCTTTTCCTTATGGATTTGAAATGCCACCTTTATCACATTTAAAATTCCCAGATGTATTTTGTTTACGCTTGGCCTTTGAAAAATCTCCTAATTTAGTGCCTATTACTGAGTTGGTGCTTAACTACTTGATTTTTTGCAGTTTTAAAATGCATGTTAACATCTGTTAAGACTAGTGTGTGTAGTATAGTTTTTGAGAATTTCTCTGGCTTTTCTTGTACTTTGATTTTTCTCTATAAATTTTAGGATAACTCCTCTTTCCCAGGAAAGTCTCACTGGTGTTTGGAATGGGATTGAGAAGCATTTATGGGTGAAGTCAAACAGAACTGATATCCTTATGATGAGTCTTTCTAGCTAATTAAAAAAAAAAAATATATATATATATATATATATTTAAATATTTTCAAAATTTCCCTATGTTTCCAGTAGAAGTTTGTTTTTATTTGTTGTTCTTAAATTTCTTGGTGATATTTGTAAGTATTATCTCCCTTATGTTTCTGGACTATTTTTCATGTACAGAAAAACTGTGACTCTTATACCTCATAGTTTTACTAGTCATTGTAATATATTTTCTCACTGTATTGGTTTTATCAGTTGCTTTTCTTAGCGGTTTCATAGATACAAACTTTATTAGAAAATAACAGTCACTTTCTTGCTTTTTTACTCTGATTCTATTTTTAACTATCTGTGCAGCGCACTGGTATTTTCAGAGCAATATGATATGTTTTTGCTTTTAGTGGCAAAGTAGGATAATGAAGCACTAAGGCGATGTAGCGCATGACTGCGTGCTTGCCATGTTCTGCATGCCAGCGAACACTCACTTTGTTGCCCTGCCAACCGTAAGGTCCAAACATCCATGCAATATTGCAGCAGGCCAGAGAGGATGACATTACCACTATTTCTACTTGCTTCATGAAGAAACTGGGAAACCCTAACATTTTATGTTGAATAAAAAAAAGAATACCAAACTTGCATTCTTTATAATGTCAGTACCAAGTTTGTAGGGTAAAATCATGCGCTTATGTATGAATTTTGATGTAGGATTTGGATGGACTGTGAGGTAGTTGTTAGTTTGTTGAAAGTTTGTATTTTATATCCTTAAAGACCATGGAGTTTATTCGATTTTATTTTCTTCTCCTGATTATATGTGCATGATTTTTTTTTCTGTAATTTGTTTTTGAGGTACCTAACTTTAACGGATTTGATAAAAATAAATCGTGTTTGTAATTCTGAGATAAGTCTTATTTTAGAAGGCATATTTGCCACTGGTATACTTGGGATTTTAAAATATGTGTTAACAAACACACAATTCAATTTTTCTTATTGCCAATGTTGTTTCCAATCTGGGCTTTAAGGGTATTTTAAAATCAAAAAATGAGTTGGAGAGCTTTTCCTTCTATTCTTTTGAAAAGTTTTTAAAAGATAAAAATTGCTTATTCCAAAAATCAAATTAACTATGGATTCTAAAACTGAACCTTTGTCGTTTTAGAATTTTTTCTTTATTTATTTTGTATCGAATTTTTAAGGAAAATTTGTGGCTGTTGATTAGCTTTTTATGATTATTGTTCAGTTGTCTTATGATACCTAGATAGGGAAAGATTTAAAAGCAGAAATAGCCCTAACAATGAAAGAAATTTGATAAACATAACTGAATTGAAATTAAATATTTCTGCTTGACAAAGGATTTCATAAAACAAATGTAAAAAATGTCATCATATTTTAAAATTCCAAGTATACCAGGGACATAATTTAATAGAAGGTATTTAAAATTGTTATGCATTGAATTATGTTCTCTCCACAAAAGATATGTGGAAGTCCTAATCTCCAGGACCTTCAAACCTGGACGTACTTGGAGGCAGTGCAGTTACACAGGTGATTAGTTATGATGGTTGGAGTAAGGGGGGCTTCTAACCCAGTGGGACTGTCGTCTTTAGGAAGAGAGGGAGACGAGGCATACACAAACTCCAAAGCAGAAAGCCGTGTGAGAACAGAGGGAGAGATTGTAATGCTGTTGCTACCAGCCGAGGAACACCTGGACTACCATAAACTGGGAAAGGCAGGAAGAATCTTGCCCAAGAGGCTTTGCAGAGGCCAGGGCCCTGAAGACACTTTGACTTAGAACTTCCAGATTTCAAAACCGTGGAAATAGGTTTCTGTTTTTTTCTGTTGTTACAGCAGCTCTAGGAACCTAATGCTATAAAATATATAATTTCTAAAAAATATGTGTCCAGAATATTTTAACAAATATGACAAGTCAATAAAAAAAGACTACCCAAATAACTATGGGCAAAGTGTATGAAGTGGAATATAGTTAATGCACACACTTTTCTGTTTCTTACAAATTATACCCCATGAAACAGGGAAAAGAAAATTTGTGCGACAGTAATGACAATGATGATTTATATTTTAGCAGTTCAATTATATTATTATTGTATACATTTATAAATTAAATTTAAAAATTAATAATAATAATTTTTATTCACATGTCTGTCTAAATCATGGCCTCTGTTTTATTCTGCTGAGATCTGCAGGTAACCCGGCAGGCAGTAGTGAGCTGGGCATTTGGAAACGCTGCCCTTGGCCTTGGAGTTTTCTCTTTACGCCAGGTCGTGTTGGGAGCTGGCTTAATACAATCTAGAATTTTTACCACAAGGCCAAAGGCTCCTGTCTTCCTCCCAGGCCAGGCAGCCCCCTGGAGGTCGCCAAGTCCCAACTCTCTCTCTACACTTTCCGGCTCTGCTTTTGGCGCAGCGCACCAGCCAAAGAGCAAAGCCAAAGTTCAGCATTCCCCGTCTCCGGAGGCCAAAGGGCAGCAATCCGAGGCACAGGAGTAGAAAATGTTCATACATTTGCAGTCAGGGACCCTTCGCTGTATGGGAGGCTGCCAGGTTGATTTCATCCTGCTTCCCAGGTCTCACCTCATCCTCTGCGCTGTAAGCTCCATGAAGTCAGGAACACCTCTCCAAGGACAAGCCTGGCCTGGATGGCTGTCCTGCCAATTGTTCCTGCCAGCCACGCAGAAAATGGGTGGAACTGAAGCCAATTTCATCCTGGTTTTCTCATTACTCTGGATTCTGGGGTTCTCTACGCCTTCTTCCCAGGGATTAAATTAATTTGCCAAATGGCCACGGGTCAAGGTCAACAGTCAGTTTCATGTGAGCATTCTGGAAGCAGAGAGGGGCCAGCCCACCTCCTGGAGGCTTCCCCTTGCCCTCCACAGGCTGCGGCCTGCTCGCACAGCCAGCTGGAACAGAGGTGAAGCGCTAGGAAAAAGATTCTGCCTCTGTTTAGAGATGTGCACCTGATACCCGGAGGACTCGGCGGGAGGTTCATGGATGCATGTGTATCTTATGTTCACAAAACACTCCCTCTTCTCATCTGTGTGAGACGAGCTTGGCCTCTACTAAGTGCACAATTTCATGATTAAGTGTGCAAAGTCTAGTGGGGCGAGGTTGTAGCCTGCACTCCTCCAGTCTGGGTCTAGGTAATTTCCCACTCTTTCTGTGCATTCTCAATTCTCTTTGAAGCTTCTAATGGGCCAATGTTCAAAGGGTATTTTCGATAATTTATGTCTAGCTTTCAGGGCAAAGCGACAGGACTGGAATCGAGATGCTTGCTCACAGTTCATTGAGACATTTTCTCCTGGTAAAGTGGTCCCTAATGTGGAATCAACACTGAAAGATGCTCTCAGGCCGGAAGACCTTTCCCTCACTCCTGCTCTGCCAGAAGACCCTCTGCAATGCAAGAGAAGGAGAAACACAAAAGGCTGCTTTTTCATTTGTTTTGTGCCCTTTGGCTCTCAGTAGTAATTTTTCCTCAAAAATTTAAGCTCTGATACTAGTAAGTGCTATGTGATAATTTTCCATTTGATTTTTATCAATTAAACACACCTCATATGTAGATTTTTACCTTAGGCGACCCTTTTGATTCTTCTAGTCAACTGCGAATTTAACAAAATGTCATGTGCATATTCCTTCTTGGTAATTATCTGGTTTTATGCGTTCCTTCCTGTTCCCTTCAGGACCTTGCTGGTGAGATTTCTGCTCTCCTGGGTTTCATGGAGGTGAGAATTAAACTCCATTTGGTGTTGAGCTGTTGGTTAAGACAATGTCCTCAGGGCTGTGGGGTTTGTTAAATGTCTTCCGGATCTTTCCCTGTGTTCGGTCAGGCACAGGTATCTCTCCTCCCTGATGTGTTGTTTGGAGACTGGTGTGGGTGTGAGCTGCTTGACACAGGTCGTGTGGGTACAGCCCCCTCTTTCGTCTGTAAGCAGTGGGCTGAGATGGCACCCGGCCCAAATCCAAAACTAGGGGTGAGATGCCCAGCTCAGACCTTTATTTTCCTGTTTGTCTGAGGTAGTAGGTTGTAGTTTGTAGTTTGGAGGTTGGCAGTGAGATATATTTAAAAGTGAAAATGTTCTTAGAGGAGGGCTAAGACTCCGTTCAGTGTGAATTATGGGAGGTTGTCAGCTCTGGGACCAGGGACTGAGAGCTTCTTCCCGTACCACTCCAAAGACTCTTGTCTCCCACAGGGCAATTCGAATGTTTCCTCATCTGTCAATGAATGTGGCCAAAGCCCCAGGGATTCATTTTTATCTTCTTCATCTTCTGTGAAGTCCAATATTGTGCATGTGCACTGCAAATAAGACCCAGTGTCTCACCCTCTCTCCCTGTGCTAGGGGAAGCGTGAGTTGGTTTGGTTGTCTGCTGTGGATGACTCTCCCCAGGCTCTTTGTGTTGCCCACAATTCCATTTCTGATTTTCATTTCTTATGGGGCCTGTCCAGTTTTCATCTGCTGTGGCCTAAGGATTGGCTTGGGGGGCTGTGTCCTACTCCCCTTTGAATATATCTGAGGAAGCTTGTAAAGCTGGATAGGGCCGGAATAAACGTTTCCATGGCTATACATACACACCTTCTGCCGAGAATCTCATACATCACACTTGATGGAGTTCTTCATCTTTACATCACAAACAAGGATTCTGAGTCACAGCAAGTAAATGACTCGCGAGTGGTGAGTACCCATGAGCAACTATGTGACTAGGACTTGACCCTAGCATGGCTTCAGTGCCCTTATCTGTACCATACACTTTACAGACTGGGCAACACGCATGAAGGGAAACCCTGTGGGGCTCTTCTGGTCAGATTCTAGGGCACGGCTGGGGCTGTGGATCCTGCAGGACCTCACCAAGTCAGGCCTACAGGTTCAAGTCCAGTTACAGTCTGTAAGCCCCTTGCTCCCTCTGCCTTCATTCTTTCCCCCTTGTCTGTCTGCTTCTGCCCCAGGCACTGGCTCCTTCTTGCTGCCTTATAGAGGGACCCACTGAGACTTGTGTACCTGTAGCCTGAACCTGTAGAGAAGATGCAGAGTGGGATCTTCTGGTTTGTTCATGATGCTGTGGTTGGGGTAAGTGTTCTCCAAGGGTCTATGCATTAAAGTTTTGCTCCTTGCCCATGGCACTATTTGGAGACCGTGGGACCTTGTGCAGGTTAATCCCTTAATCCTGATTGTCATTTTGACTGGATTAAGGACTCCTGGAGTGGTTATTGGATTGTGAGGGCAGAACCTTCATCAATAGGTTAGTTCATAACTGATGAGCTGTTGGGAGGTAAAACCCAATTGGAGGAAGTGGATCATGGAGACAGGACCTTAGGGGACTGTATCTGATCTCTGGCTCCTTCCTCTTAGGATCTTTCCCGCATCTTTGCTCCTAAATTGAACAGATTTCGCTGCTGGAGCCTAGTGGAGGAAGGTAGGTCATTAGAAGATACACTTGAAGGGGACTTTTGGACCCCAACCCTTCTTCCCCTCCTTGTGTGCTTCTCAGCCCCTCTTAGGGAAGCAGCTTCTTATGCCACACAGCCTCTGTCATGATCCACTGCCTTGTCTCAGGCCCAAAACTGCCCATAGGCTGAGTTCTGCAAAACTATCAGCCCAAATACACCTTTCCTCTTTATAAATTATCTATCTTGTGTATATTATTACAGTGCCAGAAAGCTCTCACATACAGCTTCTGAATTCCCTCCATATGGGGACTCATAAGGTCACTGTTCCCACTCCTGTGGACAGAGGCCATTTTGCTCCTGGCATTAGGCCCCATGTGCACATGACACAGGAAAGACAGATTTCTTCAGAATACTAGTTTCACATGAATCCTGTCAGGGGTTAGTTCTTGAGCAAAGGAGACAGGATCTCCCACCTTTTCTTCAAAAGAAACTTGTCATGGCTCTCTACACACAACTTTAGAAGTCACTGACAAGGGTAGAGACACAAAATAGATAAGTCATAGCTAAAATTTTCCGGGAAGTCCAGGGCAGTGAGAAGGATTGTGTATAACATGTTCTTGTACAGTACACAGGCACACATTTGTCTCCAAGTGCTCAATCATACACGTACACACACACCTGTGCACCAAAGAGTTGCTTAGCTTCTAGTCCTGCTCATCTTTTTATTTTTATCCCAAAACTAGGGAGGGTCAGAGATTCTTTCCAGTCTACTTCAAATATACAGATAAGTCCAGAAGAAGTGAATGGGATTTACATTACCTTATATATCTGGACCCTTGGACACTTCATCTTATAGTATGAATTTCCAAATGTAGGCTTTCCTGGGTCACACTGAATGAAGAGAAATTGTCTTGGGGTGCCTATAAAATGTATGGTATAGTTAATGTGTGTAAATAATAAAAATTCTATTTTTTTACAGCAGGGGTTATTAGCCCTCCTCCACACAGCTTGTTGTCACATGCTCAAGTACTGTGCATTCATGTGATGAAAAATGTTACTGAAAAATCACATGATAACGCTAAGAGCTTTTCATTGTGGACCTAACGTACTAGCTTTCCAGGGCTATCCACTGGGTATCCCTGCTACCTGCCTTACAGGACTAAATACAGTTGCTTTCAGTGGCAAGTTTTTGGCTATAGCTATGGAGACCCAGGATTTTGTTCATCGCATGACCTTTTCACTCTGCCGTGACCCTCATGTAGACCGCACTTCATAAATGCACAGTTAGAGACCCAGACAGGGACAAAGAGGCTTATCTGGAAAGCAATGTAGAGGAAGTGCCGGGACAGACCAGGTCTGCCCCACCGACCGTGCCCCCAGTTGTGTGCACCCAGAGGTCTGCTGCTGGTGCCATTCTCCTTGCCTTTCTCTCCTGTCTGCACATATGGTACCTCCTTCTGCAGAATCCACTGGGTCAATTTGTACTCCAGTTATAGAAAATCAGTCTGTGCTGTTTTAACATCCAAATGGTGGCTCAAAATGAGATTTTTCTATTACTGCTGAAAGTGTAATAAAGTAATTCTTTGTGCTGACAGCCCCTGTGTAGACCATTTGGAAAACATCAAAGGATGAATGCTAAGTGTTCATTCCTGGTGCCTGGTGTGCAGAGCATGCCCTTGGATACTCAGTCTTGCATCTTGCAAAACTTACCTGCAGCACTACCAAAGCTTAAGGGGAGCTTAAGGTGGCAGGGAACAAGCATCTACCAGACCCTGTGGGGTGTCCTGAGCAAACAATTGATCTGGGAAGTGTCATAGCTCTCTTCCTATAGATGGATCATCCAGTCTCCAATCTGAGGCAGTTGTAGCCTCAAGGTGTCCAGATGATGTGCAGACATGGTCTACCTGTCCTGAGAGCTGGGAGTGACTGCACTTTGGAGCCACACAGAGGCAGATCCAAACTGGAATTGCATTTCCAGTGCCACTGCTGTACCACTCTCCTCCCAGCAACCCTTGCATTCCTTCTGTTAGCTTGTATCTCGTCTTTTCCAGTGGGTTGTGTGTGGTCCTCTTGATCTGAATTTCTCATCCAGGGTGCTACGTGACCCAAGAACTGGTATAGGAACTATGATACCCAACAGGTCTCTGATTTGGCAGACAAACCCAGGCTGGTGGATGAACTCAAAATGGAACATTAGGATGCCAGAAATTTGATTTACATTCATTAAGAAAGTAACAATTAGATGGAATATTACTGAAGTCAATGGCTTGAGACAGGTAAGAGGCTTGAGGGAACAAAGAGAAAGTCAGTGAGATATAGAGTGGATCATAAAAGTGTTTGGAGGAATGGCTCCAAGCAGAGGGTAACACACATACACCAAATACTCTCAAGGAACTAAAACTCTGTCACTGCCTTTCCCATGGCTCTATACTCTACATTTCCCTAGCAATAGGGAATCTCTGCTGGCTGGCTGTACAGATCCCAGCCCATGGGCACCCACTGGCATGTTCTAACACCAAGAGGTCCCAGATATCATGGGCTCTATTGAGTCACCATTCTTTCTGCTTTCTTCAAAAATGTGGATGGAAGGTTCCTGAATAGTGTGTTCAGCCAGTCTAGGAAGCTTTTCCTATCCATGGACTCCTTTTAGAAGAGATGTGAGCTGCTGTTGGAACCCAGAGAGCCCAATTTGCATCTGTACATCTAAACACTTCAGGGGCCGCCTTCCTCTTGGTGTGCTGCTACTTCCCAGCTCATGATCCTGGAAAGCAGATGAGTAGGGGGTGCACACAGCAATGGGCTCAGGAGCCCCTGTGGCAGAGCCAGCTGGTCAGGTGAGGAATAGCTCCCACTGGGCCATACCCAGCTGGGATTGCTGCCCATGTAGAAGTGCAGAGATGGCCTTTCTCTGTTTCTCTCTCTCTGTCTCTCTTTCTCTGTCAAACTCTGAGCTGGAGAGGCCAAGCCATGTCCAGGGCTGTGTGGCAGTGTTCTTGCAGTTGGGCCCTGATGTCTCACAGAGCATTCCTCCCTGTTCTGGTCACTTGTTTTCACACATCAGACTTTTCTCCAGCCCAGAAGGAAAGTTCCCTGAGAGTAAAGGTGGTTCTGAGACTTCCAACATGGTGGTAAACAGGCTAACCAATTGAGGGGAACTGTGCCCATCCTAGTTTCGGGGGCAGCTTCATTCAGATTATACCCCTACTTAGTCACTCTACCTCAGAGCTGTCCATTTCAGACTTCACCTTGGGGTCCTGCGTATCTCTGCTTGCCTTTGGTGTTCATGGTGAACATGAGGTTCCCAGCAAAACGCAGAGACATGCATGGTGGTGTACATCTGTAATCCCTTCACTCTGGGAGACTGAGGCAGGAGGATTGTAAATTTGAGACCAGTCTGGCAAACTAGTGACTTAGTAAGACCTTGGCTCAAAATTAAAACATGAATTAAAAAAGGCTGGTGGTGTAGCTCTGTGAGAAGCCCCTAGGTTCAATTCCTGTTACCACCCATGCGTGCACACACACACACACACACACACTCACATATATACAAATTCACATACACACACACAGGCTACAAAAGTAGTGGCTTGAAACGCACTGTAGGCTCAGGGATATAGCTCAGCAGTGCAGCACCTGCCTGGCAAAACTAAGGTAGTGAATTTGATTCCTGGTACAACAAAACAAAACAAAACAAAACAACAAAACAAAACAAAACAAAACAAAAAACAGTATCATCTTATGATTCTGGAAGACAGAATTTGGAGACTGGTCTCACTCAGTTAAAGTCTGTGTCAGGAGGACCATGTTCTGTCTAGAGAATTTAGGAAGGGAAACTTTCCCTTGCTTCTCCAGCTTCTTCTGGAAGCTTCTCACACGCTGACTCTGGCCTCCAGCCTCTCTCCTATAAGGATCTTTGTGATGATCACCTTGGACCCGTCTGGATTATCCAGAATAACCTTCTACCTCAATATACTGAACTTCCTCGCCCCTCGAACATCCCTTTTGCCATGTAAAGTATCAGATTGTAAGGATCCAATCTCATAACTTTGGGGGATTCTTTTTCTGATTATCAAAAAGATATAGAAAACACAAAGACAAGCCAAGATGGGGGGGTGCACCTATAATCCCAGCTACATGGGGGCCTTAGGCAGGAGGATCAGAAGTCCGAGTCTGACTGCCTCAAAAAGAGGGGACTTAAAAAAAAGAGGGGACTTTAGGATAGAGTTCCCTCGAGTTCAGGCCTCAGTGCTGACAAAAGAAAAAAAAGAAAAGAAAGAAAAGAAAAGATGAAGGTAAAGCCAAAGGACAGAGGGCAACAAGGCAAAGAAATTCTCTTCCTTGGGCAGCCGAATGCCGGAAAGGACAGGTAGGGTGTCAGCACATAGGGCTAACCCTGTTGGCCTTCACCTACTGACCCCCTCTCTTCTGCTTTTTAAATTGTCTTTGTTTTTCATTTGGAATTTTGAATTCTCAGACACACACACAGACACACACAAACGCACACACATTGAAGAGTATGCTACTTCCTTCTTTCTTCCTCTTTTCCCCTTTCTTTTTTAATTTGGCATTTATTGAAGCTGATGGAGTGAACTGGATAAGAACACCCCAGAGTAACTGATGTGCCACTTAAAATATTGAACATCCATTTAGGAAAAAAATGTACTGAACACTCAGTCCCATCACAGCCCACGTGGTTCTGCCCCCGCACTCTGGGGTCTTAGCTAGAGAGCAAACTCCCCCAACTCCAACCGAGGAGAGCTGGGCCCGTTTCTCCACTGGAGAGATGGTAAGTCCCAGAGAACAAGGTCATTAAGCAAAGTTAGTGACAACAAGAGCAAAGGGAAAGTGACAGCAACCATGGGTCCCAGGGAGAGGAGGCCTCTTAGAGAGCAGCACGTGGGCCTATCCTGGATCCCAGATGCCCATATTGAGGCCCCGAGTGAGTCCAGGGTCGGCCTGCCTCTGATGACAGGAATTTCCGTAACTGTGGTTGCCTATTTTTCCATTAAGATCCAATGGTACTTGAAGCGTGCTGTGGAACTTTGAGATGCAGAGAAGGTTGTACAAGTATTTTGTTTTTAAACCCAGGGATACAGTGTTTCAAGGAAAAAATGAAACCGGTTTCCTGATGGTAGATGTAGTTTGTACTTTTCTGAGATTGTGGTTTGCACCTTTACTTTTGATACTTAGAATAAAACCAGTAACAGTTATTTTATGAAATGCCTGGCAACTGTGCCACTTGGAGGAGTGGGTGGCCTCAAGATTTGTGGATTGACCTGGAGTTTACTAACTGCCAGTGCCTTGGATGCTCAGATATTTCTAAATCCTTGGAAGTCCAGTTTTTGACTTGAATTTCATAGTGCATGAAAAGAGGTTTCTGATGAAAAATCTGATATTTCCCCCACTAGCCAGCCTGGAAGCATTTCAAAGGCAGACTTTTAGCTGCTGGTGTGTTGCTCGCATTTCCAGCTATAATGCACAAATGCAGACCTCACTAGTGAGTCAGGCCAGCAAGAACAGGAAGATGTGGTCAGGTCTGGGAAAGACGAGGTGGAGGCAGGAGGACATTGTGGGTGGAAGTCAAGCCATGATTCCCATTTCATTGGAATGAGTTTTCCTGTTGCTGTGGCGAAGGAAAGGCAAGCAGGTTAGTGATGGGGCCTCAGGAACTCAGTACTAGGCTCAGGCGAGGTGATCTGGAACTGGTACTGCCAGGGCTGGGAGGTAGCAGGACCCGGGAGACAGAGAAGCAGATGGCTTCCAGGAACTTCCATGCAGAGCTTGGGAGGGTTGATTTCCAGATAGAGGGACTCAGGCGCCCTACTTGATGTCCTTGTAAGATTATCAGGTTATTAGAGGCTTTATATCTCAATACTCAGCCTGACTAATAATTTCTCTCTTTGTTGTCTGGTATATGGCTACACCCTCCATAATCAGGTTGTCTAAGCAGGTTTTAATCATTATTAATAAAATATTAATATACTGACTTATTTTGAAACTCAATCAATGACACCTTTCATCTTAGATTCAGCATTTAAATGAATCCAGCAATTAAACTCTCCAAGGAGTAAGGAGTGATCAGTGGAAAGTTCCGGAAGCCATAAACTGATTCTATCAAGCCTGCCTTGATACCCTCTTGAATCATGGAAAAAGTTCCCCTTGAGAGTTGTCTTGGAATCGACAGAGTTATTTTTCCACCTAGAACCTTATCCATGTATACACAGTGCTCACAATTAAACTATGTTTGCTACCTTTGTGCTGATCTGCACAGCTTACACTGTCTTGATTACTGTAACATAGTATTTCAGAACAGTTAACCAACAGCATGTCACCTTGTTCAATTCTGCCTCTCTTTCTTTAAAGTTCTCTGCTTCCCTGACTTGAGTTCTGTATCAGTCTCACAGTCTAATTTCCAGCCCTGGGTGCTCAGCCAACTTGCTCAGATATATCATGTCAGTATTTTGCTCTGGGGCTGAGGCCAGACACTTAGTAGCCCCTCTGTAGTGGTTCTGTGATGATCCTTGTGGGCAGCCTCTGCTCTTTACCTTTCTGAAGCTTTTCTTTTTCACATCTCTTCAAACTGGATTAAATAAATCAAAACTGAAAATACACACACATTTTGATTAGCTCTATTGATGTGTGAAAAAGCAGACCCTTGTCCCACTTATGATCTCTCTGTCATAGATGTGAACTGGCTGCTTTTCCTGCCACCCATGGGTGCAGATCCGTGGCTGGAGATATTATACACAGAGCGTGTCCACCTGACCCTTGAAGAGACTTGCCAATATCTCTAAGAGTTTTGCTTTCAAAGTTTTTAACAATGCAAGATCATATGACACTTATGCCACACGAGGGTGTGCATATTTTCCTAGTGATCAGAAAGAATCCATTTGCAAATGTTAGTAGAAGCAACTGAAGAGTTATTCAGTCACCATCCACCAGTCCATCCACTTTCTGTGGTGCTCATTTTGCTCTCATTCTTCATGCTCTTCAGCCCAACATGGGGAAAAAGTAAACTCCAAATTACCTGAGCTGAGACTGAGCACCAACTCAAGAGCGCTTCAGCCCAGCAGAACGAAGTCCCACACTGATGCTGTGGGCTCCATCTCTTAATCATCACACTTGCTGCTCAGATCTGTCAGAATCTGATGTGATTCTGACAGATAGATGTGAACTGGCTGCTTTTCCTGCCACCCATGGGTGCAGATCCGTGGCTGGAGATATTATACACAGAGCGTGTCCACCTGACCCTTGAAGAGACTTGCCAATATCTCTAAGAGTTTTGCTTTCAAAGTTTTTAACAATGCAAGATCATATGACACTTATGCCACACGAGGCATAACAAAGGAGGAAACGGGTCAGAATCTTAGCCAATGACTCAGTTCTCCAAGCTCTGCTCCTTCATCTTTAACTTGGAATAAATAGCAATGGCCTTTTAAGGCTTATTGTGAGGATAAAATATTATAATATATGAAAATATAGACACAATGGTTATTCAGTCCTTAATATGCAAACGCTTCCTGCCCTTGCATTTCCTCCATGCTGGTTATCTGAACGTGTTCACTGCTGTTAGGATGTTGAAAAACAGACCAGGCTCATGTCTGTCCACAGAGATAATAACTATCCAGCTCCCTCCAGCCTGTTTTCCCCATCTACCGTTCGTGGCACTAAGAGTAGTGGTCCAACTTTAGTATATGTGCTGCCAAAGGGAGCACAGGTTAGTGGTCCAAATCTGCACAACAAACATAGGTAGGTGTTAGAAGATGCTGTGGCTATGCTGGGCTCATTGTCAGCTGGAGCATGGTGCCCATTAGATCCTGAAACAATGGCTCTATCAATGGCCTGCAGTGCTGAGTGAATTCGTTTCTTGTGGCTGTGTAGCAAATAACCACAAATTTAGCGACTTTAGAAAGAGAGATTTCTTCTCTGCAAATTCTGGAGACCAGAAGTCTAAATCCAGGTGCAGCAAGCTCTTTCTGCAGGCTGAGGAGTAGTACATTCCATGCCACTCTCCCGGCTTTGGATGCGTTCTTGTGATCGTTGGTGTTTTTTGGCTTGTAGTTATGTGACCCCAAGCTCTACCTCCATCATCACATGGCCTTTCCCCTCTGTGTGCCCGTGTGCCCCTAATTTGTCTATTGTTTCCTGTAAGAACACTGTGCTAGGCTTTAGGACTCGGTTTAAGTCAAGATGATCTCTTCTTAATCACACCGGAAAAGACCCTATTCCCAAATAGTTGCACATACAGGGGGAACCCAGTCCATGAACTTAAGGTTTTCCATGATCCTGCTTGCAAGCTGAACTGGTTGCAAACCAAATCAAATTTATTGGTTAGGTTCCATGTTGACCTTATGGAGAAATTTGATTCAGTTTGTGACCAATTCAGTTTCCAATCAGAATCAAGGAAAGGATCGAGTTTGTGAATGGAGATACCACTCTATATGTGCTAGGGCATTCACAAAGCTCCATCTTTCCTGGTTTCTTGTGTAAGAGTTGAAGACAAAATTCTCAATAAAGAAGAGCCTCTGGAGGAAGAAAACAGCTGTGTGGCAGAGAGGCCCTCACCTTTGGCATGCTGCACCCGTTTCCTCCTTTGTTAAGGCCCCTGAGCTCCAAGGACTGCACTTCCACTGCCTTCTATCTAAGCTATTCAATGGATGTCCCCGTGACCCCATAAGGAGCTGTTCGTCACTCTGGTTGGCTCCTAGATACCACTCTGCTGGGATCATTACCAAAGGATGCCTTTCAGAAAATGTTCTTCCACAATGCTAATGGACTCTTCTTTTGTGACAAGCACAAATAATCTTATTTCTGAAGATAGCATTTCCTCTCTCTGATTTTTATTGTAACTACAAATTAAGAAGTGCTGTACAAGGTGTGATTGAAAATTATGGCTAATGTTTACATTTTTAAAACTTAGCAGAGGAAAAGGCACTTTGTCATGAATCCTTCCAAAATACTCTCCTTTGCTTCAAAAATATACTGTCATTTTTACAACTTTCTAAAGTTTTTTTTTTATTAAGTTTGCTGATACATTTTATTTTTATTCTTTATGGAAAAAGTAAAACGAAATTTCAAAAAAATAATAGAATAACAATAGTTAACAGTTTGATTATTGTTACCTTCAAAATAGTTGCTCATAGTACAAAATGTGAGCATAAAGAGTCCTCCAGACAATATCAGTACAAATCTTTTCAATGAACTAACAAATTAGTAGCATCACTCTATTGCATTGTTTTTCCTTTACCCTTCCTTTTTTTTTTCCCTTTCCCCCATCCTAGTTCCTCTGTCCTTTTGAACAATTTCTTCGCATTTCATAGTATCTATTGTACAGTTTGGACCTTATTTACTCTTTCAGTTTCTTACACCAGGAAGGCAACATGATTTTTACACATGTGAGTCTGATTTATTTCACTTATGAGTATGGTCTCAAGTTGCATCCATTTACCCATAAAAGACTCCAGTTTATCCTTCTTTATGACTAACTAGTACTCCATTGTATGAAAAGACCACATCTTTTTTATTCATCCCTTGGTTGATGGGCATTTGTGTTGTTTCCAAGATTTAGTTATTACAAATATACATGGTACACATTTATAACTGTGGTAATGAAGTTTTTAATTTTTCTGAGAATATAGCCAGATATACATAATGATCACATTCGTGATGGGGCATTTGTACCTCTACATGATATAACTTAATTCTATTTTTTCTCATTCCTCTACCCTCCCTTCAAACTCTCTTCCCCTTTTTATTTACAAAAGCTTCATTTTCATTTTTTCCTTCTTTTCTCATAATTTTTTTTTCTTTTCCAATCCTTCTCCCCACAACCCTCCCATTTGAAAATTTTCTTGTTATTACACAGTATCCATTATACAACTTGGTCTTTACTTATACTTTTGATTTCTCACACCAGAGAAACCATGTGGTATTTATACAAGCATCCAATTTATTTCACTTAAGAATATGTCCCCAAGGTACAACCATTTAGCAAGAAATGTCTCAAGCTTACCCTTCTTTATAGCATAGTAGTATTCCATTATATAAAAAAACACATCTTGAAGTTTTGAAAATGTGCTTTCACATCTTTACAAGATGTGGTAAAAAAAATGGTGAATGCTGCTGCCAACCGCCATCCAGTGGAAAGACAGGCAGGTGAAAACATTGCAGTGTGTCCTCATCTGCCTTATTACTGAATCTGGTGCTGTGTGCTTTCTTGTCCTTCCCCCAAATCAAAACGACTATGAAAGATAAACATTTTGAATGGATTCATGACACTGAAGCAGACATGATAGTACAACCAAATATTGAAGACTTCCAGAACCTTCCAGAACTGCTTTTGGATGTGGCAAGAAGGACGGGATACAGGCGTTGGAAGAGAAAGAGTATTTTGAGGCCCTAATTGTGCTGTGCTTTTTACTATAAGAAAAATTTAAAAGTTTAAACATTCATTATCTTTCTCAATCATAACTCTTGTATCAAATGTGACATTGCTTTATTTTTATGGCAGGTATATTTTACCACTGCAATGTCTCTTTTGATGGGAGAAAAATTCATGGGGCACATTCTTGAGCCCTTTTCCCCTTAAGAGTTTTAACTGGACGGATGATTTTAAACTGAATTTCCTGTATTTACAGTTGCCCTGGACTGCATCTGATTCTTGATGGGCAGTTCTTTAAGGCTGTTTTCACCTGTTCACTGCAAGCAAGCAGGCGTTTTCCCCTTTGCATTTCCCTCTGGAAATGACAATGGACTTGGGATTTGAGTCTTTATGAACTCTCAGTCACTGAAATGGCAAAATTAAAAAGTATTTATCAAGGGGAGACGGATTCTATACTATTTTAGCAAATATATAAGGTAGGGGTAGCAATTCTATTTGAGAGGAAATACTTTGAGCACTGTTTATTTAGATAATTAGCTAAAAACTTTAAAAGCAATGAATAACAAAGGAGGACAATTTGCCATTCTGCTAGCTAATTGATAAATAAATACAGAAGAAAAGACGGCCAGAACTCGAGCCCCAGGAGGACTCTAGTGAAATAGTAAGTGCTGGGGGAGGACAGGGAGCCACACCAGGGAGCAGAACAGTGGCTCTCCTTGTGTGTCTGTGCAGGATCCCGAGTCCAAGCCTGAGAACTGCGCCTGCCTGTAGAAGAAACAAGTGTTAGATTTTGCTGCCAGAGCTTGGAAATGATCGTAAAAAGAAAATCAATAGTAAGTATGGTACCTGGTACAGTCACAGAGCTTAAAAATAAGATCCAGCACAATATGTGCTCTGATGCTATACTTGGAAATTGCCTCTTGGGGTCCCTAGGGCCTGCCATCACTCACCTGTCTCATGGTCCCAAAGTTGGGGCTACTGTGGGTTTCAGCGTCGGACTCCCCATTGTAACTATCCTCTGCTCCTTTCAGGTCACAAGACAGCCTGCCTCATAGACAGGATGTTGTCAGTGTGAGCCAGTTCACTTTAGATTACTCAATGACAAGGAGCCATAACTTCTACCATACACATAATCAGAGCGAACTATGCAAAGATTGAAATGAGACAATAAAAAAGAGCAAAGTATTGCTATGGACAACACCTGGATGAATCTCAAAAGGACTATGGTGAGAGAAGAGAGCGGGACAGAAAAGGTTATGCGTGGAATGATTCCATTAGGTAAAGCTCAACCTCAGGAAAATCCAGCTTACAGTGCTGAAGTCAGAATAGTGGCTCCCTGGGTGCAGCAATCCAGAGTCCAGGAAGGGGACCCTGTAGGGGTTGCAAAACTCTATCTTAGTCTGGACGGTGATTACACAGGTGTATGTGTGGATGACATTCATTGCATTTTGCACTTGCCTGTGGCTCCCTTCTTTTTTTATAAATTATACCCCTAGTGATATAAAAAAATGATTAGGCAATACCACTGTATCAACTAGGCTAAACTATCATTCTCCCACTTGAGCAAGATACTCTCAGGAGTTGAGGTGACACCACTGTGTCTGCTCTGATGTAGATAAAAATAAAGTATGTGTTTTAAAAAGTAAAGTTGGAACTGTTATGTTAAGCGGCACACTCTAAGAAGGATGCCACTCTTTTTAATAGACTCAATGAAGTTTCACACAGAATGGATGTTTATTGTAAATAAATCACTCTTCAATTCCTTCAATGAAATTAATTTCACATTTCTATTATCACCTGCAATTCGATAACTGCTAATGCTAGTCCAGCAAATATCATTTTGCTAATGAATACAATCATTAGTGTTGTTTTCATTTTACAGTAAGCCATTATTATTATGGTCTTTCATCTGAATGAGTATAAAGTTACAATAACTTGGTTTCTCTCCCTATGGAATCTAACCAGCACAACCAACTTTGACACTGAACTCACCTAACCCAGATTATGGGTATCCTCAGAGAGAAACGTCCACCTGGGTGCAGTTCTCAGTGGAGGAGTTTTTGTTCTTCCCAGGCCAGTACCCTAATGTAAAATATTGGGAGAAATACAGTTTGCTGCATCAAAATTTATTAAGTCATTTCCAAATGTCCACCAAATTCTTCACCATTACTTTCTGAGTGATTCAAGAAATAACCTTTACTTGACCACAACAATTTAGGGAGAAAAAAACTATTACTTCCTTTTACTGAAAACAAGCTACAACCAGGCAGGGACCTGGTTTGCCTTTTGTTGAGGGGCTTGCTGTTGCCCTGAAGCCTGGCATTGTTGGGGCATAGCTTGGGGATCATTCTATCTCATGCCTCTGACCTCTGACAACCATCAGGACACATGTGCGAGGAAAGTAGTGCTTGGCTGATGTGGATCCCGCTAGCCATGCAGGCTCTGCCTTGCCTTGCCTGGGGAAGACTTAGAATGTGTCACCTTCCCCAGGACAAGAGGGGACACTGGACTTACACAGGAACATTTCCCTAATGTGGTCCATGCAGTGAGTCTTCACAGTCCCCTGTACATTAGCTTTCTTGCCTGTTCGGGGATCCCAGTCCTGGACAGGTACCTCGATAGCCCAGATGATTTGTGGTAAAGTGATAAACTCAACTGGCAGTGGGCCACAACCTTAGAAACGCTTCTAAGGACCAAAAGGATGATTGCCTATAGGTCAGAACTGTCCTCATCAAAGATGACAGAAAGCTTAGCCACAGGAGGCAGCGGCTATGTTTTTGAAGGGAACCTAAATGGCCTTGGGAGTGATGCAATGAGCAGAAACATGAGTAATGTAGCCCAGAGCCCTCTGGAAAGGCTCCTGTCATCCACGACCCCCACTGGATTGCCTGGCTTCTGATTTTCACAGTC
The DNA here is from genome assembly GCA_004027295.1 of Dolichotis patagonum. Classification (NCBI taxonomy): domain Eukaryota; kingdom Metazoa; phylum Chordata; class Mammalia; order Rodentia; family Caviidae; genus Dolichotis; species Dolichotis patagonum. The sequence continues at coordinate 426,208 of PVJX010000053.1, forward strand.
ATGCATGGTCACATGAGAAGAAAACACAGATGCTAGGGCTGGAGCGAGGGGTTTGCTTTTTGCCACTAATTGGTGACTAATTAATTTGGTTTCCTGGGCAGAAACACCACTGCTGCTGGTAGAGTGCCTGTACCATGCAGAGATCTTGGGCATGAAGAAGGAGATGGGTTGCCCTAAAGAGCAACACTGAAGGCAAAGCAGGGACCAAAAGGTGTCACAAGATTGAAAGCTGGTGACCCTGAGGCAGGCACGGGACATCGTATTCACAGAAGTGAGATTCAGTTCTGCCAGGGTAAAGGCAGCCTCTAACCCTGTTTGGTGGACCAAGAGGTCACAGAGTTGCTCTCCTAATTACTAGGAGATGGAGCCAGCCCCACAGGTGTTCCTGGCGGCAGTGTCTCTCAAGGGCCCAGGGAGCATGACCTTCGATGAGCACATGGAGAAGATGGCAGAGAGGAGCGTGGTTGGGGCCCAGTCAGCAGGGGAGGTGCTCACTAATTTTGACCTCACCAAAAATTGCAGGACATTTTGAGTCTCCAGGAGGAAGTTGCAATGGAGCCAGTGCACTAAAGGCACAGCCCACGGGAAGAGAGGCTGGCAGGAGAGGAAACGGTACCTCAGGAGCCCTGTGGACCCAGGTGGTCAGAGTTCCACCTTCCCTTTCTGCAAGTGGCTGGTGTTTTGGGCCAGGGCTCCCTTAGCCCTCCTACCAGGATGCCCCAGATCTACAGAATCAAATGCAAGAATAATTTCCTTTCTTTACTGGCTACAACAGCAGCAGTAGCAACAACGGCGATGACAATGATGACAACAGAAGAAGAGAACAATGAGGGGAAAAAAAGAAAAAAGTAAGAGGCTACCTACGGATATTTAGCAGATGAAGAATATTTTTAGTTTTAGCTTTGTGGGTTCTGAGAATCAAAGAAACTGGCTGGATGCACTCTGTGTGAAACGCCACCGCTGGCAGCCATGTGGCCGGTGGCCCAACAGGAGCTGCAGATTACATTTGCAGACCTCCTGGGCTTTGGTTTTGTTGAAAAGGACAAGCAGCTTTGTCTAGTTTAACCCCCTCTGGCTTAGAACTTCACAAATGCCAAATACTTTGCTACATTGCCACGGATGCACAGCCACCAGACCTTGGTAATAGTTTAGAGAGATGAGAAATTCTCAGAGAAATCAGAGCTGGTTTTCATTGTTGAAAAACGATATGCTAAGGACCCAATAAAACAAAAATACTATTATTAGCAAAGTAAATCCACTTCCAAAATCTCCTATTACATGGGAAACTTCAACAAGCAAGAAGGAAACTTCAGTTAGCAAGAAGAAAATCAGTGATGTCAGGAATAATTAAAGTATTCCATGGTCTGTAGGTACGATATGAACATAATCAGAAATCATTTACATAAAATTCTCAATAAAGCAACATGACAAATGTGTTGTCTGATGGAAGGCTTCTTCTGTGTGTGTGTTAATGTGTGGACCTAAAAAGTTTACAGTTCTTAATCTTGTAAAACACAGATTATTTTCCCACTTGGTCTTTTTATGTATCCTAAGCATTTAACTTTTTTGAATATGTTTCTCATACCTGAAAGTGTGATGCTTCTATGAACCTGTTCACTCATAATACTGCTGGGTTTATGTTCCTCCTTCCCTAAACCCTAGCCTCACATTAGGGACCCACAGCTCACCTGAGATGACCATGCAGCAGTGCTGGTGGGACACCTGGCCTGCACTCACCAGTTCTGAAGCACCAGGACAGCTCCTCAGCCAAGTGTGTACAGGCAGACACAGCACACAGCAAACTACTGACTGTGGTCATTTGGACTCAAGAACCACAGCTTAAGTGCATTTCCAAAGTGTTAGATGTTTCTGGGTACAGTCGAGTTCTCTATCCCTGTTTCTTTTCCCCTTACCCATCCTTTTTCTGACAAATCTGTGATACATATCTAGGAGATGTCCGGTGCCTGGATTATGGCTCCTTACAGACCCTCAGCTTTGACCAAGGGTATAAAAAAGGAATGGAGCATCTTAATGCTTTACCTGATTCAGGAGATAATGCCAGACATTATTTTAAAATGTATTTCAATAACCTATAAATACTCTTGTTCTTAAACTTCTTGCCTATTGAAGCAGGGAGTGTTAGGGCTCCAAAGAATGGACAAGAGGAGACAAAGTCATTTTTCAGTTTTGACTGGCAAATATGATTTATGAGTCCCTAGCAAGAAAGGTAATGAAAGCCATGGTTTTGACTGGGAGTAGAAGGACTTACTAAATTCCTTTAGTCTCCACGTGAAGGGCTGCTTGCTGGATTGGATTCTGGAGTTTGCTACAAGCCTAGGACCGAGTCACTTCAGCATGCCAGGTACTGACATTCTTTACTACCAGGGAGCAAGAGGCATCTCTTCTGGACAAGTTTGGAAAATGTAGATCCAGAGAGGTGAGCATGTCAGATAGCAGGATTCTGACTTTTTCCTTTCTGTGGGCCTAGCATGCAAGTATGGCAGTGTGCTGGGACATGGGGACTAAGTGACATTCTAGAACTAACCCTCCCTAAAGAAGGTTTTAGGATGTAGGAGGTCAGCAATATGGTCCATGCAGCCTGAGTGACATGGTGTAAGAAGTTTGCTCGTGAGGGACCCTGACATCGTAATGCCCTGGAGATATGGAAAGCGTATCAGTCAGTGGGCACCTGGAGTTAAGGGTGGATAAAGAAACTTGGGAAGGGACATTAGTAAAGCAGATGAATGCACATCCACAACCACCAGTCGAAGTACACCCCTGTGTTGCAGGAAGTAGGGATGACTACAGGTCTCCCTAATATACTCATGGGCTGACACCCTCCTAGACCCCACCACGCCACATGTATCGGGGAGAGGAGAAATAAGAATTACGAAATTCAGAGTTCTTTCCAAAAGTTCCTGGGACAAGTCCTCCACTTGTAGCCTAGGAAACAGGCCTTCAGCACAAACTCTTCAAAAGTTCCTGGGCCACCCTGGAGGAAGAGGTCTGTGTGGGGCAGTCCTACCTCTGACCTGCTGCCCCACAGGAAAGAATTCTGGCAGTGGAAAACAAAATGAGTGTCAGGCACATTTTTTTTTCTGTCTCTGCCTCTTTTACAGGCATCTCTCATTCAAAGTGATGACCACCAACAAGATCTGAGAGTCCTTTTTGTCTTTGTTAGCTTTAAAACTTAGAATCTGTCTATTGTTCCAATGACTTTGGTTCCATCAAGAAGAGTGACTGGCTGGTGGAATGTATCAGAGTTCTTTCAACCTCTTTGCTTTTTAAGCCAGGGAGAAAGTTGCAATGTGTGGCTTCTGATGCTGCCTGCTCTCCTCAGTCAGAACTGCCGTCTGCAACTTGGCAGGGAATGCCCATTCCTCAAGGGGAACTCAGATGATGAGAATAATGAGCAAGACATCTCCTTGCTCTTTGGTGTCACAACCCTCCTCTTTTATGGGAGAGTTTTGGTGCTTCTGTGAAGGTAAATGGCCACACAAGTCTCAGTGTCTCATTTAGGATCAAGGGCCTACACCTGGGACTTTGATATCACGTATGCAGCTGATGAAAGTTCTAGGAAGGAAGATTTCTATTTGTCTGCAAAGTCTGAGATTTACCCACTATTATCCCATTAGCATATGAAGGACAGGGAATGGGGGTGTAGGAGAGAAGCTGCTGGAACCTGAATGGAGTAGGGCTTTCACCACCTATGGAGGGGATCTCCAGTTGTCCTCCCATGGAGATGGGGGAGGTAACCTCAATAATCATTTACTTCCCAGACTAATTGATTAGGTTTAACTGAAAGTGAAGAAAAGTTTTCAGTCTTTATGCTACTTATCTTAGTGTGTGGTAGCCCCAAAAAGAAGGTCGAGAAGGCACAGGACTCAGGGTGGCTCTGTTAAAGAATTTGGCATGGAGTGAACCTTGCTATAAATTAGTGACCCCATATAAATTCCATTGGAGCCCCAGTAAGCAGCCAGAATGCACTCTATTTTGAAAGGTGTATGGAACCTTACCTTGCCTGGAGTGCTTCACAGGTACCTGGCAGAGAAGGATGTAGGCAGGGTCACAGCAGGATACAGGATATAGATCTTCTTTCTCCCGTTAAATCTCAGGTGGTTTCAGAAGTATCTTTGGTACCCACAGATTTGGGATACTGGGGCTATTTGCCCAGTTTACTATTCATCAAGAATTACACAGAAGAACGTGCTATTGTAGGGAAAATTTTGAATGGAACAATTATGATTGATTTACCTAGGAAATAATGGTCAGAATTAGTCTCAGATGACCTCAAGGTTAGGATGACATTGCATCATTAGAATTTGAGGGATTAGGAAGCTAAATTGATTACCTACCTTCCTAGTGGTAACTTAATGAAGTAAAGAAAACTGGAGGTTTTCAAACAGAAAAAAATCCCACTTGAATATATAAAATCAAGATGTGATCAAGCTGTTTCCTTTTAGGAGCTCAGAGGGAGAAAATGTTCCATGCTTCACTCGACTTCTGGTAGAGCCCAGTAAGCCCCGGCAATCTTTGGCTTATAGCTACATGCTTCTAATATCTGCTTGTTTTTACAGTGCTCTTATTAAGAACTATGGGGCCATTGAGTTTAGGGCCATTGTGTTTCAGTATGACTTCATTTTAACTGATTACACCTGAAATGACCCTGTTTCCAAATTAAATCACATTATAAGATTTCAGATAGACATGAACTGTGGGGATGCTATTCAACCCAGTGCACTATTCCTGTGACCATCGCTCCTCCGCTGGCTTCAAATAGGCTGGGACTTACGTCTGTGATTACTCATGAGCACAGGGGCTCAGTCACTGTGTGAAAGCCAGAGCTCTGCCTGGATCTGTGAAGATTGTGTCTTCTATGTCTGGAGGTGGAGCTGGAGGAGTACAAGAGACATGGTCTGATTTTACATAGTCACCTTGTCCGTTCCTGCAGTACAGGGTCTTTGGGACAGACTTCCTCTCACCTCCATGGAATCCCAGTGCTCAAGCTATCTGCTTGTTACATACTTTTTATCCTGTGTGCCTTCTGGTTTTTGGTGACACTGGGCATAGGCTAATCTGGAAGGGTGACCACACACCTTGAATAGTAATAGGTTTAGGCCTGAGCCAAGAGATATGTGACATTCTGTGAAGACCCTGCTGTGGAGAGCTGACCCTCTAAGGCATGGGTTCTGGAGACCACTACAAGAGATGAATGGCCTGTGAGCCAAGCAAAGCTTCCTGTATATTCACAGCTGCTCCCATCTCTCATGTTATTATCTGAGCTCCACCTCCTGTGAGATCAGCAGTGAGGTTAGATTCTCATTCATTCTATTGTGAACGTCACACAGGAGGCATCTAGGTTGTGTACTCCTTTGAATAATCCTGAAACCGTCATCTCCCCCTGCACCCTTTACCGCTAGCCATGGAAAAACTCTCATCCATGATACTGGTCCCTGATGCCAAAATGTTTAGGGATAGATGCTCCAAAGACCTGCTGCATATATGTAAACATGAGCAAGACTGATTGACACGGTGTCACATGTCAACACCCACAGTACACACCTGTTAGAGGCTGGAGGTTGATGGTTCATAAGAGGTGAGTTATCCAGTAACTTGATGAATATAGAGGTTCAATGAACAGTTCTGGTACTTTATACAGGGACACGAGCAGACAGATGTTATTCAAGATGAATATGTAGCAATTGAATAGCACTGAGTTTATGTAAAAATTCTTCAGTGGAAAAGGAGAGAAAGCAAAGTAACATGAATTGGAAAAATAACACGCTGAGATAAGGTATAACTCAATAAGTGGAGGAAATAGAGTGATTCTCAAGGATTTAAGTGAAACAAGCTTTGTGAACAAGATATGAAAGATGTGACAATACGACAAGAAAACATACAGTGATCAAGTAAAAAAATTGAAGAAAAACTGAGCATCATGGGATGCATTAAAAGCTTAACATAAGCGCAGTGAATAGAATCAACAATATACAAAGGCTCACTAGTGACAGAAAAGTTGAACTAAGAAATGTCATTCTCCTGCAGAAAAAGGACTAAGAGATTGTATTCATTCATAGTGAAGATGGCAGAGAAGTTCAATGAGGTATAGATCATGAATATTAGTACTTTTGAAAAAAGTACTGGTTATAATATCCTGAAAGTATTGGTTGAAAACATTCATTTGGGCATAATGAAAGGAACTGGAAAAAGGGACCAACCAGAGACATGGTCAATAAACTTGAGGTGGAGAGAGATTTTCACAGACAAAAGAAATAGGTACAGTAAGAACATCAAACGAACCAAACCCCAAATAAGGCACAAAAGAGCAGGCTGACCCTGGGCTGTGTCATCTCAATTGGACCCCACCTACAGTGAAGAAAATACTCAATATTTCTTGAAATATGGCATCTGGGTGCCAAATGTTAATTCTAGACACACAGTTTGTGCATGAAAAATGCTTAAATGTATATGAACTCTTGAGGTAGATAAATTAATTATTGATTCAATAAATATTTACAGAGTAAACAATTCTGAAAATTTGACTCAAAGGGCTAACCTTACTCAATGGATACAGTAGAAATCTAACTGGAGTGAGCCATTATATGAAAGCGCTGGCAACAACTACTTAGTATGTAAAAATATAATATCAAATATGGATAATTTGTTGAGCATGATGGTACACACCTATAACCCCAGCAGTCTGGGAGGCTGAAGCTGGAGGATCACAAGCTCATGCCTAGCCTTGAAATTTAGCAAGACTTTGTCTCAAAAAGTGAAAGGCAGGAATACATCCCAGGAGAAAGGTTCTGAGATCAACCCCAAGTACCACACATGTGAACACACACACACATACACACACAAATATATCTATTTTCCATCTAAGTAGCCTCTACCTATCCATATTCTACTTATTAGTATTGAATTTTGATACTGTAATTCTTTAAAATCTACATAATACATAAATATGATTCAGACTTAAATTGCTCCTTCAGGAGATAGTAGATATTTCTTCATTTATGATGATGGAAATAAACAAATATAGGTTTAGGCATATTATTTCAAGTCATGAAAGTAGCCTCTACTAAAATTAAAAACAATTTATATTATACTGGCTTCCTGGGTGGTGAGAAACAAAATAAATAAACTTAGACCTAACCTTAATCACTGACAATAAAAGCAACATTTAAAACAACACAAACCCAAGGAAGTATTAAAAAGACAATTAACCCAAAAAGGTGAAAAATCAATGTAAATGGGATAAATATACTCATTAAAATACAAATATTCCCATATTGGAATAAAAACCAATCATATATATACTAAGGACATATCTAGAATAAATTAACACATTTGTTAATTTTGAATGTATCTGAGCCATATATAATAGATCAATAGGTGAAAAGATATGAAGTCAAAGAGAATTCAAAATTACAAGCATTAAACAGGTGTCACCAAGTACTGGGTATCTGGCACAGTGCCTCCCTGGAAAGCATGAGGTCATAAATTTAATTCCCAAACAAACAAACAAAACAAACAAGCAAAACAAAACTAAAAATTAACTTCGATTGTATAAGAGATTCAAAAAAGGATTTAAAAAAAGTTTAAGCATTATAATTAGCAAAAGTATACTCCAATAAATGCAAGCACCAAACTCTATATCCTGGAAGAGAATGCACTGTTATTGAACATTTTAAAAAGATGAATTTCAATCATTGCCAAAAAACCAGAAAAATTTTAGTCATTATTCTCTTATTGCAATGTAATCATGTATATGAGAAAGATAAACATGAATGAGCCAAGAAACAAAACACCAACTGGAAAATTTAAACAGATGAATAAATGATTTTTTAAAAAATACCAATTGCTAATGAAGCAAATCTATAACTGCCTGTTACATAGTAACATTATTGTTACTGCATGGTAATAATGAGGATATAAGAACTTAAGAATTTTTATATATGTCCAAAGCTGCTTTCCTTTTAGTAGTACTAGACTGAATAGAACAAACTGATTAATAATGGACTACTGAAACTTATTGAAGTTATTGATTTTCTCAAGAAAGAAAATGATTATAAAAGAAGAAATTAGGGAAATGGAAGATTTGAATAAAGGAAATTTTAAAAAGCAGTAAAATGGAATTATATATCTAAGTGACCTTTACAAGAAAAAATGAGTAAGTAGGTAAATCACTCACTTAAGTTATTAAGAAAACTAAAATAAAAAAAGAAACCTAAAATATAAACATGTAAACTAGGATAGGTAAGTTAGTTATAATTAAATAGTGAGACCAATGGAAAAATAAGAGAGAATACTTCGTATAACTCTATATTATTCACCTATGTGATAATTCCAGTTATTAATAGGTGAGGTTAGAAATTTATCTGATATTTTATACTTTTATTATATTAAGAAAATATTCAATACCATATGAATTTTTTGTTTGCTTACTAGTAACTACTTTGAGAGATACTATACATATTCTCCTAAACTCATGCATACACACACACACACACACACAGGTACAGCCTCATTGTTGAGTGGTTAATTGTGAACAGTCTGTGTCCCATGAAAGTACTTAACATCTCTATAGCTAGGAGGCTAACATTGCCCTCGGACATTTAGATATGACAAACTTTCCTATTTGAAAATCAGCCCAGAATCTAACAAACTTCAATAATGTTTAAATTTACTCTCGTTTGTTTTTATTTCCCTATTGATATTTTGTGGGTAGGTAAGGGAGTTAGAACCCTTCTTAGTGGCCACAGGTGAGCTTTCTAGCTCTGGTCCAGGGATCCTGTCAGTACTTAGAAGAGGGCCCCAGGGCCCACTCTCCACCCTCAAGAAGGTGGCCCTGGTCTGAGATTGTCGAGCTCACAGGCCCAGGTTCCTTTTCACCTGAGACTTTCCTCTACTCTAATAATCCAGGACTGACTCCTGCTATTCTATACTCAAGTTCTTAGTAGATGTGTGCTTCTTAGTTCTTAGTAACAGCTCTGCAGATGTCAGTGTACTAGGGGTTGTTTAAAAACTAGAGATAGGAAGCTTTGACACAGAGAGTCAAACCAGTTATTACACAGAATGAAGAAGGAAAAGCATTCTCACCACATTGGTGGATGGGCTGGCACCAGGGCAAAGAATACACTGGTAACGCATTGGTAATGTTGAAGCTCCAGAGCTAATATCAACTCTCAGTACTTTGAGAATAGCTGAAAATAATTGGAAATACATGTGTCAAATCACTTCTAGATAATAGAGTAGAGACAAGTTAGCAGAAGGAAGCATGTCATTGTACAAGCAACACCGTCTTCAAAGCAAATTAAGTTCTATTTATTAAGGTTGTGCAGAATGTACAGGCAGTGCTACACACTGAGTTCACATTGATGGAAGATGCTGTATAATCCTTTCCTGTATCTTCACAGTCTCATAGAGGGAATGGAGCCTTCTATATGTGGCATAGTTTTGCTTTGATGTCATATATGTAAATATCATGAGAGCAGAGTAGACCTAGAAGAGTGTTAGATGACTAGAAGACAGAAACAATCATAGCTGGTTCATAGGTGAAGCCTCAGGTGGTTTGGGAGGTAGAGAAAAAGACTCAGCTGGATATGAGTGAGAATGCAATATCTTTCAGGTTGGTAAAGTGGAGAGATAAAAAGTAAAGAGATATGCTAGGCAGTCCTAGCATAGAGAGGCATGCTCAAACAGCAGAGACAGTGTGGTAGAATAAATTTGGGCCTGCCCATCGGTGAATGTCAAGACCAAGCTAAGAAATGATATTGGTGGATGCAGAGCATGGGCAGTGGTGATGTGTGCGACAGAGAATGCTGCTGAGAATGATGATCCATGTTACAGTGGATGGAGTCAGTGAGCGATCCGAAATGAAGGTGTATTTGTGAGCAAAGGAAATTGCAGGAACCAGAATCAACATTAAGAAGAAGCACAGGGATTGGCTACTGAATGAAGGCAAGGTTAGAAAGAAGGAGGAAGAAGAGAAAGGAGGGGTACCTAGCTTGTTCTTCACACCAGAAACACAGGTCAAAAGACAAGTATGTAGGTAAGGAGCAGAGGCACTGCCCAGGGAAACAAACGGAGAATTTAGAACTGGACAATGTGGTGGGGGACCATTTCAAACCTTATTGGTGGCGAATAGAAAGCAAACAGTTCAATTTGCTGGGAATATCTACAATGGCCAATGAGCATAATGGTCAGATGGAAACATACACTAAGAGAGTTTAAGAAGAAAGGCATGTTTTGTATTTGAGGATCTGATTGAGTAAGATTGGCCTTTACCACTTCGAAACATCTCACCAGGCATCCATGACACATTGTAAGCCATGGTGTCTGGTCTAAGATGCCTTCAACAGTGACCAATACGTGATTTTTACAGCCATAATTGTGTTCTTCATGAAAATAGAGCATCTCGTGGAGAACCAGAAAAAGCTCACAAGGATTACAGATATGACCACTTCAGCTGAATTGATCTATTGTGTACCATTCACATGAATTTTATCCACACTTTTTTCTTCTGCAAGCTTCAACATATGGGGGACATTGTACAGTTGTTTCATACTGAATTTTTAGTGACAGATACAACTGATTTTTTACATTAGTAGCCAAGTAAGGTGGTGTGTACCTGTAACCCCAGCATTTAGGAGGCTGAAGGAAGAGGGTTGTTATGAGTTTGAGGCCAGCCTGGGTTATATAGTAAGACCCTGTCTCAAACAAAATGCATTAGTAATCATCAGATGTCTGTTTTCAAGGAGGAAAAAGGATAGTGGTGTCTGTTTGTCCGTAAAATAATGAACTCTTCAACCCTGTACTTCTCTGGGCCCGTAAATGCCAGTCCCTGCATCTAAGATAGGAAAGGAGGCTAACCCTAAGTGCCCTTGCTGGGGAGAAATGTATATTTCAAATGCACATTGAGCTTGCTTGTGAGGAAGCTTCCTGTCTCACTGTGAGAGTCACAACCTTCTGCAGCATTCAGCATCCATGATAGTTTCTATGAGGTCTTGATTTTCTTGATTTTCTTCCTCAGGCCCTTGAATAGGGAGAGATATGTTCCTAGGCTTGGGAGGAAGGTAAGACAAGCAGATTGGAGAGCTTGAGAGCATGAGAAAGATCTGAGGGAGGTGAACTGTAGCTTGGATCTGGAATGCTTCTCCAAATTCCCATGTGGATGGAAGATGAATTGATCATTGAAGATTGGGTCACTATTAGGAGATGGGGCCTGGTAGGAGGTAAGTCGCTGGGAGCGTGGCTCAGGATGGCATATCTCTCTCCTCTGCTTCTCCTTCTTTCTCTATTTCTCAAATGCCATGATGTGAGTAGCTTTCCTCTGTCCACTCTTTCACTATACTGTTCCTGCATGTAAGTCTGCTGACCATGGACTGAACCTTCAGAAACCATGAATGGAAATAAATCTCTCCTTTAAGCTGTGGATGTGTGGTGTTTTATCTCAAGATAATGAAAGTGACTAGGACAAAGGGTGAGGGCAGTCAGCTGTTCCAGGGGCTCATTCTTATCAATTTGCCCTGGGTAAATACTTCTAGATTTCCTCTTTTAAATTCTTTTCATTGTGGAAAAATATATATGGCATCAATTTTCCATATCAACCACTTTTTAAAAATTTGTGGTCTTGTGCATGCTAGGCAAGCACTCTACAACTGCATAACATACTCAAACCCTTTTACAATTTTTATTTTGAGACAGTCTTAATAATTTGCCCAGGCTAGCCTCAAACTTGTGATCATCCTGCCTCAGCCTCCTTAGTTAGGATTACCACTTTTAAGTGTCTAGTTCAGGAGCAGTAAATACAATCACATTGTTGTATAAACATCATTATTATTTCTGAAACTTTTTCATTTTCCAAAATAAAACTCTCTATCCCTCCGCCAGGCCCTTCACTCTGCCAGGCCCTGGTAAATTCTGTTCCACTTTCTGCCCGTATGAATTTGCTATTTTACATACTTTGCATAAAGTAAATCATATAACATTTTTTATGTCTAGTTTATTTCATGTAGGACAATGTTATCAAAGTTCATCTGCATGGTAACACATATCAGAATTTCACTCTCTGTCTTGGCTGTGTTAGATCCCATAGTATGTATATACATTTAAAGTCCTGTTTATCTGTTAGTAGATACCTGTTCTCATCTTTTGGCTATTGTGAATAATGCTGTGATGAACATCCATGAACAATGACATTTTTTTTTATTTTAAAGTGAAAAAAGAATAAAAATGATACAGAAATTCAAAACAAAATAATAGATTAACAGTGGTTAATATATTGTGTATTGCTATCTTCAAAGTGGTCGCTCAGATTATAAGACATAGGCATGAAAAAATGATCAAACAGTGAAAGCACAAACCATTATGATAAGCTAACAGATTAGCAGATAATTATCCATCATGTATATATATATATATACTTTTCCCTTCTTTCTTTTGTCCTTTCCCCCAACCCAGTTTCTTCCCCTTTCCCTTTCACAGTCTCTGTTGTACACTTTGGGAGCAGTGCTCTTTTTAAATCCTGCTTTTAATTCTTTTGGCTATTGTTGCTAATTCTCTATTTCTTACTTTTAGAAGAACTACACAACTGTTACCATCCCTCATTGTCACCAGCGATATACCAGGGTTCAAATTTTGCCATATCCTGGCCAGCATTTGTTATATTCCACTTTCCTTTTTGCTCAGTTTAAGATTTTCGATAATAAACCTAATGGATATCAGGCAATGACTCCTGGTGGCTTTAATTTGCATTTCCACAATGATTAGTAATACAAAGCATATTTTCATGCACTTCTTGGCCACATCTTGGATTTTATTTGCCATTACAGATAAATAGGAAATAGTCCTTCGTGCTCTGAATTTTGCCCCCTGAATCATGCATCCTTTTCTATCCACTCAGCCTGCAAGTGGCATTAGCAAGTGCAGAGGAGGAGAGGTGAGTCTTCCTAACACAGGTGGCTTTGACATAAAGGCCAAGAAGAGTGACTCTTCTGTCTGCAGCAGTATGCAGAAAGGAAATGCTGGCCCGCAGCTCTTTCCCCTCAGCTCTGCCACTGTGAGCATGAGCCTTGACCCCAGATGGCTCACTTCCTGTGCCCTGCCTACTGGCTCTCACATCAGCCAATGCAGAACTGCCACGGTTTATGGGTAGTGCCCTCCTGGCAGAGGAAGAGAAGAAGGGGAGCTGGTATCCTGGGACCTTGGGCTGGCACAGCCCTTGGTGCTTTGCAGTACTCCCACCAAATATCACAGTGGATGCTGCCCCCTCCTTGTGTGAATCCTGGTTCAGTTGTCATCATCTGTGGTCACTCTGTCCAAGAAATCAGGGCCTGGCGTGTGGACCTGAGAGGCAGCAACTCATTTCTTGTTTTCAGCCCAGCTCATCCTGGCCTCACCTACACTGACCTCGGCCAGAAGTAGGGGTGGGGTAGGAGTCTGTTCACAGAGAAGCTAGGACCTATTTTGAGGCCACCCCTAAGTCATTTGTGAAGTGTTGACAGTTAATGTTGGATAATTTAAACACTAATGCAATTTGGGATGCAAATGCTTCTAAGCTTTAGAATTCATAAAGCCTTCTCTGGAGATGAAGAAGTTCAGTGAGGCAAAAGGACAGAATACTTTTATATGACTTATGCTCCTGTGTGATCAATGAGGCTTGTACTTTTATTGGTCAAAATGTATTAGGAGGCAAAGTTCAGTCCTTGGAGGATGCAGTGTGTGCTCAAGGGGTGTGGATTCCAAGGCACTAAGGTCTGGAGAGACCCACGCTCTCATTTGACTGTACCACCCAAGGAGGGGCTGTGTCTCTACACTACCAGCTCATGCTCAGAACTCGGGTAAAGCAACTCCTGCCCAGCAGTCTCTGTTACCGTTTGTGTTGTCACGGTTTGTGTAGGACCAAGGTTTAGGAATCATTCCTCACACTGACTGGTGGAGGAAATACGAACCCTTAATTTTTTAAGCTGAGGAGTCCATGTGTTTATGTATTTAGCACCTCGAGACAGCAGGAAATAATTAGTGGTCTGAGAACATGTTAACAGAAACCAAGAGCTTTTTCAACTTTCAGACTCATAATATATGTAACTGTAAAATAATGAGCATGCCAGAGGGAACAATGCTCTTTTGTGATGAGGAGGTCCCTCGTCCTCCCCACCTCCTCACCACCTGGGATGCCATAGCATGGATTTCCTGTCCCACCCAGGGCCGTACAGAGCCCCTCATTTCATGTACAGCGACCAGGACAATCTGGGGAGTGAGGGTTTCTTACTTGACTACAGTTGGAGGGCGGCAGGATTCCCATAAAGCATGATTTTATTTATTTCAAAGTGATTTCCTGGCACACTTTCCTTCTAATTTGGAAGCAAGTTTTTAAACAAGCACTGTTTACAAGTCCTAAAACTTAGGCAGGGTGTAAGAATTTCAAGGCAACAACAAGAGCAGAAGAGGGTTTGGAAAAGGAAGCCAGTGAGAAGTTTGGTTTTTGGATTCCAGCCAGTCAGTGGTTCTCTTTTGCTTATCTATCGATTATATGTTTGTTCCCAAGGTCAGTGAGGGCTTGGCAACAACTGATTTTTATACAGCTTTTCACGTTCCTTCTTGCCTCGTCTTCAAGTTGGGAGGAATCAGATGTTTCCCTATTGGAACTCATTCTTTTGCCCAGTGAATTTATGAGAAAAGGAATAAAAATGTCTGGATAATTTTCAGCTCTTAAAAAAAAAAGCCCCTTTAGCGGTGCTGTTGAACTTGAGGCAGCCGTGGCCTGAGGGACTGGGAAGGGAGGGGCGTTCTTGCTGCATTATTCATCTCCACAGGGAAAAAGAGATGCTGTATGCCAGGACGAAGCAGTTTTGTTTTTAAGAAGTCAAATGAAAACACTCCAGACGGGCTTGATAGATGAGCAAATATTTTGCAGAACGTTTATCTGCTTACTTTGCAGTAGCCACAGAACGCCTGTAGGGGGAGTTTTCTTATTACTCTTTTTGAGTAACAAAATACAGAAAATAATTTCTGGGTTTTTTCTTTCCCTAATCTGCCTTTACTCTACCTTGCACTGAACATAACAGTGCTTTCTTTGCTTTATGTTTCTAAAGTCTGTCTTCAGTGTGCTCGAGATTATGTGAATAATAAGAAAGTGTTTGTGGGTATCAGAGGATTCCTGGGATTATAGGTGGAGAAGTGGAGAGTTTAAAAACAAAATCGAGACATCATCAAGATGGGGACCAGGGTACAGCTGGGGGGGGGGCTCTGTGCAGATTCTATGGGGTTGTGAGGGAGTGCCTTCCTAATCGTGGAGGTGTCCTTTCACCTGTAATTGGCCCGGGGGTTGGGTACCACAGTTCTGGCTCCATGTCTAGCTACTGAACCCAAAGAGGCTACAGGGCAGAGGCAAGGGCAGTAGGCATAAAGTACATGGGAAGGTGCTGGACTTGAGACTCTGTTCCCCTCCTGGGTAGAGCTGGGGGGAAAAGGGAAAAAGGGGGAGGCCCAGAACCAGAACTTATTTCCATTTAGTAAACCATGACTTACAGTCTAATGGCCATTTGCATCATCACAAGCCAGAAGACTCTTCCTGCCTAGTACCACTTAGGAGACCAGAGGTGGCTGGGAGGAGAGTCTGTTCAGGTGGGGAGAATGAGGAAGAGCACAGATGTCTGGTTTTGGTTCAGTGATGAAGAGAAAGCAGTAGAATCCCAGGGCCCTGGACTCCATTTAAGGCGAATCACCAACCTGGCAGAAATGGCACCTGCCTGAAGGCAAAGCCTGAGGAAAACACTCCGGCCTTCCCAGCTAGCTCAGCAGCCTGGCTAGTGAACTGGGCAGTCACCCACAGGGACAGCACTGGGTGGCCCAGGGCCCTCAAATCTATTTCAATACTGTTGCACTGTGCTCAAGGAAGACCATGACCAAACCTTCAGTCAATAATTTTAGTCCCTCCTTCCTGCTATGACCAACACAGGATAAGGAACATATTTAGGAAGGGAAATAAAGAGGCCATTGATGGAACTGACCATATGAGTGCTGGCAAGATGTGGACAGAGGTGTGCTCTGCACAAAAGCACAGGAAAAACAAATGGTTTACAGGTAATTTGGTCATAACTGTCAAAATTTACAAATGCACATCCTTTGCAAATAATTTATACCACACATAATGTTTAGATCTATATGTAGCCCCTCAAACCTCATACTCTCATAGGCAGGGCATTTAGGAGGTTATTGGATCATGGGGGAATAGCACTCAGTAGTGGATTTATCCAGTAATGAGTTTATAAACATGATGGTGGGTAATGAAGCCTGATCAGAGGAGATGAGCCTTTGGGACCATGGGCTTGAAGGGTATATTTCCCTCCCTTCTCCCTTGATCTCTGCTTCGTGCCACCATGCCATGAGCTGTTTCTCCCTGATCAGGCCAGCCTATCTTGGAGACCACTGAATATGGACTGAAACCTCTACTAACTGTGAGCCAAAATAAACCTTTGTTCTTAACATTGTACATGCTAGGTGTTATGTATTAGTGATAAGAAAGAAACTAAGAACTTCTAAGAGAAATTTAAGAAAATATTCACTAGGGAAAGGTTAGTTAGAAGGAAAAAAATCCAAATAAAGTTAAAACCTGAAAATAATAAGGAACTGGCTAAGTAGTTATCTATGATGTATTTTTATAGATGTATGTTAGAATATGAATGACCATCAGAAAGGATGGGGCAGATTACCACGTGGAGATGTGGAATGATCTTTATACTATTAAACAAAAGCAAGCTGAAAAGCAATGTGTCTAGTATTACACTATTTGTATAAAATGATGGATATACTTGTAGATATAAAATAAACTGTTTATAGTGACCGCTCCAGGAAAATGAGACAAGATGGGCAGGAGAAGTCAGGTTTTCATTTCTGTGTTTTTCTGTCCTTCTTCATTCTCTTAAACCACATGCATGTACTATTTTCTAACTGAAGACAAATTTTATATTGCTTTTGCACTTGTTACCAAGCCTCAAAAATCTAGAAGAAAAAAATTTATTGAACTTTTAACAGTTTTTAGTTTGAAGTCCGTGGCTTAGGTTGCAACTACTCTGTGATTTTGGGAGCTGGATTTAGTCAATCTACAGAAAAGAATTTAGTGATTAATCAGAAGGCACTGACCCTAAATGCTACATTGCATAACTCTTAGGATCTCTGTTTATGAAGTTAGTATATGCACAATCTCCTTTTATTTAGAAAGCAGAGAAGATATGGGGGTGCAGTGGGGGTCAGGATGTCAAGCAAGACCTTGACTTCAATTGCTCTTGTGTTTTCCTGTAGTTTGCAATCACTCTCTATTTCTTTACCTTCATTTCTGCTTAATCGCCACTGTCCAGCAGGCTTCCTCTCACAGCTCATGGGCCTATGACGTGGCCATTTCACAGTTAAGTTTCCCAAGCCATTGGCAAGTTTCTTCCTATTTAAGATATTGTTAGAAATGTTTTGCTTCAGTTTCTTGAAACAACTTCACCTGTATGTTCTTTGATTACTTTTGAGGTGTTTTGTTTTGTTTTGTTTTGTTTGTTTTGTGTGATGCTGAGAACTGAATCTGGAATCTAATTCATTCTAGGCCACCACTCTAGCCATTTTTTGTTAATTCTCTCATTGCTTTTTTTCTATCAAACTTGCACACAGGAGGCTCTGCAGGGAACCTCGCCCTGGTCCTCCCCTCCCACCTAACCTTTCCTTTAAATATCATTTATGCACTGAAGCTTTTTTAAGTTTTATTTTGTCTTTTTAATCTTTGGCGCAGACCTAGCTTCTTAGATCATGCTTCTTTCTTCAGTTTCCTACCCATTGTCTCCATTTAAAGGGAATTTTAAATTTCCTGGTAAGACAGAACCAAAGGGTCCCTAATCTAATGATATTCTGGTCAATTAGTTTTTACCTTTTGATAATGGAAAAGGGACCCACATTCAAAAGAAACTGACCATACTTCAGTCCAGAACTTGGGTCTTTTTGTGTGCTCACAATATGCAAAAAATGCTCTCCTATAATTCTGGGCAATAGCATTGAGGTTCAGCTCCCATTCAACCTCACACACAGCAGGAAATCACCTGATGCCCTACAGTATGCTATGTTGCCAAGCTATGATGCTTGGTAGGTTACACGTATTGAATGCACATTCCACTTATGGCAGTTTCAATTTGCAGTGGATTTATCAAAACTGAACCCCATCATAAATCATGTGTACAAATTTTCCAACTCTATGTTCCTCACCTTAAATTCCCATTTCTTAGTAAACAACAAGGCCATCCACCCAATTTCTCAGGTTAAAATTCCAGCAATATGCTTGATGTCACTTCTTAATACACATAAGTGCTATTAAACATTTTTATTTCATCTGTATTTGAAATATGTCTCAGACTATTTAGAAGTTGCTACCCACTTTGCCCTTAGTCCTGGTTCCCGGCTCCTGGTTCCCTTGTCTTATCCTCCTTCCACGTACAGGTAACTGCACGTAATGTAAAGTCTATATGCTCAGTAACTTCAAATAATGTCCAAAGTCTTTATTAGGATCTCCAAGACTATGTGATCTGCACTTTAAATGCATCATAGCTCAATTGCTGAAAATCAAAGGAAAAGAGAAAACTAGAGGGGAAGAAAGGGACCTATTATCTTTAATGAAGCAACAGAGGGCCGACTTTCAACAGAAGCTATGGTAGGCAGATGATGACAAAATAGCATCATTAAAATACAGAAAAACAAAATTAAAAATTGAGATTTTCAGTATTCAGCAAAAACGTTTAAAAAAGTGTCAAATTAAAGATGTATTGGGAAAAATCACTAAATAAAAAATTAAAATTTGAAAATAAATGGAATAAACATTAAATTCTTTTGGGAAAGAATTTATCAGAAGTACAAAAATCAGTAGCAGAAAAAATATAGATAAATAGAAATATACATATAAATAGATATTAATATCAGCAATGCCATGTGGAATTAATGGCATGTATACAAGTAAATTATAGAACATCAAGAATGCGGAAGGTAGAGGAAATAGAGTTAAATGGCTTTAATTGTTCTGCATTGCTCAAAAAGTGTTAGGACTACTAACTTAAAGTATTGCAATATTTGAAGGATAAATATGATACCTAGGGTATTCACTAAAAAATATGAACTAAAATCCTAATAGTGGCATAAACTGAAATAAAAAATGTTTAATTAACTAAACAGCAATAGTAAAGGGCAGAAAAAGAGAAAACAAAGGAATCAGTGGAAATGTTCTGAAAAAAAAACAATGGCAAAATAGTAGACTTAAGGTCCACATTGTAATAAAAAGATAAAGATGTCAGACAATTGAGAAAGAAAACAAGCTAGAAAAGACAATTGAATGTTGTTCTCAAGAAATATTACATTTGAACTGGAAGGCCCCTTCCTCTGTGCACCCAGCATGGGTTGAGAGAACCAGAAGATCTGCCTCTGCTTGCTGGGCACCACCACCAGAAGACCCTTTTTTTTTCGTGCACCCAGTGTGGGTCAAGGGGGACAAACAGATCCACCTCTGTCTGCTGTGCACAACCACCAAAAGGCCACATCCTGCAGGTGGCCCGCATGGGCAGAGAGAACCAGCAGAATCACCTTTACCCTCAGGGAGCTGCCACCAGAAGGCTCCTTCCTGCAGGCAGCCAGTAGGAGCAGGGACACACAGCCAAGTAAGCCCTGTGCATCCATAGGCCACCATTGGAGGCCTTTGGTTCCCTCAGATAGCCATCACCCACTAGCAGAATCAGACAAACACACCCTTGTGTGGCTGCCATCATTGTGGGAATCCCAGTGTAGACACACGGGCTGAGAGAAGCAGCCTCACCTCCATGTACCCCATCATCAGCAAAGCCACAGTGTAGCTGCATAGTTCTAGAGAAGCCTGCTCCACGCCTTGTTATCTCCCTGTAAATCTGGAATTAGAGGAACCCATATGCCTGTCTCATCCTCGTACACTGCCTAGGGACAGCCAACACGGGAAGTGCCTAGGGCCCCATAACCAGCTTGTTGGGAGGAGCCTGGGAGAATGTCAAGATAAAGGAGCAAAAGGCAAACTCAGACCTCTAGCCCACACACAATAAGTCTGGGAGATAAGGTCATGGGAGAAAATGGAAGTCACACACCTGAAATCTCTGAGAGGATAGCAACTGAAGTAAGGGAACAACTTCATGAAATTGTAAAAGCAGTCGAATCAGAAATAATGTCTCAGGTAAAAGAAGAAATCACAAATTGAAAGAATTGTTCAGTAGGTCTAAAGAAGCCATGTACAAAAAAGAGAAGCATAGGAAAATGATGGAAACCTTGAATGAATGTAGAAAGCAATTACAATGCATGAAACAGATTCAAAGAGAGATGCAGGAAATTAAAAACTCAATCAAAAGCTGGCAAAACCACTTGAAAGAGACTGAGGATAGACTTTCAAACCTGGAAGACAGGATTGCAGCTAGGGATCGTGAAAGGAAAGATCTCTTAAAAATAACATGGAACCAGGAAATAACCCAACAGATGCAGGATGATGCAAAAAAGCATAACTTAAGAATGACAGGTGTAGGTGAAGAAGCAGGAGTCAACACAAATGAAATTAAAAGGATATTCACAGAAGTAATAGAAGAAAACTTCCCAAACATGGAAAATGGATCTGGCATGCATATAGGACTCCAATTAGCCACAACCAAAGTAAATCTATACCCAGACATATAATAATCAAAATCCCAGATATTCAGCACAAGAATAGAATATTAAAAGCTGTTAGAGAAAAGAGACAGATCACCTATAAAGGAAAACCAATCAGAATCACAGCAGACTTATCAACACAAACCACCAAGTCAAGAAGAGTATGGAGTGAAGTGTTTCAAACCCTGAAAGAAAGCAACTTCCAACCCAGATTGATCTACCCTGAAAAACTATCTTTCAAAATTGATGGAAAAACAAGATACTTCCATGATAAAGAACAACTGAAGGAATTCATAACTACCAAATCAACCCTACAAAGAGTGCTAAAGGATAATCTGGAGTGAGATAAAGATAACCATGGTTCCAAGAACAGCAACAGAGGAGGATCACCAACAAGACAGGCAACAAAATGAAGGGGAAAAGTGGAGGCTCAACAACAGGAGGATAGCAGGGCAGAGACAAACAAGTGTATGCGGGTTGTAATCATTAATGCAGATGGCCTCAGCTCAGCAATAAAAAGAAACACAGGGAGAGTGGATCAAGAAACAAGATCCATTGATACACTGTACTCAAGAAACACATTTAACTGGAAAGGAAATTCATAGACTGAAAATCAAAGGAAAGAAAACAATTGTTTCATGTGATAGGAGACCAAAAAAAAAAAAAAAAAAAAGCCAGAGTAACTTGCCCATCAACCGCAGAATGGATAAGAAAGATGGTATTTTCATGCAGTGGAAAGATACCCAGCTATGAAGTAGAATAATCTCAAGACTCCTGTAAGTAAATGGACGCAATTGGAGATCACGTCCATGGCCAAAACAGTTCCAACTCATACTGGTGAACCCTAGCATAAGAAACAGAAGGAGTTAATGGGAACCAAAAGCAAAATATTTAATGTAAAAGCAAAGGGGAGGAAACGCCTAGGAGGGAAAGGTAGAAACTACTGTGAATTTCTTATTGTCTTATCTTGAACTCTTGCATTATTTACACAATTTTGTTAGGTTTGGCTTTGTTCTGTCTTGTTTTGTTAGATTTTATGCTGTCAGATGGTAGGGGCAGCTATTTTGAATATAATGGGATGTATTATGGTATATCACGCTTTCCTATTGTTTTGCTTTGAAATCTTATAATGCTTTCATTCATTGGTTTGATTGGTTTTACTCTGTTTTGTTTGATTTTATTATGTGTGATGGGATGAATAGCTATTTTGAAGAAAATAAGACAATTATGGTAGCCACTGCTGATTTCCTATCATCTTGTTTTGAAGTCCTACCATGCTTTTGTTCTTCTGTTTTGATTGATTCTATCCTGTTGTGTCTTATTTGATTTTATTATGTGTGATGGTATAGACAAATTTTTTGAGGAAAATGAGATATTATAGTAGCCATTGTTCATTTCCTGTTATTTGGTTTTGAAGTCTTGTAATACTTTCATTCTTTTGAATGGTTTTATCCTACACTGTTATGTTTGATATTATTGTATATGAAGGTATGCTCAACTATTTCAAAGAAAAGAGACATTACGCTAGCTACTGTTAATGTCCATTTGTCTGGTTGTGAAGTGCTGTGTTGCTTGCATTGCTCTGTTCTAATTTGCTTTGTTCTGTTGTATTTTGTTTTATTCTCTTTAAAATAAAAAAATGTTAAAAAAGAAATATTTGGAAAGATTAAAAATAAAAAGAAAATATATGCATCATAAAAATCAAAATAAAACTAGTATGACCTTATTAATGTCACATATGATAGCTTTGAGGTAAAAAGCATTATACAGGCTAAAGAGGTCCATTAATAATGATTAATAATAAAATCAACTATCAGTAAGGCATAAGAATTTTCTACCACACCTAATATTATAACATAATCTCAAAATATATAAAACAAAATTTGACAAGCGAGAGCAATTAAGACAAATCTGCGACTATAACTGAAAATTTTTAACTGTTTTTTGATAGACAACAGGCAAAAAAATCAGTAGGGAGTAATGAAACTAACCAACTAAATTCCCTTCCTGGTCCCCATTCCAACACACATAGAGTACACAAACAGTACACATGTTCTTTTGAAGTTTCTTTGGGACATTTATCACAATCTGTGTTCATGTTTTGGCCACAAATAAATCTCAAGAAATTTAAAGCACTAAAATCACAAAGTTTGTGTTCTGTCACTCACTTGGAATTAAAGTAGAACAAAATGAAACTGACCTGGTTAACACAGAGTATGCATACCCAAGTGTATCTCTCATACTGAACACAACTAAAAACTCTGGAAAGAATGACCCAACACCACTATTTGAATCTGAAACTGTTGAAAAGTAGCAGAAACAAGACAAATGTGGTTGCACATGTCTGTAATCCTAGAACTCTGGAAGGCCAAGGCAGAGGTGATAGATTCTGCCAGCCTGAGGCTTAGCTATAACTAACATGACATTCACCCAACTTGGTCCAGAGAAGCAACTTATCTAAGAGTAACTTCTGTGCTCTCCTCCAAGCTCCAAAATAAACCTCTGGCTCCCTTTTTGAGTATGCACTGAACCCTCTCCAATCCCAAGACTTCATAACCACCCAATCACTCCACTCCCATCCTCCAATAAATATTTCTGTGTCCCATTTGTGCATGCTCCTTCAAATCAGCTGTTGACCCAGGAGGCTGAGGCAGGATTGTTGTGCATTTGAGAACAGCCTGGACTACAAAGTAAGCCCAAGACCAGCCCAAACTGCACAGTGAGACCTTGTCTCAAAAGAAAAAAAAAAAGACAAATCAGCTGTTGATATGTCATTTTACTCACCTCCCAAACTCCTCCCTCAGCCAGACCTGAAAAAGTAATTTCACTTCTTTGTTCTCACCTGAGGGTGCCTGCATCTCTTCTGCAGCCCTCCTGTACCCGCAATAAAGGCCTCTTTTCTTCATTCTTTGTCTCTCTATCATGCTAAAATCTTATCAAGAAGGATTTCAAGTTTGAGTGCAGCCTGGGAAATTTGGGGATCAATTCGCAAATAAGATGTACGTCCTAAATCTGCACACCTCCAACTTGAAACAAAATATGAACTAAAAGATAGACAAGTCCACAATGATAGCTGAAAACTTAACCCTCCTTTTACATAAACAGTAGAAAAAGTAGATAGTAAGCCTTTAAGGACAGAGGAGATATGAGGAGCACCAACACGGAGGTACACAATCATAATGAAACTGAGAGCAGGCTTCACAAGTGACAGCAGAATACACAGGCATAGGGCACATTCACCAGGCGAAACAATATTCTGTGCCATCAAAAATCAGAGCAAGCATAAAATAACTGAAATCATTCAGAATATAGAATTACATTTCAGATCAATACCAGAAAAAATATTTGGAAGATGTGTATACATTTGACAACTGGACAACACATTTCTAAAACTGAAAAAGAAATACATCAAGGATAACTTGAAAACATGTTGAGCAGAACAAAAGTTAAAATGCAGCTTAGGTAAATGTGTGAGATGCAGCTAAATCAGCATTTAGAGGGATATAGATAGCATAATTAAGTTAAAGAAAAAAAGGTTCACATCAATAATTTAATTTTATACTTTAAATACTTGAAGAGGAAAAAGAAGACTAAAGCAGGTAAAAAAAATAGGAATAATAAAGATAATGCAGAGTGAGTATTTGTTAAAATCAATTGCTTCTTAGGCCATAATTTTGGCCTCAGGGAGTTTCAAAGGCTTGTAAATAGACCACACACTGGAAACACAATTTTGGTACATTAATCATTAAAAAGAATCCCAAGAAAACATCTCACATAATTTTTAACATTTTGAAAACTCACATTTAAATAATGCATGATCAAAGAAAAGAAATTAGAAGGAAATTAGAAAGTATTTAGAGCAAAAATATAGTGATTGTTTTACTCATACAAAAATATATGAGGAACTGGGGACATTGGTGTATGCCTATAATTCCTGCAGCTCAGGAGGCTGAGTCAGGAAGATCACAAATTTGAGGCCAGTCTGACAACTAAAAAAGGTGGGGGGACTGGGGATGGAACTGGTTTTGATCACCAGTAACACACACACACACTCACACACACGCCAAATTTATGAAGCACGTCAACAGCAGTAGAACAAAATATTCTTAAGTATTTTGATGCCTTGAAAAAAAATAAGGATGGACTGGATATCAATGACCCATGCTGTCATATAAAAAGCTAGAAAAATAACAGCATAATTGATGCAAATTAATAAAAAGTAAGAAGGAAAAATTAATTTTAGAAATGAGCCGCAGCCACCCCAGGGTGAGAACAAGCAGCTTCTCCTGAGATCCGCGCCATCTTGGAACTTAGGGTGCTGGGAAACTGAGCAACCAGACTGCCACCCTGGTAAGTGGCTGTGGTCTGGCAAGCTACGGCCACTCCAGGGTGAGAACAAGTAGCGTCTCCTGAGATCCACGCCATGTTGAAACTTGGGGCACTGGGAAAGAAAGCCACCCACTCACCTACCGGTGCAGGGGCTGAGAATCAAACATCCCCCCCCAACCCCGTTAGCAAGAGATCTGAGCATCTCTTGGGAGGTTGATCATATGCAATATAGCAAATAAGGGGGATTTCCTTCTATCATCTCTTTGAAGGCAAATATTTTTAACACTGTTTTGCTTTGTCCTGATTAATGGTAATGCCCTATTCAATATTCTGTTTTGATAAGTTTTATAATGTTCCGTATTTCCTTTGATTTTGCTATACCTGATTGAAAGAACAGCTATTGTGAAGATAATGAGATATACAATGGTATGTATTACTGTTATCCAGGTAACCTGCTGTGAAGTTCTGTACCAATTTCACTACACTGTCTCAATTGGCTTTATTCCATTCTGTTCTGTTCTATTTTACTACCTTCAAGTTGATAAAAAATTTAAAAAATTTTAGAAATGAATGGGATAAAAGTTCAGAAACTGCAGACTGAATTTATAATAAAAAGAACATAAATAAAAATTACATAAAAGAAAAACTTTGAATAAAATTGATAAAATTCTAGAAAATACAACTTATGAAAATATAGGCAAAAACTATTTAACTCAATTAGTCCTATGCCATCAAAGAAATTAAATTTCTACCAAATAGAAAATGCCAACTCCAAATCTCTTTATAGTAAATTTTACTAAAGGTAAAGAAAAAGAGAACTCCAATCTATCTTTCAAATAATACTTGAACATTTCAAAGGATAGAAAAAAATCCCCTAACTCATATGGTGAGGCTAATATTACCTTGATATGTAAACTAGACATGCATCCTATGAAGAAGAAAAATTACACATCCCCTCACTCATAAACTCAAAAATAAAAGTCTGAGACAAAAATATTAGCTATAGAATCTAGAAGTATAATAACAAATAATACATCTTAAATAAGTTAGATTTATGTTAGGAATGGAATTTTGATCAATTTACATATGATCATTGAAAGTATATCTTATAATGCTTTAATGAGAGCCAACTTGTTATAAAATCTCTTAGCCAACTAGAGAGATATTTTATTTTTGTCTGATAAAAAGCATAACAATTTATATAAACATTATATGTAATAGTAAATGCTCAAAGGCATTATTGTAAATATTAAGAAGGAGAAAGATGCCTGTTATTCAACCATTAGTCAATATTTTTTTCCATAAGTACTAGTCATACTATCTAGACAAAAAAAAACAAATAAAAGGTAAGTGTATTCAAAAGAAATGATATTAAATTTATGTACCAAGTGATATGATTATTCATATAGAAATTTAAAAATATTTCTATACAATAGGAGCAGTCAATTAGAGCAAGAAAATTCTATAATATTGTTTGCAGTAACAAAAAGCTACACAAAGTATATTTTATGGAATCAATTATAAATCTTAATATAGGACACCAAAAGTCTAAATGAATATGGAAAGACTCAATAGCATAAAGATGTCAAATATTAAGTGTTAATCTCTATGCTCAGTGGAATTCCAAAAAACACTAATAGATTATTACTTAATAGAATCTATATTTCTGCTAATATTTTCCACAAAAAAATATTTACTTGAACGTAGCTTAGCTGAGTAATGCTTGTGTTTTAGATTGGTTGTTTGGTCATTACATGGTTAACATTTTTATAACCAATCTATCTTATTTTAGGATTAATCTATGAAAGAACATCCTCTACAAATTCATATAATCAGTTAATTGGTGTCAAGGTATTCACTATATTATATATGCACATAATTTCATATATACAAACAAATATAAATGTATGTGCGTGTTTATGTATATATGTGTATTAAGCCTGCATGACATTTGTGAAGGACAGGGTGGGTGGAGTGTCACTTGCTCTATCAGATTTTCATCTCAAGAGAAAATGTCAGAGAGCAAAGTATTTTGGGATTGTCACTCCCTAGCCAAATAACCAATAGAGTAAAATAGTCAAAAGCATGTCGTTTGAATGGTAACAGAGTGAGCATTGTAGATCAGTGATTAAAGGAAGTACTATTTAGTAAAATAGCCACTGCCCAATAGTTGATTCTATGGAAAACAATGAAACTT
Source organism: Dolichotis patagonum (assembly GCA_004027295.1). NCBI lineage: Eukaryota > Metazoa > Chordata > Mammalia > Rodentia > Caviidae > Dolichotis > Dolichotis patagonum. The sequence continues at coordinate 453,419 of PVJX010000053.1, forward strand.
GATCCTTGCATCAAAACCTACTCAGAAATCAATTCCAGGTGGATTATGGACTTAATGCTAGTTCTCCTGTCTTCTGAAAGTTGTTTTAGTCTTCTCTTTCACATTATGACCTAAGGGTAGAACAAGATTAAAAGAAAACTTAAAATACTTAACACTGTGAAGGAAAAGATGGACATGACTATATTTTCACTAGAAACTTTTATTCATCAAAATATGCTGTAAGATTATAAAAATCAAGATGTTCATAATGTATATGACTAAAAAGCATTTATATTGAGAATACAAAAAGATTCCCATAAACAAACAAGAAAAATGTGCAGAAGCTTTGAAAAGATATTTTCCAAAAATGGAAACACAGAAAGCATGATCCCTGTAAAATAATACTACACCTTATTAGATCAGAAAAATGCAGACACAAAAATCAGAGTGAGATGTTATTTTCCATTTACTAGTTGGGTAAAAATTCAGAAGTTGTATGATACCTGATGTTGGTAAGTCCACGAGTCAACACTGACCCTTCTTAATTGCTGGACCAAGCACAATTTGGAACAACCACTTTATTTCATAAATAGGAACAGAACAAATAATTTTACTTTTAGTAGGAACTCTCGTATGTATGTACCAGCCAACAAGACTGTTCACAGAAGTATTACACATTATAGTAAAACTAGAAGTCACAATAAATGCTTCAAATAAATAAGTAAATAACAATAGTAGTTGGCTATTATAAATAAATGAAAACACAATTGCAGGCAGCAGCATGGACATATCCTAGAATTGAAATTTTAAAATCCTAAGACAACCTGTAGAATACAATATCATCTTATAAAGCTCAGAAACAAATAGAATTAACTTAGTATATAAGCATGTAGACATATGTATTAACTATTCAAACAGAAAAGAAAACAAAATAATAGATTTAGAAATCAGCATACAGGTAATTTCTGGAGTCAAGAATTTAGTCTGAGTAAATGTACTGTAGGGAGAAGATTTTTGTTTAACTTTGGTGTGGGTTTATTATTGAGTTCTATGTATGTGTGTATATATTACAAATATGCTTCCAAGTAGTACATACAAAATTTTAAAAAGGGGCCGAGGATTTAGCTCAGTGGCTTAAGTGTTCACCTGGCAAGCACAAGGTCGTGAGTTTAATCCCTGGTACCAAAAAATAAAATAAAAAATAAGTAAAATAAAATAAACAATAAAAAGTTGATTTCTCAAAATTTTAAAAAGGCCCTGCACCTGCCTGGCAAGTGCAAGGTCATGAGTTCAATCTCTGGTACCCCCTCAAAAAATTGTTTTAAAAAGGAATCTTTACTATATGGCTATAGACTATTATTAAAGATGTAACCTACGTTCAGTAGTAAACTTCCTTTTGAGCTAAGCAAAGATGAGCTCAGTGCCTGAGATACTTATAAAGTTGGCAAGATGGCAGCAGTTCAGGAGAGCTAGTGAGGTAATTGTCGAGTAAATGTAGCTGCTCTTGAATGAAAAGTGTAATACCAGTGTTTCCAGCTCCTTTTCATTGAATACATTTTATAAGAAGTCTATATGTTCCCCTTTCCTCAAATGCTCAGTCCAATTTCCTTTATCTCCAGCTTGTGGTAGTTGGCAGCCAGAATGGATTTGGAATTTCAAATTAGAATTTCATCCTAAACACCAGGTACATTTGGCTACCTACCTTTATGTTCACAATTGTCACTTACGGAATGCAATCTCCCAATTATTGTTTGGTTTCTGCTAATATTTGCCACAAAAACAATGTTTGCTTGATGTATCTTATCAAAGGGATATTAATATTTTGGATTGGTCATTGCTTGGTTAAAGGTTTGTGTAATCAGCTTATTATAAGATTAATTCATTAAAAAACCTGAAAATTCCTATCATCCCTTGATTTGTATAAAGATACTTACTGTATCTTAACAGTGCAGTTAAGATTAATATGAGCTCTACAACCATAAGGCCAAGTAAACATGAGTTAGATGACACTCTAAAAACTCCTCCCTGATCCTCACATATTACTATGCAGCCTACATCTTGTGAGTTTTCAGAACAGCAAAAAGGTCAGCAGTGAACTGAGATGAATTCTCTGGAGAACTGAGGCAGAGAAGAGCACCACGATGCCCGTTCACCTCCTCCTTCACTCCAGGCTGGAGAGCTAGCAGAGGAGGGGAGGAGCCCTGCACTGGATCCACCCTCAGAACCCCTGCAGAAGGAAGCTGGGCACGGCTGCACCGTCCAGGTCCTCACAGCCCAGCTTCTCCTCCAGCTCCTTTGCGGAAGGTACAACTTAGTGCTTCCTAGACTCCAAGCCCTCTTCCCAGTCACTGCAGGCTGCTACAAGCCATGGCTCCTGTGTTTCCTTAAGAACCTCCAGGGGACTTCTTTGCTATTTTGATGAAGTGGAGCAAGGTTTTAATTTCTTGCATGAACCACGTAAGACCGTTCATCAGGAACTGAACAGCAGTCTCTCAAAACATGTGTGCATACCCCTGGCAATTGTAAATCGGATCTTATTTGGGGGAAAAGAAACAAATTCTTTGAAATAGCAATTGAGCTGATGATCTTGATATGAGATTATCCTGGATTACCTCAGTGAATCCTAACTATAATGACCGGTGTCCTCAAAAATGGCAGAAGGAGGAAGCGCATGCAAAGAGGTCTCGAGAAGATGGAGGTTGAAATAGGAATGACGCACACGGAAGCTCACTGTTACTTGGATCCACCTGAAGATGAAAGAGGCAGGAAGGACCCTTTCCGGGGCTGTGGAGGCCGTGTGGCCACTGAACTTGCATCTCAGGCTTCAGACCTTCAGAACTAGAGATGGTACACAGCAGTTCCAGCAAACTCATACCGCTCTAATTTTTTTCTTTTAATCTTGATTTTTAGGTACAGATACATTTTTACAAAAACCATAAAATATCTGTGTGTTTGAGTTCTAAAATTCAGTTGATGGACTGCAGCATTTCTAAACCCTCCATGTACTCAAACTCATCAGACCAAACTGGTCAACTGCTTTTGCTTCCATCAGTGCATTTAAAGAGTGTGAGCTTGAGACATCTCACAAACCTTTCCCACCTGACTGCATTCTTACTACAACTGCTTCCCTTTTCCCCACCCTGTTCCACAGAGGTCACATCAGGATCCTTCTCTGGATTTTACCAACATTTGTGCTCCACAGTCCCAGGAAAAAGAGACCCCAGTGGACCCTGGATATACTTGGTTATTTCATCTCCAGGGCTACATGGAGACTTGGACCATAGGTCTTTCTGGATGTGAAAGGAAAGAGATAAACCATCTCAGCAGCATTATGAGGAGATTTCTCTGCCTCGATGTTGATTCCTCTATCTGTGCTTCCCAGAACCAAATCCCCCAGATCTATTAATCCTTTAAAATGTAGCTAGTGCAATAAATGACTAATTTTTTTAGTTTTAATTTTATCCAGTTTTAATTACTTTGAATTTTAGTACCCAAATCTGTGCAGGTTTTTGGAGAGAGCCTCGGTGCTCTCTCCAAAAGTGGGTTGGTCACGTTGGTAGCTCAGAGGTGTGGGTTCCTTCAACCTGCAGTAACAAAATATCTTGTAAACAACTGATGTATATACCTATAATTCTGGAGGCTGAGATGCCCTTGATCAAGGTGCTAACACATTCCATGCATATTGAGAGCCACTGCCTGCCTCACAAGAGGTTTCAGCTCACAATCTTCAGATGGTAGAGTGTGAGGCATGTCATTGAAACCTCATATAAGGTCACTAATCCCACTGGTGAGGGTTCTGCCCCCGGGCCTTATCAAAACCCAAAGACCACATCTCCTCATGTCATCATCACCTTAGGGGTTAGGATTTCAGCATACAGATTTTGGGGAGCACACTCACTGAGTTCACAGTACCAGATGTTGCCTGAGACATTTCTGGATCATGGTCTCATGCCACTTGAGTTGAAATTTAGGGTCTACCTTGGGTTTACCTATGAGTCTCAGGGAATGAATCTAGGAAAATTAATGTTAACCTTTAATTAAAAGGCCTTATGCTTTACCCCATGCTTTATCCCAAGATTAAGGGAAAAAGTATGCTGTAGCATTCCAGTTAAATCTTTCTTGCAGCCAATTGAGCCCTTCAATACGGTGAAAAGATATGGGCTGCTTGTGCATGTTTCCCAGGTGAGACCTGGTCACCTGGAGCCAGGCAGAGCCTGAGGCCCACGTTTCTTTGAGTTCTGGGCTCTGAGGATTGCTGCAGCCAGGCACTTACCAAACAAGCAACACAGGATACCACCTTCCACTCTCCGTGAGAAATGAGATGGGACACAGAAAATCCCAGAGGAGAAGGGTCAGAAGAATGCAAAAAGGTGGCACCATCTCTCCCCTGTATCAGACGGCAGGTGCTTCCACAGAAGGCACACCAAGGAGCAGACTTAGCACAATCAGTAGTGGATTTGGCAGAGTTTTATATAATGAAATCATAGGGAATAGAAAATTCCTATTCTCAAGTAACTTAGGTGAGTTGTTTTTAAGTCACCAAAGGGCCAATTCAATTTAGACTTTACACATAAATTCATGGATTTACCAAACTGAACATGACTTTCTACCCCTCCATGTAACTCCGGCCTACCTGGCTCTCCTGAGGAGCATGTGACCTCAGAGTCCATGGGTGCCATGGGATTCCTGAAAGGTGGAGTGATGGTTCTTTCTCCTTTGAGAGTAGGAAGAGTCTGAGTTCTGCTCCTGGAAGAGGAGCAAGAGAATTCTGGGAAGAGCTTGGCTTATAATGTCATGTGGTCCTCTGAGGAATGTCAGTGTAGTCCAGAATCCTTCATTCACTGCACACATGATAAATCTTGAGAGAAGCTTAAAGTAGGGCTTTCTTTGTCCCCAGCTCTGGGACAGTAGGAAGACACACAGGGGAAGGTGACTCCCTCCTTTTTCCCTCAGAGCAAGATAGGCAGTGGAGACAAGGTTGAGAAGAGTTCTCCTTCGCCCTAGGGGTGGTGACAGCAGTGCAAATGAGGCTCACTGAGCTGCCAAGGCCAAATGACAGCCAGCTGAGAGACAGAGCTATGGCTCAGAGTCCACGAAACATGTACTCAGCTTGGCATGCTCTCTAGGAAATGGCACTGTCTCTCCCTATTTGAAAACGTGAAGCCCCAGGGGTCAGCTCTTCCTTTCCGTATACCCTTTCCAAGTCTCACTGTGCCCTCTCTGAATTCTGATGCTGTGGTTCTTCAAAGAAATGCCCATTGTGCCCTTGAGAATCTCTCTACGCTGAGCAAGCTCCTCAAGCACTCAGCTTCTCCATTTCTTGTCTTAATGGAAGCACAATCAAACTGTCCCCAGCAGTCCTATCAAGAGACTGTGTTTGGTCTCCTCTTCTGCAAGAACATGTAATTCAGGAGGTAGAACTGTTTCAAATATAGAAATATGCAAGGACAGACAAAAGATAGCAGAAATGCTGAGACAGTTGTTGTTTCTTGACTAACACTACAAGTGAAAAGAGGATACTTAATAAAGATAAAAAGGATCAACACAACAGGAAGACAAAGAATTACTGAATGCAAATTTACCTGTCAAAATAGCTTCAAAATATATAACCCCAAGGTATCAAGAGCTACAATAAGGAATACAAAAAACATAGTAATATTTAAATAATTTTAACACCCTTCTCATGGACTGAAAGAATGCTTGACAGAAGATGAGCCAGAAAAATTGAAAAAGGCAGTCACCTGGGCTCAATAAATAGTGTTACCTCAGTTCACAGACTCAGTTTTTTTTATGATTTTGGAGAAGACTGCCATGGGCCTGTTATCTGATGCAGTTTGCAAAGAAAAAGAAAAACAAAATTTTGCCAAGTGCTTCTGTTTGCAAACCAAACTGTCTGCAAACTAAGGGCCTGGGAACCAAGACACTGCTATTTAGAACTCTATATCCCAAAATTACAGAACCTGCATTTTAGTGACCATTTAGCAAAACAGGTTATAGTCTAGGTTTTAAAGCCAATCTTAACAAATTCCAAAAGACTAGAAGCTTATAGCGACTATTCTCTGACTACTGCACAGTCATAAAAGCTCAAAAAAAAAAAAAAAGGACAAAGACTAAGTAAGAATCTTCAGTGTATACAAATTTTTAAAATACACTTATAAAAGTTTATGTCAGGCTGGGGATTTAGCTCAGCGGCAAAAGTTTATGTGGCTAGGAGGAAAGTAAAATGTAAGTTGAGAGATATAAATATATACACATTACAAATGTATATACATATATGTTATGTACACATGTGTAACATATATCTATATTTGAGTCAATTTGTAAAATTTCCTTTCAAGAAGCCAGAAAAAAAATAAAAGAAATAAACCGACAATAATGATAAAACAGAAATCAGTAAAATATGAAATACACATATAATAGAGAAGTAAACAAAACTACAATGTTGATTCTTTGAGAAGAGTAATAAAATTGATAAATTCCTAAGCGGACTCATAAAGAAGGTAAGAAAACTTAAATCACCAATATTAGAAATACAAAAAGACCCCCACATAACTCAAAAGAATATTACATGAATTAAAAATTTTATGCTAGATTGCATCAAAATCTCTAGATCCATTCATGTTGTCACCTACAGCATGATTTCTTTCTTTTTTATCTTGAATATTATATTTTGCACATACACTATATTTTCTTTATCCATCCACCCACTGATGAGTATTGAGGTTATCAACCATATTGCCTATTATGAGCAAGGCTGTAATAAGCATGGGACCACAGATATCCTGTAGACATGTGGTCTTCATTATATAGTCGGATTGCTGAATCTCATCATATGAGTTCCATTTTAATCATTCTATTATGTAACCATCATATTTTTTAATATAGAGACTACAACATTTTACACTCTCACCAACCATTTGCAGTGATCCAAACTCCCCCACATTCTCACCAACACTTAACATTTTTTATATATTAGTTGTTCTATCTGGTATGAGGTAATAAGATATTGTGGTTTTTAATAGTGTTTTTCTGATAATTTTGGATATTCAACATCTCTTCATGTGCCTATTGACCATTTATATGTCTTCCTTGGAGAAATATATAGCCAACTATTTGCCTACTTTTAAACAGATTGTGGGATATTTTGTTTGTTTGTTTTGTGTGTGTGTGAGTTCCTTATTCCTAATCAGCTATATAGTTTACAAGTACTTTCTCCTATTCTAAGAAAATTAAGCCAGTATTAGAAAAATTAATGCTACATGACTCCACTTATATAAGGTGTCTAAAATAAAATCAGAGAGGTGGAAAGCAGAACAGTGATGTAAAGAGCATAGGACTGGGAAAGGCAATGGATTGTTAAATAGGTATGAAGTTTCAGTACAGCAGGGATAGTAAGTTCTAGAGCTCTCCTTTACATCAGGGTGCCTATGGTTGGTAATCCTGTATTGTGCACTAAATAATTATATCAACAAGGCAGATCTCATGTTGGGAGTTCTGAGTGTTTTCAAGATCTTGAGGCAGGCAAAATAAAAAAGAAAGCTGGACGTGGTGATATTTGTGTGTTTTCCCAGCACTTGGGATGCTGAGTTGAGAAAATTTGAAGCAAACCTGAGATACGTAGCAAGTTCAAACCTAGCCTAGATTATGTAGTACAATACTGAAAAATAAATAAAAGTAACAAAGAATATAAAGAGCTCCAACTATATGTTACATATTGAATTATGCCTCCCTAAGTATGTTAATTTTCCAACCCATGGTAAATATGTAACAGGTGCTCTTGTAATGAAAGGAGATTTGGCAAAAGACACAGGTGAACACAGGACGGAGGCCGAGAAGGGAATGGTGCTGCGGACATCGGCTGGGCATGGCAAAGATGGTGCGGGAAGTAGGCATGACATGTTAATTTCAAGGTCTTGGAACACATGTGCAGAACAGTTCTCAGAGCTTTGCATGTGGATTTCTAGAGAGAATTTGGGCAAGTTTTCAATAGGATGGCTGGGACTTGACATCAGCCTGAAGCAAAGGATCCCAGGACCACCTCTCCGAAGTATTGTGCAGAAGTTCTCACCAATTTCCTCCAGATTTGGACAGTAGAAAAAGACAGCTTACTATCATGGCTTTCTTCATGATAATCCACCTTGTTTTCTCCAGGGTGTTCTTTTACCTTGATTTTTCTTCTTTTACTAGGCCAAGCTCACTTGCTCTGGAAAACCAGTTTCTCCCTCACTCTTCACTTTTACTTTTACAAATAAACTTTGCTGCTCCTTTTTGCTCATCTCATTCAATTCTTTGAGATGAAAAGAACTTGTAATTTAACTCCAAAAGGTGAGGTGAGCAGCTTAAAACCCACTAGTATTTCATTGGCGAGTTTCTTTTAGAAGGAGTGATCCAATAACATTTTGGCAAAGCCAGCCAGGAGAATCGAAAGCCAGGAGATTCTGATAATAATCATGAGCAGAGGAAACTGAGGCATCTGGAAGCTGAAAGAAGCAAAAGAGAGTCCTTTTCTGAGAAGTCTCAGTGAGCCTGATCGCACAATCTATGTAAAATTTGGCAGCTCACAGAAATTAATTCACAATGAAAATGTGATAAATCACTTCATCACAGTAAGCCCATCTATGTCTCACACAAGGCAAGGAACATTAATGACAAACCACAGAAGAGAGGAGATTAACAATAAGTTTGTCTAATGAAGCACCAATTGCAGAATATTTTTAAATAACTATATAATAATAACAATTTTGAAAATAGGTAAGATTTGAATAATGCTTTCACAAACTGTAGGAATTAAACTACTCATAGTTAAAATGCCAACTTACAAAAATTCATACTATGTAATTTGTCATCAGAGTAATATAAATTTTAAAATGCCACATGACTACACGTTCACTTGAATAGCCAAAGTAGAAAAGAATGTGAATATGAGGTGATAATAAAGATTTGGAACACCAAGCTCTGTTACTTTTTTTTTTCTGTATCAGAACAAAAGAGAGGAGTTTGTAAGGGCTTTTGGAAAGAGTTTGACCAAATCTACAACAGTTAATCAAACATAGACCATACACAGTTCTTTCAAGTATCTATCCCATGGAAATGAACGCTCTGATTCTCCAAAATATATGCACAAGATGATTCATAGAAACTTTGCCTGGAAGAGGCCTAAACCAGAATTAACCCAATGCCCATTAGAGTAGGATTGGCAAGGAAATTGTGTTCTATTTCTACAATGGATGGAGAGCTGCACTTGAATGGATCTGACAGACATGTTGTTATATAAAAGTCTGACATGAAGGAGTCCGTGTTCCATAAACTCCTCAGGATGAACTTCAGTGAGTTTAAAGGTTATCACAGTGTTTACCTCTAAGGGTGTCATGGACTGAGAGGGTCAGGCGAGAGTCTCCTGGAACTGTGGAGACATTTTTTAATTTGGTCTCAGTGTGATTATAATGGTGTCTATGAATGAAGTACAGGCATCAAGTCCTATTACTTATATTCACTTACTTTATCTGAAAAAGTGGAAAAAGGGAAAAAAGGCTAAAGATTTAGATAATAGTTCAGACGGCATGAGAAAGAAGAATCTTGAACAGGGTAGCATTATTCTATCAGATACTAGATATCTTCAGATACTATATTATAAAATTACAATAATTAAATCATGTTGGGTAGGGAAGTAGGAACAAGAAAAGTGGAACTGACTAGATAATCCAATAGAAAAATGGATGAGTTTTCAAAAAAAGACAAGCTATTGTTTCTTAAGTACTTAGGGAGTGTCTGCATTTAGCAAGTACTAAGTATTAGTTAAATAATTAAATAAGGAAGACTAGATTGTTGTATTGATGATTTAATATAATATTATCTAATTTTTAAAGTAAGTGCATTAATTATGAGTGGAGCAGCTTTTAAAATGAAATTATGGGGCCAGGAATTTAGCTCAGTGGCACAGTGCCTGCCCAGTAAGCATGAGGTCCTCAGTTTGATTCCCAGTACCAAAAAGAAAAAAAGAAATAAAATTAATTTGTTCATCTCTATTATATACAATATAAAAACTAAGAAAAACATTAGATGATGATAAAGAGACTTTCTTAAGCAAAGAATTCAGCAGTTTAAAAGAAAGATTCATTTTACTATACAACATTTTAAAATATTTTATGATGAAATAAAAAATAGTCATACACAAAGTAGATTTGGTAAAATTGTGCAAAACAGATAGTTATTAAGTTAATGGTGATTACATATTATAAATATATCTCACATGTGTAAATAGCTCTAAAGATGTGACAAGAAACGGACAACAATTCTACAGAAATGTGAATAAGAAAGTGTTCAGATTCAGTAGAATCGAGGGAAAAGGTATATTGAAATCTGACTGGGAAAAGGATGAATCTCTACTATACTTTGCTGACAGAAATAACAGAAAGAGGAAGATTAATTAGAATGCTCTTCTTTTTTGTAAGGTGATCAGATCACACACTTCAAAATTTCAAGCGAGCACTCCCTTCAACTCAGCAACCCAGGACTTGTGAGACCAGTGTGCCTGCTTTCGTAATTCCCTACTTCTCCCACTCACCGACCATGAGCTCCAGAAACTCACGCTACCCCAAGCCTTCTCAGTGATTTTCCCCACAGACAGTACTTGTTGGAGAAAGAGGCAAATCATAAAAAATAAGCAAATGAATAATAAATGAGAATAACAGTAGAAACAAAAACAGATGGTGTCAAGGATTTAGCTTTTTAATATTTATTTTAAAATTTAAAAAAAACACATGCTGCTTGGAAGTAATTTAAACAACAAAAAACAGTACAAATAAAGTTATAGGTTCCTGCCCCCACAGCCCCACAGTAGGTTTAACCACTAAGAACAAGTGGACACATGCCAGACATAATATATATATCATAAACATGTATATGTAATATATACTGTTCATGCATACATAAGGATACGTATGTGTGCATGTATATGATATATACTGCAAACAAAAATAAAGTAATTTCAATACAAATTCTTCTGGAATTTCTTTTACAAAAATTTAACCAGTGCCATGGGCATCCTTCCCAGTCAGCACACACAGAGCGGCTTCAGACTGTAGGAATTGCCACGATGGCATTTCCATGGATCTGTATCCATATGTTATTGAGGAATCTCACATTTAGTTTCATTGAGATTTTTGCTTTTCCCTACATGAATGCAATGCTATCCTCGTACAGATGCAGAAATCAATATGATAACATTTCTGTAAACAAAAAAAAAAAAGACTTAAGATCATCAAGTATACTCATTTACATATATAACATCTCAAGTGGTTGTTCAAAATGTGTGTACTATTGCTAGTAGTGTAAAAACCACCCACGGTCCACATTCCCCTTTCCCTGCCTTTAAAAGGTGTTATCAGTGTGAGAGGCAAAAGCACCAGCTCCTTCTGTTTAAAAGTACATTGCTCAGTTTATTAACAAGATGGAGTCTTTTCTTAGTGTTCAGACAGACAGTGTATTCCACCAAATTGCCTTCACCTCTGTTTATAATGGCATATATAAAAGACCAGAAAACGGCTTGATTCAAAATCAATATTAACATATATTCTTATCATTAGTATTAGTTTTTGACTAATATTTACTCTTTCATGGTAGGCAGTTGTCATTTGCAATTAGCAACAGTTTTAGCTTTTCTAATGTTCACATTACTTTTTGTTTTCCCTCTCTTAGCTGGTTGCGAGGATCACCAAGAGAAACAAATAAATAATAACTACAATCTACACTGTTAGGGAGGCATTCTTTTGTGGCTCGGACTTTAATAGGAAAGCTTTCTGAGTTCCCTAGTTAAGTTCCATGTTTGTTACTCTTTCTGATACACAGTTTAGAAAGTTACTATGTATTTCTTCCATTTTTAGTTAAATTTTATTTCAGGCATTTTCATACCTGGATCTGAAGGTTTTTCTTGTCAGATTTCAGAGTTAGCCGTGCTCTAAGCAGCAAGCTGTGACTTTGTTTGCAAATTTCAGTTATGATTGGTTCGGTTCAAGAAAGATAAGTGAGGTGTCTGTCCTTGGCATGCAAACAAGCACAGAGTCATCTGTCCCCATGGAACTTGCTGCGCACCTGGAATTCGAAGTGCAATGCACATCACCTGGCAAATTACAATGAGGGTCAGCAGGTCATTCCCAAGTTGGATGTAGGACTGGAAGGGCACGGAGTATCTTTCCGCAGCATATGCCCAGACAAAAAGGGCCACCAGGGTTCTACAAAGATATTAACAATGAGAGCTGAGTACAGGTTTTCCCCTAAAAATGCTGATTCTCTGATCAGCAAGAACTTCCTTCTGCAGGTCCCATGGATCTCGTGATAGAGTCCTGGATTTGCCTCCCCTGACAGGTGTGTTCCTGTGGTCAGCAACTCAGCATCCCTGGCTGTTTGCTCTGAAGGCATCTTCAGGGCCAGGTGCATCGTGAGTGCCCTTTACCTAATCCTAACATAGGAAACCGTTTCTCCTATTTTGTAACCAAGGTGCGGAGTGCCCATGGCTGACTCAGCTGTGAATTACCCTGTGAGAAAGAGAGCTGCCCAGCGGTGAGGACAGCTGCATCTCCTCCCTCAGCGTCAGACTCAACTTCGGAGTCAGGATGACGCTCATCTAGTGGCAGCCCCAGCCAGGGATCAAATAAGTCTAGCAAAAGGGCCAGGGAGTTGCTGCCCTGCTGCCCACCTCTCCATCTTTGCTCCACAGACTCCCCGCTGTGCTGGCATATATGTGGTCAGTACAGAGCCCTGGCCTGATGACCCTCTGCTCCGTCATGTGTCCTCCTTTCACCCCCTTAAATCTCAGCACTCCTGCTGTAAGTCAGCCTCTGCTACCCAGACACCCTGACCTCTGGGGAAATGAAAGTCCTGATCTCTCCTGCTGATGTCGACGCATGGTCATTCAGGGTCAAGTACATGGCCACATGTATCATGCACAGCAGCCCTGAGTCACTCTGACATGGTCCCTGGAGTACAGACCCTTGGTTCTTTCCTCTACCTGTGGCTCTTTCTGCCAGCCATGTTGGAAGAGCAGAGGTGACCAGAACCCTCTGACACATGTCAGGGGCCTGCTGAGCATGACTGTTGTCCTGTCAGAAGGCTGCTGTCCTCTCAGAAGTTCCACAGAACATACCCTGGGGACAATGAGGAGGGAGAGATCTTGGAGAAGAGGGGTGTTGGCTTGCAGGGCACAACCGTGGGAGTGTTTGCCTTGTAACCAAATCACAGGAGGCGCACTAGTAAAATGGCTGTTTTATTGCAACAACTGGAGTGTGTCTTTTCTTTTGGCACCTTGCAAACACCTCAGGTGCCACAGAAGTCACGAGGGAAAGGTAGGGGCTGTTCAGTGGGGGATGAATGGGCGCTTTCAAGCTGCTATTCCCCAAAACACATGGGCAGACATTTCCCTGCTGACCCTCATTTCAGGTTGGGCCACTGCCCAGCTTGCTGAGAAATCCTCGGGCCCCTCTCTGCAGACCCCGCTCAAGACTGGGTTTATTGAGGTTGAAATGAGCTCGGGTTTTGAAACTGTTTAGTCTTTTTCATTGAGACATCAAGAAAGAAAGTCAAAGGTGCTTTAACAAGAAAAAAAGAAACATGAATGTCCAACTAGAAAACACCCTTAACTTTGCAGTTGGGACATTAGTGTGCCTTGTATTACACGGGCTGACGAAAGCCAGGTGAATATCCTTGTGACTGTCAAGTGCAGCCAGCCACTTGGCTGATTTCCCATGAAGTCCATAATAGGTGGCATATGACTTTCACAACAGTGACAAAGTCTTCTTTATAAGAAAGACTCTAGAAAATTTTGAAGTTACAAAAATATAATAATAATATAGTTACATACCAGTTGCTCAGTTTAAATAATCATAATTCTGTTTTATTTCTATCCTACATTCTTTACCCTCTCTCACTTGAGAATATTTTGAAACAAATCTTAAGCTCACAAAATTTTCAGATTATATCAGTTAACAATAAAAGTTTTCTTTAAAATGTAATGTCTATATCTGTCAGTTTACCTCCTCATATACCCACAATACCCTTACAAAGTTGACAATAATTCTTTGTTACCGATGAATAACCAATTAGAATTCAAAATTTCTTGCATCAAAATAGGTTAAGTAACAACCATGCATTGCAATTAGCTGCTTTTGTCTCAAATCTTCATTAACCTCTATCCGTGTCTCCCTCTCTCTCTCTTTCCCTCTCCCCATACCCTTTTTCTCCCCCCCTTTTTGTTCTCTTTAGTCATTTAATATTGGAGGAGGGAAGGAAGGGTTAATTGTCTTGTTTAATGTCCTCCGGTTGCATTTTGCTCTGGGAATCCCTGCCATTCATGACTCTCTTCCCTTTACTTTTGCTGTTTCCTAGTTGGATCTACGGCTTGCTTCCCTGACTGCTACACTGTAGACCTTTAGCAAAGGATAATTCTTTGTGGTGGGGCTGTCTTCTGAATTGTAAGATTTTTAGCTGCATCTCTGGCCTCTCATTAGATGCCAGGTTTGACAACAACAAAAAAATAATCTCTCCAGATAGTGCCTTCCCAACGGGCACAGCCCATTGAGGGCACAGCCTTGGAGTTCATGTATCTCCAAATGAACATATAAGAGACTATGTTAAAAGTGTAGGTCTTCACATGATGCCCTACGTCCTTGCTTGGGGACATCCTTGCTGTCATTGACCTGGCATATAAAAACCCAAAATGGGGAATAGATCCCAGGATGTATTTACTATTTCATGGGCTATGACATAAACAGGTTAAACTACGGGGTTACTCTTGTCAGAAAACTTCATTAGTCTGATAAACACTAGAAGGATTCTGGACAAAACATTTCCCTCACCCCTTTCTTGTAGAATGTTTGGGCTGGAGATCATGAGGGACTCGGGTGTTCTGCCCACACTTTGCTGTGAGTTCTGGGTCCACCAGGGTCTAGTGTTACCACAGGAGAAGGCAGTTCTGATCACTGCTCTGTGGAACCTGCTTGTAGTTTGATTTGTAAAGCATGGATTCTGAAGGACTAAAGATAGCCAACTAGCTGCTCTTGAGGTCGTTGTTAGGGAAGAGACAAATTTCTTAATGAATTTTTTAGGGAGAAAAAATTAAAATGCCAAAATTATTTAATAAAGTTTTCATTTCTTGCTGCATTAGGTGACACAATTTTGACTTTTCCCTTTGTTTTGTATTATTACAATTTAAAACGAAGAAAGCTATGTAGCCATTTCAGGTTAATTTGTTGTTGCATTTGCCAGTTTATTTCACTGCATTATTAAAACATTTAGTACCATGTGTCATTAGTATTCCAAAATGTAATTAGCATATTTAATCAAAAACAATTAAGAACGCATACTGCCTCCCTTTTTAAGTAATAAAATATTTACTATTGCAAAAACAAATGGAAAGCAAATGATATTTTGAGATGTCTACTTCTGAGAAGGAAGAAAGGAAGGAAAGACAGGAGGAAGAGAGGGAGGGAGAAAGGAAAACGAGGAGGAAGGGAGTGATGGAAGGAAGGAGGGGGAAAAGAAGAAAAAAATAAAGGAGAGAGGGAAGCACAGAAGGGAGGAAGGAAGTGAAGGAAGAAAAGAAAGAGAAGAAGAGAAAAGAATTCCAAAGTTACTCAACAAATCCAAGCTTTTTTTTTTAACCACATTTTTTCCCCTCTGGGATTTTGATTTCTGTAAGCCAAATACGAAGGAATAAAATCTGTTATTCTTCAAAACTATAATAAAGGACAATCCGTGAGTGAAGAAAAGTATGTAATTCCCTGCCTAGGGATTTGATGATCTCTGAGCTAATGATCCTTTTCCATGAAGTAAGTTTGAATGCGAAGGTATTGAAGGTATTGAAGGAGGCCCTGAGATGCCTTCAGTTTCGTATTTTGTGGCCCATGCTCATAGTTCACAGAACACTATTCCTCAGCTCCTGAGACCTGGAATCTCTGGACCCGTGATGCACTGATTGCCATGTTCAGACCCAAATTGGACTCTGCTCTATTTGCTCTTCATGTTACACTGTCCTTCTTAAATCTTCAGTTCCTTCTCTCAACAGCATAGACTTTACGGTCCACTATTTGAATCACCTTTTTTCAAAGACCTCAAACTACTATGTCGTATTACACTGGGAGGGGTGGGGGGGATTAGAATACAAGGAGTGCTGCAAATGAATGCCATCCACAGGAAAGGCAAGCTCGTAAAAATATGGTTCAGCCTCATCCATTCAAAATATGCTAGTGATGGTAATACATATGGTAGGGTTTGTAGGGCTGTCTGCTGCACACTCTCTCGCTCTTGAAACCGGCATACCAGGAAGAGTTATTTTTCTGCATTGTATTTAAATGGATTAAAGTTCCTGATAAAAGCAGAATTTGTAAAAATACATTATAATTATTATTACTAAGGAGTTCTAAATTTTAACAGAGTGAGGTTAAAAGGCCAGGAAAAGGTATCATATGGAATTCCAGAAATAAAGCTGAGGCACAGATATCAATAGAATAGTCTTATTTATAGAAACTGTACTAATTATAAAGAAAGTTGTAGTTCATGATACTGAGACTTAGATAAAATAATAATAGTATAAGATTCACCTGGAGAAATGCTTGTATTTCAAGGATTCACTTGATTCCAGGGCAAGTCTGGCAGATGGCGAGAAATTGACAAGGAGGTGGGTAAGAAAAATTGACAGTACTGACTTAAATGCTCTTGATTCTCTGTGTGTAAATACACAAAAAGCAAAACAGTTACAAGGCAGTTGAGTGAAAATTCCTACATCATAGCAGATTTCTTTTAGAAATTATTAACATTGAGAAAGGAAAGTATTAAGGACACACAAAATTTCAATATAACATGACTATTCTTTGCCTAATAAACTGATTTGGATAACTGCATGCAACAATAAGAGATTACATATTATATTTAAGGAATATGGAATATTTACTAAAATTAATCATGGTGTGAGTCATAAGTTTAAGTCTCAAAAAGTAACTGATATTATACTGGTCATGATACTCTGACTAAAATACATTAAAACTAAAAATAAAAAAAAAACAAAAGAAACTCAATCTCTGGATACTGTAGAGTATACATGTAAGTAATTCATGTGTCAGTAAAGATCAGAGTAGCCATTATAAAATATCTGAAACTGAAATGCAGCAAAATTTCTGTTTATAAAAACTTATGAGAGGAGAGATTGGGAAAATAATGTAAGAATTTTCTGGAGTGCTGGATATCTATGTAAGCACAAGTACTTGTCACTATTTGTATGATGGTACACACAAGAGTAGACCACGTATCTATATTAACCATGAATCTAAAATAACAATGACAATGAGTTTTGGGTTATTGTGAAAAAATATTGACATGAAATTACTTTATCAAGTTCATAAAATTAGAAAAACTCAATAAGTTAAAAAGAAGTAACAAGAGAAGAAAAATTAAGTAATTGCTAAAAGCAAAAAACAAATTAAAAATAGAGATCAACAAAACCGAATGTTCACTCTTTAAATGATTAATAAGATAGAAAATTATTGAATGAAATTAATCAAGAAAATAAGGTAACAAACAGGCATTGGTGAGCGTTATGATTTGTGTCCAGATGTATTCCCCCCTCTCCCAAAGCCTCATACAGACATAGAGAATGGGCTTTTCAGAGGTGGCTGAATTTAAAGTTTGTGGTTGATTCATGGTCCATTGCTGGGATTAAGGATGTGAATTTTACTCCTATTCCGTGGTGCATAGCAATATAAGGGACAGTAAGAGGCTTGTCCTTTGTCTCGCCCTTGTTGCTTTTGCTGTCTTCTGTCCACCATGAACTATTGTTCTATATCCATGTGCCACCTTGCCTTGGAGCCAGTCGACTATAGGCTGAAACCTCTACAAATTGTGAGCTAAATAAACCTTTCCTCCTTTAACTTTGGGTGTCGGGTATTTTGTCTCACCAGTGAGAAAAGTAACTAAGACAGACATAGGATTAAACCACATGCATTGTACAAAATGATTAAAATCTTATGGAAGTTTTATATTTAATAATGGTAGCCTGGATTATTTAAATTATCATCACTATTAAAAATAATTCAATATATGATTTACATATAAATACAGAAGGAAATTTTCTTAAAAACATTATAGATTTAAGGAACTATATGAAATAACCAGATCCAAGTTGAAATTATGGAGACTGTTACACCGGCCAGACAGAATAACTGAGATTGGTATTTCTCCCTTAAACGACCAGAAAAATGGGCAAAATCAGTGAGTAGCGTAGGTCGTGTGGCTGAGTCTTATAGTACAACCAGAAATTGAAGTGTTGACTATTAGGGTGAAACTTGTGTCTGAATATTTACTTTTTCCATTTCAAGTCATTAGTTGAGTATTTATTCTTTTAATAAATAGATATTTGTATCCTAAGTGTTTTTGTAAAATCAATTCATTCTTGTGCCATTAAAATGTTTTAGACATCATTTGAGATAGTTTATTGCTAACAGCCCTTTTATTTTGTTACTACAAGTATCTTTTCAGAGGGAAGAAATAAGCTACATACCTTGCTCTGCAGACCTGGCCACAAATAAGTTCTCCCTTAGATACTGGCCTATTGGCATTTTCTATTTTAGCACATGTTCTTATCCATGGCATATTTGTTACATGCAAATAAACATGTCTTCAATTTCTCATCTTGCTGAGAATGTTTTTACAAATTTTCTTTCAAGGAATAAGGATTATTCTTGTTTTACAATATCTAAAAATGATATAGGAGAAATAGAAAATGGAGGATGGCAATGTGCAGTGTGGCATCTAAGGGAGATTTCTTTCTGAGGGTGGTGACCATTGTTAATTCCCTATTATCTTGTTTTGCAGTTCTGTATCATTTCACTATTTTGTTTGGTTGGGTTTTTTTCTGTTTTATATTATTTGATTTTATTATATCTGATGGCACAGGCAGCTATTTCAAAGATAACAAGATGTATTATGGTAGCCATTTTGGATTTACTATTATCTTGCTTTGAAGTCCTTTATTACATTCATTGTTTTGTTTTTATTGGCTCTACTCTGTTCTGTCCTGTTTGATTTACTATGACTGAAGGTCACCTATTTTATTACGACATAGATTTTACTATAACTGATGGACACCTATTTTGAAGACAACAAGAGACATTATGGTAGCCATTGTTGATTTCCTATTATCTTGTTTTGAAATCCTGTATCACACTGTCTTGTTTTGACTGACTTTATTCTATTTTACTTATTTTATTCTCTTTAAAATAAAATTTTAAAAAATAAAATATAAATAAAACATAAAAGGGAATTTTTAAAAAAGTTTGTTATGTCCTGGTAAGTTTATAATCCTGCAAATAAGCATAATTCAGTCTTGGAACAATTTTTAAGGTAGTTTGCTGAATTCATATTTCAAGAAAGGAAAAAAAAAACCTCCCTATATTAAGAAAAATAAATTAATAGAATCCAAAACACAATAACTCAGTAAATTATAAAGGGACAATAATTTCAAAATACAAGAACTCAGTAAATTATAAAGAGAAAAAATTCTTTATTAAAATAATTTACAGAAAATAAAAGAGTAAACTACACTGGAAGCATATCTTTTACATTAGGAAATAACACCTTATATTTGATATTATACTGAAGACCCCAGACAATACAATAAATAAGAGAAGAGAAGGAAATAGAGGCGGAAGGAAATAACATTATAAGAATTCAAAAGACAGAAAAAAATTCCTCATTAATTACAGTGGATATGATTGTCAACAGAGTAATTAAAGAAAATCTGCCGATGAAGGCAGATATTTTTATCAACGTTTTGCTTTGTCCTGATTAATGGTGTTGCTCTATTCAATACTGCGTTGATGTGTTCTATAATGTTGTGTGTTTCTTTGATTTTGCTCTACCTAGTAGAAGAACAACTATTGTGAAGACAACGAGATATACAATGTTGCCTGTTACTGTTGTCCTGGTGACCTGCTGTGATGTTCTGTGCCAATTTGACTATATTGTCTCAATTGGCTTTATTCCATCCTTTTTTTTCTGTTTGCAGCTTCACTGTGTGTTCACTTTGTTTGCCTTAATTTTGTAACATGAACAGCTATTTCGGGGAGTATGTGGTTTGTCAACTAGTGATTTATGGTTTTTTTTGAGGTTTTGTATTGTTTCTACCCTTTTTTCTGTATTGCTTTTTTTTCTCTTTAAATAA